>OY998175.1:164156558-164749625 GCA_963921935.1 Galeruca laticollis | reverse complement strand
TGTGGATATTTTTGTTGCTCTATCTTGTTACTATTTTGTTGTGAAGTGATTTACGTGTTTAAATTGTCGTATTTAAGTGTTTATTAAACGTTACTTAAAATTACGACTGGTCTTTCTTCCGCAACCTATTCGAAGCAAACAAACAACACATCTACTTAGGTGCAGTAGTGAACGACAAACTCAACAGTCCACTCCACCAATCTAGTTCATTACAAACCCTAAGAGTTCGAAAATTCTTAAAACACTTCCAGAAATTTTACAAATGCCTATATCATTTCAGGGATATGTTAATCATCCTTTACTTTTATGGGCAACCAAAAAATTAAGCAAATTTTCTCCAATTAATGCCCCAACACATGCTTCACATTTCAAAGTGTTTGTCAATTTTAAAACGACAAATCCAGCTATATATGTGATAATTTGTTCACTACATGCCTCTTCATCTTTATCAAATTGAGACAAACGGGATCTGTTTTGCTGTTCTACTAGACATAACTAAAATTGAAATTACCTATGTCTCCACTTCTAACTTCTGATGTTATTAACCAACTCTTGTAATATGACCTAAACTAACAAGCTGTTGGATTGTTATTCCATTCATTTTTGGATCTCACAGAAAGTACATGAAGAAGTACAGGCACCAAAAAGGAAGAGCGGTCGGACAAAAATAGAAGTCGACGAAGATGCAAAATATGCTACACGAAGAAAACTGTCCATACGTCTTTTACGAAAAATTAAGTACTAACATTAAAGAAAGTGCTGAAAGCAGTTAGTGAAAACGAGACCATCCCTAAAATGGGTATGGAGACGTTGAGGAAAATCTTGAATTTTAGTTAAAAGAAAATAAATAGAAAGAGTGTTCTTATTGGAATATCTGAAATAGTATTGTGGAGAAGAGAGTATCTTAGGAAAAATTAACGAGTTTCGGAAGCAAGGAAGAAAGATTTATTTTACGGATGAAACGTGAGTCAACGAGGGGTACACGGTGAAAAAAGTATGGCAAGATGGAAAGGTGAAAATGCTCGACAAGCACCTATTGAAGGCTGGTCAATCGGTTTAAAAATCACATCTGGAAAAGGCCGTCGCTAGATAATTACAAATATAGAAAGTGATAGCAGATTTGTATTAAATGGTGAATTAATATTTAAGTACAAGAAAACGGGAGACTACCATGAAAAGATGTACGCTGGGGTGTACGAGAAGTGGTTTGGATGCATTACTGAAAATTTGGAACCAGGATGTTGTCGTTATGGATAATGCTCCTTACCACAGTGGACACTGCGAAAAAACAGCACAGCCGACATGGAGAAAAGCTCAAAATCAAGAATGGTTACAGGATAAAAGCATCCCTTACGATGAAAGTAGTGTAAAGAACGAATTGCTTCAAATTGTGAAGATACATGCCTATAAATATAAGAAACTTGCTGTAGATGAATTAGCATTGAGCCATAGAATTACTGTATTAAGGTAACCCCCGTGTCATTGTGAGTTGAATCCAATTGAATTCATTGGGGCACAAAGTAAAGGGGATGTGGCACGGGAAAATCGAACGTTTAAGTTAGCGGATGTGGAACACCTTCTTAAGAAATCATTGGAACGAGTGACAACAGAAAACTGGAGCAAGTGTATTGCTCATTTTCAAAACGAAGAAAAGAAAATGTGGGATGTAGATAATATGGCTGATAAAGTTATCGATGATATTATTATCAATGTCGGTAATAGTGATAATGATAGTGATATTCTTCTTCTTAATCCGCCGTCTCCCGTCGGAGGTTGGCGATCCAATTGGTAATCATAATTCTGGATGTCAATTGAGGTACATTCAAACCATCTTCTTAAGTCTTTCAGCCAGGAGTTCTGTCTTCTTCGCACTGATCTTTTTCCTTGTATTTTTCCTTCAATGATCAGTCTCAAGAGTTCATACCTTTCGCCTCTCATTATGTGGCCTATATATCTCGTCTTTCTCTCCTTAACAATCTGCATCAGTTCTTTTGATTTTTTCATCAGTGTTGGTGATTTTCTGCACTCACGATATTCTTAACATACGACGGTATAGGTACATCTCAAACGCGTCCAACTTTTTCTCTGTAGACGCATCGAGAGTCAACCCTTCACTGCCATATACCAAGGTTGAAAATATATAGCATCCGATCATGCGCATTCGAAGTTCTAGGCTTAGTTCGCGTCTCGTGAAAAATTGCTTCATATTAATAAATGTTTTTCTGGCCTGCTCAATTCGTGCTTTTATTTCTATCTTGGGGTCGCACTGATTATTAATGATAGTCCCCAGGTATCTGAATGAATTTACTTGTTCTACCTGTATATCGTTAATGGTCAAATTGGCAATTAAATTTGTCTATGAAAAAATAAGAAGCTAAGTTTTAGACACATTCATGAGTAGTCCATGCCGTTCACTATGGCTTACTGTACGGTTCATTAAGTCTTGTAAATTGGTCAGATTATCTGCCAGCACAACACAGTCGTCGGCGTACCTCAGATTGTTAACAACGACTCCATTGATTTTGATTCCTCTTTGGACCCCTTGCAGCACTTCTCTAAATGTAGTCTGACAATACAAATTAAACAGAAGTGGTGACAGGATTCAACCTTGCCTCAATTTTAACGTCTGCTGTTTGGTGCCAGTACAACTGTGAAATGATTATGATCTATTCTTTATCTGTTCCCGTGGCTTGAAGAATTTACAATAGTTTGTCATGCTTAAAGCAATCAAACGCTTTTTTAATCAATGAAACATGAAAATACATTCACGCTCATATCTCAGCATATTTGAGTTAAGACGTTTAGAGACAACAGTGCCTCCCGTGTACCCGCACCATTCCGAAATTCAAACTGACAGCCATCTACCTGACTTTCGCATTTTTAAACGGTTTTATTTAGCTCACCCCGTTTGTTTTATTATTTATTATTTATTCTTGGGTCAAATTTAGTAATTCAAATTTCACCCTCTTCCTGTCAACCGATTAATCTGAAATTTTGTATACACTTTGGATTTTGGTGACAATACAATTATGTTTATTCATTATCATTATAAATTCAAGATGGCCGCCGCTACAAAATGGCGGATAATTTATGTTTTATTAATCCCATCAATATGGGTATCAAATGAAAGGACTCAACAAACAGAATACAATATACTATAAAAAATTGAAATCCAAGATGGCGGCCGCTACAAAATGGCGGATAACGTAGGTTTTATCAATCCCATCAACATGGGTATCAAATGAAAGGGCTCAACAAGCAGAATACAATATACTATAGAAAATTTAAATCCAAGATGGCGGCCGCTACAAAATGGCGGATAACGTAGGTTTTATCAATCCCATCAATATGGGTATCAAATGAAAGTGCTCAACCAGTAGAATACAATATACTATTTAAAATCCTAGATAACGGCCTCTACAAAATGGCGGATAACGTAGGTTTTATCAATCCCATCAACATGGGTATCAAATGAAAGGTCTCAACAAGTAGAATACAATTTACTATGCAAAATTGAAATCTAAGATGGCCGCCGCTACCAAATGGCTGATAACAATTTTTTATCAATCCCACCAATATGGGTATCAACAAATAAAAGGGCTTGACAAGAAGAATACAGTGCACTATACAACCTCAATATTTAAGATGGGCGCAGCCACTAAATGGCGTATAATAATAAGATTTAAATTTAGAAATTGAATCTGTAATTTAGGTATCTGATTAATCCAGCCTGAATCCACCACCCAAGTCAAGATTTTGTATCGTGTTGAGGACTGTGTGGCGTTAGGGTGGCTAAAAATGATACGTCGTTAGCGGTACACCACCCAAGTTAAGGTGAAAGGTTAAAACGCGCCGAGAACTGTATGGCATTAGGGTGGATAAAAATGATATGTCGTTAGCGTTTTCCCCTCAAGACTCAGGCGCATCTTGTTGTACATAGCCTTGCCCCTTTATTGGACCTCTGGGGGGGTCAACCGTTTAAATGTCCATTACTCGTGGGAACAAAATGGTAAAAAAAAATATAAATAAAAATAGGTAAAAAAACTTTTTAAGTTAAACGGTTTTATGTTAAACATACATTGCAATGTTTAAGATAAATGTACTAAAAACCAAAAAATAATAAAATAGATACAGTCGTGGGAATTATAAACATATGCATAGACTAGACTAAAATAAAACCGTGGGGCACGTCAATTGTCTACAAATTATCGACTTAATGTGCGATAGAAGAATCGTTTAATTCGTCGTTAGGCAGTTGGTCCGCAGACGGTGAGGAAATTACTTACTATTTTCTTGCTCATGGAAATTCCAATAGTTATACACTCCATGTAAATAAAAGAGATGTTTCAACTAGTTTATCGTTGGACATTCACACTGCTGGCTGGCGAGGAATCGTTTCACTGCTCGTAGTTTGTCTTTAATCGACAAAACATATCATAAAAGTACTACTCGCTCACCACTATGAAACCCTAAAACTCGCTTATAATCGAGCTTGCTAGCTTGTTTCCACATTCTAGCCCTACTTATCACACGTCCATCGTTGTCGGTTGAACAACTGCCTAATTATCATTACAAAACAAAAATTTTAATCAACGATTGTAGACAATTGACGTGCCCCACGGTTTTAGTCTAGTCTATGCATATGTTTATAATTCCCACGACTGTATCTATTTTATTATTTTTTGGTTTTTAGTACATTTATCTTAAACATTGCAATGTATGAAATTGACTGTCTCGACCCTTACTTCGTGGAATATGCTCATAATAGTGTTTTTAAATGAAACTCAAGGTCTCTAGTTAATTCCACAATATAATACAAGTTATTGAAAATTCTAAAAAATTGACAATTGTTTCGATAAATCAATATCATCGTCAGAATGACAGAAGTTACATTTCATTTTATGCCTACCTGATGTTTAGTAGTTATTTTTGGCTAGACCAAGAAGTAACCTAACTTGTGATTGGCTTAATATATGTTTATAGAAAAAAGAAGAAGATGTGATATTACAAATATTGAAGCTTAGATATTATTAGCCCTATGGTGATATCCTGGATATCATTTTTCCAATTAAGATGAGTATAACTGTGCAATGATATAGAAAACCAGGAAAACTATATCAGAAAGTAACGTTAGTACAAAATTGTTAAATGTAAAAACAAAAATACCACTATTAAAGAAGTCAGGTATATATAAACTCAAATGTCCAGAATGTAATGCTGTCTATTTGGGTCAGACCCTTAGGAATTTTGAAATACGATACAGTGAGCACTTACGAGCATACAGATTAAAACAACCAGATAAATCCCACTACGCAAAACATCTACTTGACACCAATCATTCCTTGACACCTAACACAGAACTAGAAGTACTGCATATTTGTGAAAAGAAACAAGAACTGGATTTCCTTGAAGAACTGGAAATTAGAAGACATTTAAGAAACCCACAATATGAAGTTGTCAATGAACAGTTAAATCTAGGGAATTCTCCACTAATAAACTGTCTTCTTAAGTGATAATTGTAAAGATCAGCAGATATAGTTTTCCTGGTTTTCTATATCATTGCACAGTTATACTGAAGATAGAGAATAATAACCTAACAGTTACAAAATCTGATAAGGCGAACGCTACTGTCATTTTGACGACTGAAAATTACAATTCCAAAGTATATAACTTTATAGAATCCAGCGATGTAACAGTTCTTAAAGCAGACCCAACAAAGAAGTTTTCTAATAATGTAAGGGATATTGTTAATAATTCAAATTATCTTTTAAATGATTACGAAAAGAGGTCTATCATACATAAGAATCCTCATTGTCCACAATTATATGGAACAGTTAAATTACATAAAATAACGAAACCAATTAGACCTGTAGTCTCTTATGTTAATGCTCCTAATAATATATTGGCAAAGAAGCTCAACAATATACTCAATACTTACGGATATGAATCTCAGTACTCAATTAGAAATTCAATAGAACTAATCAAAAAGTTGAAATCAATCCACTTGCAAGATAACTATAAACTCATATCGTTCGATGTAACTAATATGTTTACTAAAATGCCTCCTAAAGAATGTCTAATACTTGTAAGAAAATTACTAGAAGATAAAAATATTAATCCAGGAATAATATCAGATATACTTAATTTATTTGATGTATGCATTAATCAGAATTATTTCACTTTTGACAATAAGATATATATTCAAAATGAAGGTTTACCAATGGGAAGCCCTATATCACCTATTTTAGCAAACATTTTTATGGACAATTTAGAAAGAAAGATATTTGAAAGTAATATTTCGAAAAATATTTTATTTTGGTATAGATATGTAGATGACATATTAGCTTGTTTTATGGGTAGTGAACGACAATTAGATGTATTTTTCAACCACATCAATAATTTACACCCGAAAATTAAATTTACATTAGAAATTGAAGAAAATAGCTCAATCAATTTTCTTGATTTAAAAATTCAAAGAGTTAATAATGTACTTGATTATTCAATTTACCGAAAACCAACACAGACTGATGTGACAATTCCATTAAATTCTAACCACCCTGTGTCACACAGACTAGCAGCATATAATTCAATGATACATAGAGCTTTTTCAGTTCCTATGAACAAATGTAATTTTGATAGAGAGATTAATACAATTAGACAAATAGCAACATCTAACGGTTATCCATTAGATATGATAAATAAGCTAATTAGTAAAAAAGAGAAAAAAGTGGCATTACAACTAATATATCCTAAACAAGCTGATGAAATTAAAACTTATAAAACCATCACATATGCAGGAAATATTTCTAATAATATTTCAAAGATAATATCTTCAGCAACGAATACAATTTCTTTTAAAACAGAAAGTAACGTTAGTACAAAATTGTTAAATGTAAAAACAAAAATACCACTATTAAAGAAGTCAGGTATATATAAACTCAAATGTCCAGAATGTAATGCTGTCTATTTGGGTCAGACCCTCAGGAATTTTGAAATACGATACATCTACTTGACAACAATCATTCCTTGACACCTAACACAGAACTAGAAGTACTGCATATTTGTGAAAAGAAACAAGAACTGGATTTCCTTGAAGAACTGGAAATTAGAAGAAGACATTTAAGAAACCCACAATATGAAGTTGTCAATGAACAGTTAAATCTAGGGAATTCTCCACTAATAAACTGTCTTCTTAAGTGATAATTGTAAAAATCAGCAGATATAGTTTTCCTGGTTTTCTATATCATTGCACAGTTATACTGATCTTAATTGGAAAAATGATATCCAGGATATCACCATAGGGCTAATAATATCTAAGCTTCAATATTTGTAATATCACATCTTCTTCTTTTTTCTATAAACATATATTAAGCCAATCACAAGTTAGGTTACTTCTTGGTCTAGCCAAAAATAACTACTAAACATCAGGTAGGCATAAAATGAAATGTAACTTCTGTCATTCTGACGATGATATTGATTTATCGAAACAATTGTCAATTTTTTAGAATTTTCAATAACTTCTATTATATTGTGGAATTAACTAGAGACCTTGAGTTTCATTTAAAAACACCATTGCAATGTATGTTTAACATAAAACCGTTTAACTTAAAAAGTTTTTTTACCTATTTTTATTTGTAGATGCGCGTATGAATTATTCTAAAAAATACCTTAAGAACATGAGACATTAAGCTGATCATTCGATATTCGTCACATTTTGATGCGTTGTTTTTCTTTGGAAGTGTTATAAACGATGACCTGAGTCAGTCTAAAGGTTTAGTACGTGTTCTATAAACAGCGTTAAGTAGTGAAGTTAATATGTTCAGTCCGGCTGCTTCTTCGTCTGCTATAAGTTTTAGTACTTCTGCGTGTGTCTTATCTGGGCCAGTTGCTTTTCTGTTTTTTTAGGTTTTTATAACATGTATGAGTTCCTCTTTCGTTATGTCGGGTCCCTTTTCATTTATTTGATCGTCGGTTGTTGGTGGCAATTCTGGTCTATTGTCATTGACATATTATTTCCATCTTTTAAGTTTGGCTTCAGTTTCTATTATTATTTCGTTGCTATTGTCCCTTAGTATTGAAACTGGTGTTTCGATTTGTCATTTCTTTGACTTTCTTATGTAAGTTGAAAGAGTCTTGTTTTCTTTGGAGGTTTTCGATTTCAGAGCATTTCTCTGATAGCCACTTTTCTTTTGCTTCTTTGCATTTGTTCTTAACTGCTCTATCGAGTTTTTTGTATTCCACTGGATTTTGTTTTTGTGTCCTCCTTTCTGACATTAGATCTAATATTTCAGAAGTTATCCATTCCTGCTTCTTATTATATGTCACGTAACCAATTTCTTGTTCTTGAGTTTCTATTATAGCAGTTTTTACGTTGCCCCAAACCATTTCTAACTCTGTTGACACTGACCTTTCAATTTTTTACATTTTGTTCTCAAGTTCTTTCCTTATAACACCGGGTTATGGTCGCTGCCGATATCTGCACCGGATACGTTTTTACAGATTTAACATATTTTTTAAAATATGGTGCGATCATAATGTAATCTATCTGGTTTCTGATTATATTTTCTTTTGCGTGTCTAGGGGAGGTCCATGTATATAATCGCCTAGGGTGCAGTTTCAAAAAAGTATTAGTTATCATGAGGTTCTGTTCATTGCAGAACTGAACCAGTCTGTCACCCCTCTCGTTTCTTACGCCAAGGCTCCCTCGTGATCGCCATCCGCTACCTCGCCTATTTTGGCATTTAAGTCACCAAGTACTATTGTTATTTCGCCTTTTTTGGTGATACGCATTATTTCCTCTAATTTGCCGTAAAACTGCTATATTTCATCGTCGGGTATGTCGTTCGGGGGGGCATAAGTTTGAATGAGTTCATAATTCTGTGAGTTGTTTTTAGTTTTATCGTCATGATTCTGTCATGCAAAGGTAAAAAGTCCGTGACTGATTGTGACACTTTGTCCGTAAAGATCACAGCAACACCATATTGGTGATTTCTGTCCGTTCCCCCAGAGTAATATATGCGTCCATTGTTTGTTTTTTATGTACCTGATCCAAGCCATCTTACTTCGCTAAGACCCAGTACGTCTGTGTTTAGTCTATGCATTTCTTGTACAACCTTTGCCGGTTTTCCTGTACTAAAAAGGCTGTTCACGTTCCATGTCGCAATGCGTAGATTGTTTCTGTAAACTTTCAACGGGAGAATGCGTAGCACCCTCTCCCCATTTAAGGGGTGCCCCGAGCTGAGGGCCGTTCTGTTTTGTGTCTCTGCCATTTGGAGTTTTTGGAAAGATTAGTACAGTAAGGGTTCCGTTCCTTTTCTGCACCGCAGTACAGAGGCCTTTCTGCTACTCCTTAGCTCCGCCCTCTGCTTTTCAGTGCCTCGCCGCTTCGAAGTCATTCTTCCCACGCCAAGGACTGATTTTGATAAGACTGCTGCCTCTTACCATTTTGGTCTTCTACTACGCCCCTAAGACTAGGTTGCCACTTCCGCCATCGTCGCCGTGTTTCTCACGCCTTGTCTGCCGTTGTGGTCTTCGTCCGTAACCCGGACAGGGGATTGCGTTATACCCCCCAATACTGGGTCCCTAGCAGAACTTAGCCACTAGCTGAAAGCTGGGCCCACTCCCGCGACTTGGACACACCTGCTAGGACTTACTTGAGTGAGCCCAGAGAAGAACTCTGCTGCTCCTCAAGCCGGGTTAATGCCCATGTATGATTCCATGAGCAAAGGCATAGTGATATTGATTATGAAAAATCGGAAATGACAAATGGTAAGTTATAAGATTATTTTTCGCGGTTATGAGTTTTATTTTTGTAATTCTGATCTTGGCACCTATGATCTCCTTTATTGAAAAAAAATTCCTTTAGTTTCCATTGAAGAATTTTCTTTATTTTATAGACGTTTCCCACGTCCAGAAAATAGTTCAGGAAAATGTAGGAAAGCCATTTTTGACCCCGCCCCTGTGCAAGACCTATACTAAAGGTGGAGGTCATTGCACTTTCAAAACTTTATGCTTTATGCTTCGACTTTATATACATGTAGAGATAGCAACGACTAATTGCAATAGATGAATAATCGATTATTCTATAACAATTCAACTATTAATCGAATGATATAC
This sequence comes from Galeruca laticollis, assembly GCA_963921935.1. Lineage (NCBI taxonomy): Eukaryota > Metazoa > Arthropoda > Insecta > Coleoptera > Chrysomelidae > Galeruca > Galeruca laticollis. The sequence goes on along the minus strand of OY998175.1, from coordinate 164,739,509 downwards.
AGTAACTCTATTAATCGATTAATTCTTATATTTGCCTACTTTAAAGACAAGAGGCTAAATCGAACGCGGCATCGACCAATGAGACAACAGACACAGCATATATTCAACGTGTATGAATTGTTGGTTGCATAGTTTTGCGGGTATGTAATATGGAAATACACTGACTTCGAAATTTCAGGATTACTAATGCAGATTAATTTCCTAAATTTACCTATTTTTAGTATGAATATATAAGTTATAATGTTAAACTGGCAAATTATTACGTTGACAAATTTTTATGCAGATACCAGAGGCTATCCAGTTACGAATATAATTACATAACTGCTACATTTAAATACCTATCTAATTAAGGATATTAAAAAATTGATACTCACAGTGTGTAACATTATTAATGGTATAAAATCCTAATTTAAATTAATGCCTAAAACCATATTTTTTTAAATAAATAAGAAATAAAACGGGTAACAGTGATATTAATTATATGCCTTTATTAAATTTGATAAACATAAAAAAAGTTATTCACAAATTGTGTGCACAGTTATGTTAATTTAAAACTTCTCTTACTATTTCCAACTCTTGTGCAAGAGTTCACTCAATTATTACGGTTTCCTTCTTGTTGCTTGTTTGAGATTGAGATTCCAAATATGAACTTATTATTACCTGATTATTGAATGATAATTGTTCTGCCTCCAAACTGATTCATGAGCCTTTAACAAATGATCTTCATAAGGAACACTAGTGACTGTACATTTACAAAGTTCACAGTTAATATCTCTATATTCGCCATTGTAAAATATTTTTTCGTATTACTTAAAACTTGTAGAATCAGCAAAATTCTTTTCACAAATAGTGCATACAAAATTATTATTGTCAATTTTATAACAAAAAATATGCCCTTAAATAAATGTCTAGCTGTAGCCAAAACTGCGATTTTTAAATTAAATTTTTCTTCAACACGTCAACAAAATAATCTTTAACAAACCCATTAAATGAGCCACAAGTAAACAAAACAAATCTCCACTCTATATAATGTGAATAAAATAAATTATAAATCACAGAACACCCCCCAGGAATCACCACAAATTTCTAACAACGACTATGCAACCAACCACACATATGGCTACCTGGCCTCTCATTGGTGGATGCCGCGTTCGATTTAGCCTCTTGCCTTTAAAGTGGCATACGTAAATATAATCTCAAAATTATAAAATGCAGAGAAAATACATTTTTGTTATTTCTTTGAGGTATTTTTTATAATTTAGAAGAAATTTTATTTAAAATTTAGTGTCTCGACCCTTACTTCGTGGAATATACTCATATTACTGTTTTAAATGAAACTAACTGTTTCTAGATAATTCCACAATATATTGAAATAATGTTAAAAATTCTAAGAAATTCTGACGATGATATTTAATATCAAAACAATTGTCGATTTCTTAGAATGTTTTCAATATATTGTGAAATTATCTAGAAACAGTTAGTTTCATTTAAAACAGTGAAATTTTATTCAAAAATATTAAAATTATGTCACCTCCTAAAAGTAAAGTTTGGTTTCATTTTGAGAAAATTAATCGAACAACATATTAATCGATTATTTGGTAATATCTGACATCTAACATCTCTATATACATGCTTTTCCTTGTCTGCTGCTCTCCCCCACTCTTCAACTACTCTAGCGCGTTCAGCCGTTTCTCGTGATGTTCAGCAACATATTTCTCAGCGTTTTAATGCAAAACTAAAATCTCGGCAATAAATAACAATATCGCAAAACCAAGATAAACGTTTTGAAGTATGAAAATTCTACTTTAGAATAGTATATTAAGTATTAAGAACGGTAAGGGTTGTTTACCGGTCGACAGCAACGTTTGGAGGCTGAGCGTAGCGAAGTCTCCAATTTTGCTGGAGATGCTTATACCATTTTTTGCGCGATCGTATTGAAATAAATTTCAAATAAAATAATTTAATTTTTTTCGAAATGAACGAAAAGTGAAAAGGGACATTTATACTTCTCGATCAGTTTAAAATATATTTGCATTTTGGTATAAAGTAGGCAGTTGCCAACTTGCCAATGATATAATTTAATTATCGTTGGGCAGTTGCTAAGTGTTTCCAAGATATTATTTATCAACAAACAAATGCATTTTCTGTGAAACTTCAGATTATATTTTATAGTCTATACTTTGAACTTGAATTTTCGATTAATTTACTAATATAAAATGAGTGAGAGTGATACTGAAGTAGAAAAAGCGTGGCAAATAGGATGAGAAGCAATAATCCCAGAAAAATCCAGGAATCGCTATGAAAACGTCTACAAAATGTTTAAGAATTGGTGTGAGGAGAAGAATGGTGCCAGTATTAATGAAAAAGTGTTGTTGGCATATTTTGTTCGGCGAAATGAGACATTGAAATCGCCTGGTAGTCTTTGGGCAGAATATTCTATTAGTTTAATTTGAGTTACAGCTGTGTGCACAAGAGATAAATATCCCAAATGTTTTTCCCTTAAGAGAAACAATGTATAGTTGTGCAATCTTCTTTAATAAAATTTCGCAGAGCGCTTTCGGCATTAAGCCATCATCTGTGCGGTCACTATAAAAATGTTGATTACATTTTTTAAGTTTGATAAAAAAATTTTTTATACATACTTGTCAAAAATCCCAAGACAGGGGCCTCCAAATATGTACGTCTGTACATTTAATTAATTTGGTGAATCACATTATTGATCTGAAGTAGACACATTTTATTAGGTTCGACCATTTTGCCAAGCTGTCATCAAAGAAATATTCACAAAACCACAAAGAACCTGATTGTCATCCCATTCCATAGAGCAAGTTCCGAATCGTCGGAGCATAGACAAACATCGTTGATATTGTTAAATGAAGAGATTTCGCGACCCTCAACAGAATGGCATCTACCATCTACCAAAAATAATAGTTTTGGAGACCACCTGGTGAGGGCGGCGAATATTCTATGTTGAAAAGCACTATTTTGTTCCTTTTGTGTAATGAATGAAGTAATATATTATTTAGGACCACTTAAATGTATGTAGGGCTAAGACGTCGGTAATTAATATACTTACCGACGTCTGAACGGTAAGTAAAACACTTACCGACGTGTTGGACTTAGAAACCAGTAAACACAACCTACCGTCCTGACAACCGATGCTGTAAATAAAGAAAAAAGATCGATCGCGCAAAAATAGCTTTTGTAAATTAAAATCGGACCATACCTGTCACATTCAGGTCTGTCAGAAAATAGCATAGTAAAAAATTCAAATGGCCACAGATCAAAAATTATACATCGGACAGTGCCTGCTTTTTGTACATTTAAAATTTTTATCAAAAACTAAATCCGGCCAAAAGATCTACGCTATAAATCAAAAATAACCGAGCTATGAATTTTTCCGATTTTCTTCTAAATTAACGGTCCGTTCGAGTTGTTCTACCCCTCATTTTCTTCGTGTTTTTATTCTCTACAGTTTCTTTATTAACGTAATCACGATTAACCCGACAGTTTTAATTTTATAAGCAAAGAACTAAAAAAAGGCGATTTTTGCATAAAATTTTTAATAACAAAGTTGGGAATAATAAAGTCGAGTGAAAAACACATCACTTATATCATATGAACCTATTGTAGAAACAATGGCGCAGCTGGTTTCCTTCTAAAACTTTTTACATAAAATTCTCACTCCAAATCTATGTTGCTTGGCCTATTACAATAAAGGTCGTATTCGAGTTGAGTTTCGTATCGAATCGATCGACCGAAATTTGTCGAGAAATAGAATCTCCCCACTTTACAAATTTCGTAAGTTGACATCGTTCCTAAAAAAGCAAAATGTTGGTTTTCGACCACATAAAGCACAGATTTTTACCAAAGAAGACATATCCAAGTTGGTACCAGAGTAGTAAGTGGGTGCGTTGGGTACCCCCCCCCCCCGGCCATTTTTTATCCAGTCAGCCATTTTTTATCCGTCGGCCATTTTTTACCCTGTAATTGTAGATTTCTATCGCTAGATGGCGTATGTCATTTTTTGTAGGTTTCTATAGTGGTGTCGGTCATTTTTTATCCGTCGGCCATTTTTTATCCTGTAATTGTAGATTTCTATCGCTAGATGGCGTATGTCATTTTTTGTAGATTTCTATAGATGGCTGTGCGCCGTCCATTTTTTATCCCGTAGATTTTATTTGAAAATTCCCATAGTCCTGATTGAAAACACTGACCTAAGCATACGTCGTAATTTCTAGAACCAAAGTTTTTTATAACGCCATAAGGGCATTAGAAATTTATCTCTGTTATTATTGGCCATCATCAATCAATCTTCATTTGTGATAGAGCTTTTTTTATATACGGAATGTACCAAAAAAGATACAATAAGGGTGTTATAAATTTGTGAAAAAGATATATATTTCTTATATGTTTAATGCACAGTCGTTATGGTATTATTTTGGGTAAGCGAGGCATCAGTTGGACGGGTAGAGAGAAAAATAGCATTATTTTGGACAGGCGCAGTGGTTACAGAAGCGCTTATGATTTTTTTATTATCAGCGTTCTTATCTCTTTTGATGTTCCCCAAGAGATAATAGGATGAGTAAATGTCAGCTGAAGGTCGACGGGGTTGACAACGTTACTACAATCAATATACGGAGCGTGGACAATGCAATAAGGGCACTCTGCTTGGATTTTCATCGAACAAAACAGGATGTACCAAATCGCCATTAGGTCACTACGACGACGATCAATATATAGGATGTCATTGGAATCAGGCACGTTCGATCGTTATACAGGCTGTACAAAGATGCCATAAGGGCACTTGCATATATCTCTGTTATTATTGGTTGTATTGAAGTCGAACAAACGCCTTTGTGATAGGAAGAGCATTTTACAGGATGTACAAAAAAGATGCCATAAGGGCACTTGCATATATCTCTGTTATTATTGGGCGGATTGAAGTCGAACAAACGCCATTGTGATAGGTAGAGCATTTTACAAGATGTACAAAGAAGGCATAAGAGGCTACGATGTATCTCCATTGTTATTGGTCAGATTTCAAGGCACAAACGGCGTTATAGATTATTTTTTATATAAAGGATGTCAAAAAAGGCACTCTGCTGTTATTGGTCCGATTTTCATCCAACAAACGGCGTTATAGATTATTTCGATATACAGTGTGTACAAGAAGATGTTATAATGCGCTACGATGTATCTCCGTTGTTATTGGCTAGATTTTCATGGGACAAACGACGTTATAGATTATCTCAATATACAGTGTGTACAAGAAGTTGCTATAAGACGCGCGTTCGTTACATTTTAATAATTATGGAAAAGGCATAGTATATTTTTTATAACGCCATAAGAACATTAGAAATTCATTTCTGTTATTATTGGTCAACATAGATCAATCGTCATAGTGATACATCTTTTTTATATACGGAATGTACCAAAAAAGATGCAATAAGGGTGTTATAAATTTGTGGGATAGGTATATATTTCTTATATAAAATATGTTTAATGCACCGTCGTTATGGTATTATTTTGGGCAAGCGACGCATCAGTTGGAGGGGCAGAGAGAAGAATAGCATTATTTTTGGACATGCGCAATGGTTACAGAAGTGCTTATGATTTTTGTTATCAGAAGAGTATAGGCGCACATTGAAGGAATTTACTAAAAAAGTAAAGATCGGTATAACTGTGCAATGATATATAAAACCAAGGAAACTATATCTGCTGATCATTATAATTACTACTTAAGAAGACAGTTTGAAAGCGGAGAACTTCCTAGATTTATCTGTTCTTTGAAGACTTCATATTGTGGGTCTCCTAAGTGGCTTCAAATTTCTAACTCTAAATACAATTCTTGTTTCTTATCACAAATATGTAGTACTTCTAGTTTTGTATTAGGTGTCAATGAAATTCCATACATTGTTAAAATCTCGAATTGAGGAATGAAATCAATAACGTTACTTTTTATAAAGAGAGAATAGTTATGAAACTTAAATAATATTCTTAGAAATTCACGACGAACGAAATCAAGGTGTATATTAACATAAGAATCCAAATTATGTTAGCATGATAACACCCAAGCTTATCAACGAGTTTTTCCGTTTTCGTCATTCAAGCGATACCATAGGAACTAAATTAACGATATACAAGTGAAATCAAAAGTGTCTATTAATAAAAATATTATTGAAATAAATCTTTCTCATTGTAATAATTTTTACGGTGCTGAATGATGTAATCTAAAATTCGATATACAGTGTGTACAAAAAGATGCCATAAGACGCAATATATGGGCGGCCTATATTGCAAGTTTCTAGAACGATTGAGACAAATGCATCGATTTTGGGCATAATAAAGTTCAGTTTTCGTTTTCTCCCATCTTTCGTCGATATATGCCATATAAGCTATGTTTAGCGGTTTTCTCATTTCTCTTGATATTTAGCACTGTTTACCGAGAACTAATAACATTAAGCGACGATAGATTCAACCTAATCTAGTTTATTTACGTAAATTTCCGCTATATTTGCCTATTATAACAGATATATGGCTAATATTGGAAGTTTATAGAACGATTCAAACAAGCATCAATATTGGGCATAACAAAAGTCCAGTTTTCTTTTGTCGATATATGCCATATAAGCTATGTTGAGCGATTTTGTCAATTCTCTTGATATTTAGCAGTGTTTACCGAGAACTAGTAACAATAAGCGACGATGGATTCGACCTAATCTAGCTTATTCACGTAAATTTCCGCGATATATGCCTATTATAACAGATATATGGCTAATATTGGAAGTTCCTAGAACGATTCAGACAAATGCCTCGATTTTGGGCATAACAAAGTCGAGTTTTCTTTGGTCGATATATGCCATATAAGCTATGTTGAGCGATTTTGTCATCTCTCTTGATATTTAGCACTGTTTACCGAGAACTAGTAACATTAAGCGACGATAGATTCAACCTAATGTAGCTTATTTACGTAAATTTCCGCGATATGTGCCTATTATAACAGATATATGGCTAATATTGGAAGTTTATAGAACGATTCAGACAAATGCATCGATTTTGGGCATAACAATGTCCAGTTTTCTTTTGTCTATATATGTCATATAAGCTATGTTGAGCATCCAGCTTTTGTTATCCCATCTTGGATCTTTAAATGACATATAACTAGGTCTGCTGAGCGATTTTGTCATTTCTTCCGATATTTAGCACTATTCACCGAGAACTAGTAACATTAACCTACATTTAGATATATTCAATCTAGCATTATATATGTAGATGTCCACGATATCTGCCAATAATAACAAATATATGGCCAATATTGCAAGTTGTTTGACTATTCATCGATTTTGAGCAAAACTAAGTCCATATTTTACAATAATCATCTTTTGTCTTCATATGACATATAACTAGCTATGTTAAGCGATTTTGTCATTGCGCCCGATATATAGAACTATTTTCCGAGAAATAGTAACATTTGCCGACATTTAGATAGAGTCAACATAGCATTATATATGTAGGTGTCCACGATATCTGCCAATTATAACAACTATAAGGCCAATATTTGAACAAAACTTTGTCCAGCTTTTACAATAAACCATCTTTATATGACGTATAACTAACTATGTTGAGCGATTTAGTAAGTTATCTCGATATTTAGCACTATTCACCGAGAGTCAGTAACAACCATTATTTATATAGATTCAACCTAGCATTATATATGTAGATGTTCACAAGATCTACCAATAATAACAAATAAATGGCTAATATTGGAAGATTCTAGTACGATTCAGACAAATGCATCGGTTTTGAGCAAAACTAAGTCTAGCTTTTGATATCCCATCCCAACTATTCTCGTTATATACCATATAACTAGCTATGTTTAGCGATTGCGTAATTCCCCCGATATTAAGCACTATTTACGGAGAACTAGTAACATAAACCGACGTTTGTATAGATTTAACCCAGCATTATGTATGTAGATGGCCACGATATCTACAAATAATAAGAAATATATGGGCGGCCTATATTGCAAGTTTCTAGAACGATTGAGACAAATGCATCGATTTTGGGCATAATAAAGTCCAGTTTTCGTTTTCTCCCATCTCTCGTCGATATATGCCATATAAGCTATGTTTAGCGGTTTTGTCATTTCTCTTGATATTTAGCACTGTTTACCGAGAACTAGTAACATTAAGCGACGATAGATTCAACCTAATCTAGTTTATTTACGTAAATTTCCGCTATATTTGCCTATTATAACAGATATATGGCTAATATTGGAAGTTTATAGAACGATTCAAACAAGCATCAATATTGGGCATAACAAAGTCCAGTTTTCTTTTGTCGATATATGCCATATAAGCTATGTTGACCGATTTTGTCAATTCTCTTGATATTTAGCAGTGTTTACTGAGAACTAGTAACAATAAGCGACGATAGATTCGACCTAATCTAGCTTATTCACGTAAATTTCCGCGATATATGCCTATTATAACAGATATATGGCTAATATTGGAAGTTTCTAGAACGATTCAGACAAACATCAATATTGGGCATAACAAAGACCAGTTTTCTTTTGTCGATACTTGCTATATAAGCTATGTTGAGCGATTTTGTCAATTCTCTTGATATTTAGTACTGTTTACCGAGAACTAGTAACATTAAGCGAACAAAGATTCAACCTAATCTAGCTTATTCACGTAAATGTCCGCGATATATGCCTATTATAACCGATATATGGCTAATATTGGAAGTTTCTAGAACGATTTAGACGAATGCATCGATTTTGACCAAAACTAAGTTCAGCTTTCGTCACCCCATCTTTTGTCTTTTTATGACCTATAACTAGGTCTACTGAGCGATTTTGTCATTTCTCTCGATATTTAGCACTATTTACCGAGAATTAGTAACATTAACCGACATTTAGATAGATTCCCCTAGAGAGAGACATTTGTTATAATGGGCAGATTTCGTGCACTTCTATTTTATTCAAATAATTAAATAAATGCGAATTATAAAAAATATTCTGAAAAACTTGTGTCACAATGACTCGTTTTGTAGTACTCGTGATTTGCACAACTCACCGCTTCGTGGTTCGTTGTGCACTGTTCACAATATTTTTTATAATTTGCATTTATTTAATTATTTAAATAAAATAGAAGTCCACGAAATCTGCCCATTATAACAAATGTCTCTCTCTAGGGAAATCTATCTAAATGTCGGTTAATGTTACTAATTCTCGGTAAATGGTGCTAAATATCGAGAGAAATGACAAAATCGCTCAGAAGACCTAGTTATAGGTCATAAAAAGACAAAAGATGGGGTGACGAAAGCTGAACTTAGTTTTGGTCAAAATCGATGCATTCGTCTAAATCGTTCTAGAAACTTCCAATATTAGCCATATATCGGTTTCAATAGGCATATATCGCGGAAATTTACGTAAATAAACTAGATTAGGTTGAATCTATCGTCGCTTAATGTTACTAGTTCTCGGTAAACAGTGCTAAATATCAAGAGAAATGACAAAACCGCTAAACATAGCTTATTATATATATATGTATATATATTATATGGCATATATCGACGAGAGATGGGAGAAAACGAAAACTGGACTTTATTATGCCCAAAATCGATGCATTTGTCTCAATCGTTCTAGAAACTTGCAATATAGGCCGCCCATATATTTCTTATTATTTGTAGATATCGTGGCCATCTACATACATAATGCTGGGTTAAATCTATACAAACGTCGGTTTATGTTACTAGTTCTCCGTAAATAGTGCTTAATATCGGGGGAATTACGCAATCGCTAAACATAGCTAGTTATATGGTATATAACGAGAATAGTTGGGATGGGATATCAAAAGCTAGACTTAGTTTTGCTCAAAACCGATGCATTTGTCTGAATCGTACTAGAATCTTCCAATATTAGCCATTTATTTGTTATTATTGGTAGATCTTGTGAACATCTACATATATAATGCTAGGTTGAATCTATATAAATAATGGTTGTTACTGACTCTCGGTGAATAGTGCTAAATATCGAGATAAATTACTAAATCGCTCAACATAGCTAGTTATACGTCATATAAAGATGGTTTATTGTAAAAGCTGGACAAAGTTTTGTTCAAATATTGGCCTTATAGTTGTTATAATTGGCAGATATCGTGGACAGTTACATATATAATGCTATGTTGACTCTATCTAAATGTCGGCAAATGTTACTATTTCTCGGAAAATAGTGCTATATATCGGGCGCAATGACAAAATCGCTTAACATAGCTAGTTATACGTCATATGAAGACAAAAGATGATTATTGTGAAATATGGACTTAGTTTTGCTCAAAATCGATGAATAGTCAAAAAACTTGCAATATTGGCCATATATTTGTTATTATTGGCAGATATCGTGGACATCTACATATATAATGCTAGATTGAATATATCTAAATGTAGGTTAATGTTACTAGTTCTCGGTGAATAGTGCTAAATATCGGAAGAAATGACAAAATCGCTCAGCAGACCTAGGTATATGCCATTTAAAGATCCAAGATGGGATAACAAAAGCTGGATGCTCAACATAGCTTATATGGCATATATCGACCAAACAAAACTCGACTTTGTTATGCCCAAAATCGATGCATTCGTCTAAATCGTTCTAGAAACTTCCAATATTAGCCATATATCGGTTATAATAGGCATATATCGCGGAAATTCACGTAAATAAGCTAGATTAGGTTGAATATATGTTCGCTTAATGTAACTAGTTCTCGGTAAACAGTGCTAAATATCAAGAGAAATGACAAAATCTCTCAACATAGCTTATATAGCATATATCGACAAAAGAAAACTGAACTTTGTTATGCCCAATATTGATGTTTGTTTGAATCGTTCTATAAACTTCCAATATTAGCCATATATCTGTTATAATAGGCAAATATAGCGGAAATTTACGTAAATAAACTAGATTAGGTTGAATCTATCGTCGCTTAATGTTATTAGTTCTCGGTAAACAGTGCTAAATATCAAGAGAAATGACAAAACCGCTAAACATAGCTTACATGGCATATATCGACAAAAGAAAACTGGACTTTGTTATGCATAAAATCGATGCATTTGTCTGTATCGTTCTAGAAACTTGTAATATTGGCCATATATTTCTTATTATTGGTAGATATCGCCGACATCTACATATATAATGCTAGATTGAATATATCTAAATGTCGGTTAATGTTACTAATTCTCGGTAAATAGTGCTAAATATCGGGAGAAATTACGAAATCGCTAAACATAGCTAGGTATGTGGCATATAACGACCAAAGATGGGATAACAAAAGCAGGACTTAGTTTTGCTCAAAATCGAGGCATTTGTCTGAATCGTTCTAGAAACTTCCAATATTAGCCATATATCTGTTATAATAGGCATATATCGCGGAAATTTACGTGAATAAGCTAGATTAGGTCGAATCTATCGTCGCTTATTGTTACTAGTTCTCGGTAAACACTGCTAAATATCAAGAGAATTGACAAAATCGCTCAACATAGCTTATATGGCATATATCGACAAAAGAAAACTGGACTTTGTTATGCCCAATATTGATGCTTGTTTGAATCGTTCTATAAACTTCCAATATTAGCCATATATCTGTTATAATAGGCAAATATAGCGGAAATTTACGTAAATAAACTAGATTAGGTTGAATCTATCGTCGCTTAATGTTACTAGTTCTCGGTAAACAGTGCTAAATATCAAGAGAAATGACAAAACCGCTAAACATAGCTTATATGGCATATATCGACGAAAGATGGGAGAAAACGAAAACTGAACTTTATTATGCCCAAAATCGATAAATTTGTCTCAATCGTTCTAGAAACTTGCAATATAGGCCGCCCATATATTGCGTCTCATGGCATCTTTTTGTACACACTGTATATCGAATTAGATTACATCATTCAGCACCGTAAAAATTATTACAATGAGAAAGATTTATTTCAATAATATTTTTATTAATAGACACTTTTGATTTCACTTGTATATCGTTAATTTAGTTCCTATGGTATCGCTTGAATGACGAAAACGGAAAAACTCGTTGATAAGCTTGGGTGTTATCATGCTAACATAATTTGGAATCTTATGTTAATATACACCTTAATTTCGTTCGTCGTGAATTTCTAAGAATATTATTTAAGTTTCATAACTATTCTCTCTTTATAAAAAGTAACGTTATTGATTTCATTCCTCAATTCGAGATTTTAACAATGTATGGAATTTCATTGACACCTAATACAAAACTAGAAGTACTACATATTTGTGATAAGAAACAAGAATTGTATTTAGAGTTAGAAATTTGAAGCCACTTAGGAGACCCACAATATGAAGTCTTCAAAGAACAGATAAATCTAGGAAGTTCTCCGCTTTCAAACTGTCTACTTAAGTAGTAATTATAATGATCAGCAGATATACTTTCCTTGGTTTTATATATTATTGCACAGTTATACCGATCTTTACTTTTTTAGTAAATTCCTTCAATGTGCGTCTATACTCTTCTGATAAAAAAAATCATAAGCACTTCTGTAAACATTGCGCATATCCAAAAATAATGCTATTTTTCTCTCTGCCCCTCCAACTGATGCGTCGCTTGCCCAAAATAATACCATAACGACGGTGAATTAAACATATTTTATGACTACACCCCGTATATAAGAAATATATACCTATTCCACGAATTTATAACACCCTTATTCCGTATATAAAAAAGCTGTATCACTATGACGATTGATCTATGTTGACCAATAATAACAGAAATGAATTTCTAATGTCCTTATGGCGTTATAAAAAATATACTATGCCTTTTCCATAATTATTAAAATGTAACGAACGCGCGTCTTATAGCAACTTCTTGTACACACTGTATATCGAAATAAACTATAACGTCGTTTGTCCCAAGAAAATCTAGCCAATAACAACGGAGATACATCGTAGCGCATCAGAACATCTTCTTGTACACACTGTATATCGAAATAATCTATAACGCTGTTTGTTCGATGAAAATCGGACCAATAACAGCAGAGTGCCTTTTTGACATCCTATATATAAAAAATAATCTATAACGCCGTTTGTGCCTTGAAATCTGACCAATAACAATGGAGATACATCGTAGCGTCTTATGCCTTCTTTGTACATCCTGTAAAAATGGTCTACTTATCACAATGACGTTTGTTGGACTCCAATCCGCCTAATAATAACAGAGATATATGCAAGTGCCCTTATGGCATCTTTTTTGTACATCCTGTATACGTTAACAATCATAATGACTTTTGTTCGACTTCAATCCGACCAATAATAACAGAGATATATCCAAGTGCCCTTATGGCATGCACATCCTGTATACGTTAACAATCATAATGGCGTTTGTTCGACTTCAATCCAACCAATAATAACAGAGATATATGCAAGTGCCCTTATGGCATTTTTTTTGTACATCATGTATAACGATCGAACGAGTCCAATGACATCCTATATATTGATCGTCGTCGTAGTGACCTAATGGCGATTTGGTACATCCTGTTTTGTTCGATGAAAATCCAAGCAGAGTGCCCTTATGGCATTGTCCACGCCCTGTATATTGATTGTAGTAACGTTGTTTTATGTCAACCCCGTCGATCTTCAGCTGACATTCACTCATCCTATTATCTCTTGGGGAACATCAAAAGAGATAAGAACGCTGATAATAAAAAAATCATAAGCACTTCTGTAACCACTCCGCCTGTCCAAAATAATGGTATTTTTCTCTCTGCCCATCCAACTGATGCGTCGCTTACCCAAAATAATACCATAACGACTGTGCATTAAACATATTTTATGACTACACCCTGTATATAAGAAATATATATCTTTTTCACAAATTTATAACACCCTTATTGCATATTTTTTGGTACATTCCGTATATAAAAAATAAGCTCTATCACAAATGACGATGGATTGATGATGGCCAATAATAACAGAGATAAATTTCTAATGCCCTTATGGCGTTATAAAAAACTTTGGTTCTAGAAATTACGTATGCTTAGGTCAGTGTTTCCAATCAGGACTATGGGAATTTTCAAATAAAATCTACGGGATAAAAAATGGACGACGCGCAGCCATCTATAGAAATCTACAAAAAATGACATACGCCATCTAGCGATAGAAATCTACAATTACAGGATAAAAATGGCCGACACCACTATAGAAATCTACAAGGATAAAAAATGGCCGACTGGATAAAATATGGCCGGGGGGGTGCTCAAGTCCCCCACTTACTACTTACCAGCCCTGGATGAGGTATATCTTATGATTAAAGTAGGTACCATTTTTGCTCTAGTTGGTGCTCTTCTCAGAGCGGAGCTTATGAAAATCTCGCTTGACGAAATTCAAGATAAAGAAAACCTAATTATTGTGAAGATTTCGATTCGAAAAACCATACATACACACTTTGTTATATCTGATACATAAATAAAGGAACCTTCGTCAACCACCGTCGTTTTTTATCAGTTATAAAAAAGCAAATGATCTGTTCAGTGCGTAGGCGGTAACACATTTGGTAAAATGCGGGCAGAGATCGCTACCTACTCAGGCCTACCTAACCCACAACATTACACAGGTCACAGTTTTAGATTATCCTTGGCAAAGTTTCTAGCAGATTCGGGCGAAGGGATAACCAAGATAAAACGTTTTGGAGGCTGGAAGTCAACTGCTGAAGGTTATTTCGAAGACTGCAGATAACAGAAGAAGATCATCTTGAATAAGATGCTTTCATGTATTGAAAACTTGCAACCGATGCCGTCTCCGTCATCTTCATGCACTTTGCAATCTACGAGTATTAGGTAATCTTAACATCCAGTTAGCACCAACTACTTACTCTGGACCGACTTATTTGCAGAATGCTACAAATTGTGTATTTAACATTAATATTATTAATAATTAGTGGATTCTCATTGAAAGTTTTGTATGTTGAAATAAAATATATATTTTCAATGTGCTTTGAGCTTTTTGATTTTTTATGCGGTCGTAGAAAAGATAATGTTCCTAATTAATGCGTAAACTGTCCTTGACTGATTACCCGAAGTCCGCATCGTTCGGTTCAACGGCAGTTACTTTCCGAACTGGTTACGAAAATAACTGTATATAGGTGAATGTAGATTGTATTTTGATATTCTTAGTAATATATATATATATATATATATATATATATATATATATATATATATATATATATATATTCACGAAATATTTAATATAGAGGAGGTTAAATGTTTATACTAATTTCTCAAGGTGAAACTCCAATCGAATAAGGAGCAACTTTTGTTAGTTCGCAAACAATACGAAAATTCCGAAAACACCGTGGCATCTTTAGAGGACCGCCTGAAAGAGGTGGTGTCCCAATTAGACGCCAGCCACGCTCAGTGTTCCCAACTAGCTCAAGACCGAGACCTGATGCAGAAAAATCTCGAAGCCATAAAATCGGAAAAGAACCAACTAGACAGAAACCGAATAGAATGTAATGCTCTAGTTGAATCACTCCATCAAGACTACGACAGGCTACAGAAAGCTAGCAACAAGTTACAAAAAGAAGTTGATACATTGCAAGACGAGAAGATGTTTTTACAGACGGAGATAGACAGATTAAATCAAGAAGCTGATATAAGAGAGATAAATTTGAGAGGGGAAGAAGATAGGTGCAGTAGAATGCGGGAAGAATTGCTAACTGTTAGAGAGGAATTACATAAGTTGTATTTGACACACGATATGCTAGAAGCTCAAAAATTGGAAGCTGATAATCTTGTAGCTAGCTTAGAAAAATCGAAAGGTAATGTTGTACACAGTATGTTATATAGTGCTTTGAGCCGTAGTGTTCTAGTAATAGTAGTTTGTATAACAAATGCGCAAAGCGTCATTTTTCCCACGAGCGCAGAGGTTTGTGCAAATCCAGCGAGTGAGAAAAGTGCTTTGCGTACGAGTTGCACACAATATGTTTTTTACAATCACGTTTATTAATGAGATAAGAAAAGTCACTTATATTTTATCAAAACTTTGAACAGAAAGAATTCAAAAAATGAATATAGAAAAATCAGGTAAACGTTATCAATTTTGAACTGTTCTTTTTTTGATAAGTTTTAATTAATTGCAATATTAGTTTCTGTCAACAAAATTCACTATAAAGATAATGTTAGATTGTGAAAAAGAATTCGACATTTCCGTGTGAAAAAGTGATATTTCCGTGCGGAGAAGTGTCATACCGTGTACTTTTCCCACACTAAATTATTATTTTTCCAACGGATATCAAAAAAATTTAGAAAAGGCCTGCTTTGTGTATAACAATTTGTGTAGAAAAGCATGTTTTGCATAGTGGTTGTAGAAAAAACATTTTAATGATGAAATAAAACAATTTAAATTGTTTCATTTCATCGTTCAGTATGGATTTTCATCAAGTAAAAGCCTCATCTATTCAGTTTTTGAAAAAACATTTTTATTTTGTAAATTATATTAACAGAAAGATGCCTAAATAAAAAAATCCCAGTGACCCGAGACGAAATGGACATTTTTACATCAAATCAATAACAAAAAAGTACAAATTCTTTCGGTAAATTTGTGAATTTTATGTACGTTTTAGAAAAAAGTGTTAATTACAAAAGTTGTAGAACGTGTTAAGGTCTATAAAAAATCTAAGTAGCTTTCTTGCTTCAAATCAAAAACAAAAGAAATACGATTTTTTTTCAACTTTGTTTCTACTGGGCTGATTTGGCCCAATACCTTAACCCAATCGATTTTTGTAGCGAGTTTGGTTTCGATTCGTCAATAAATGCGCCCTCTATCGTGCTTACCAATTCCGTTACAACACATACAACCTTTGGAATAGACGTCTTTATCTTTGGAAACAGAAATCCATTCCTGATTGATAATTGTAATTTTGAAAATTTTATTTGGTAATCTATTGCGATATATTTGTAATTCATATATATATTAGTGTAAGTTACATACTGTGGGTCACTCAGTACATAGCATTTGTAGTTACTAAGGCGTAACCAATTCAGTAGTCGAATTCTTAAACATGTTTCACTTTATTCTAAGTTTATCTGACTTTCGACGATTGTAAGCAGCATCGTGGGTTCGAACCTTAGCGGAATAGTGTTTTGGAACTATGGTACATTGGGCTCGAGGAGTCCTGTGTCTTGGTATAACTTATCGAGGAAGAAACGCTGTGTTGGTTTGAGAAGTACACTTGGTGTAAACTCTGTGGGTTGAAGATATTGTTTGCATAAATAGGGATTTTTGGACATTCGGTATCTGAAGTTGGTTTTAAATTCTTCATAAGGTTGCTTCTCAGTTAAACTTTGAAAATGTCTCGTCATTTTGCAGATAATCGATTAGTACAAGATGAACTTATTTACGAGTTCACAATACGAGGTATTGCAAGTGGTTCGGTTTCGGAGATGCGATATAGCATTGCAAGTGGAAAAGGAGGATGATAGCATAGATCCGCCAGAATATCCTGTAACGATAGATTATCTATCGTTATTTTTAGCATTATTTTCTAGTATTAAATTCCAGATAATTTATTTTCAAAACCCTTTTTCTACGCCCTTTTCAACAAACATTATTTTAAAAGATATCTTTTCTGCGTTCATATAATAAAACAATTCATATTTTCAACTTTTTTTCGTTCCAGTTAGGAACAGAGTGGGTATTTTTTGTCGATATCAAATTTTTGCGCCCGGCACCAACCGAATATTCTAGGCATTAGGCCCTCCCCTATTTTCAAAATGAATCAATAATCATCAATTATTTTAGCGGCGTTCAACAAGCCGGGCGTTCAACAAGCCGGCAATTTTTCCCTCGAAAATAAAAGAGTCTAGCAGTAGCAGGGGTCATCAGACCGAGTAGACGTATATCTGTCAGAAAAATAGTTTTAAACAGTCCTATGATATGTTTAGTTATGATACCGTATAAAATAAGTGATTTGTACAAATAAATCTGTGGGGTTTTCGGGCAGTTTTGCTATCGTTCTACATTAGTTGAGAGGCCTTATAAATGATCTGCTAAAATGTGTAAATCCATACTCAGTTTACTTGTTCAGAGGTTAATAAAATATAAGTTGGCACCCAGAAGTTATTTTCTGTACCTTTCTTCCCGAGGATGATGATGTTCTGTAATTTCAATTAAGGTGAAGATTCACCCCTGAGAACCTTTAGAGTTCCGGCTATAGCTCTTATAAGTTGAGCTACATAACGAGGGAGAGCTATCCCGAATGGATCCTGCGTTCCGGTTATGACCAGAGATAGTGATGATTTCATCTCACCAAGGAGCAGCTGGGAGAGGTTTACAATCCATATACAGCTGCTGAAGATTTAATCGCAATTGAAACTTAGTTACGTCAGATTGAACCCAGTGAAGAAGTATTTCATAAATCACGAGTGAGTGATCATTTCCAGAAGTTAAACAGTAAGCTAGTGCATGTCATAGGTCGACTGGAACCTGGAACGTGTCCCTAATTTTGAAGCAGAGATGCTCGTGTCCTGTAAAACGCGAACTTAGATGAATTAATGTCTAACACATTATCTTTATTTGAATAATTGGGTAGTAAAGCTTCGAAACAGGAGCGATATCGTCAAACTCAACCTCCCCAGATAGAAATTCTTTTTCATCCTGGTCTATCTTTTGCGAATTTGCCAACAATTCGTAGGTCAACTCTCAATAATGTAAGACAGCTAGCTCCTAGCTTTGCTAATGTGGCAGCGAATATTTCTAACATTAAGACTGGTAAGTGGGATTTAGTGTTATCTGGAGATTCCAAAGGAATTTCGTTAGTTTTCAGGAAAAGGTGGAAGAGTATTGAGTTTCATGCAATGTAGGTAAGGAAATTTTATTAGCTAGTGGTATCGAGTTATTTACTGGTAGGGCTTATCAATTGTATTTAGCTTACGGAGAAGAGGTATACTCTTGGGATAAATTCGTGGGTTTATTACGGGAAGAGTATTTGACTGTAGATTATAATGAGGACTTGTTTGAAGAAATTAAGAGTCTCCTCTTAATTTCCCCCATTCAGGGTACTGATGAATGTATGGGTATTTATTTGGTCTGGTGGAAATTAATAGTGTGCGTGAATTATTGACTTGAGGACGTAAATTGGAGGCTAGGAAAACGGCTATTAAAAATTATAGTGGCCATGCCATATTACTGAAACAAAATTAATCTATTCACGAGATGAGGGTCTTCACCCATCCACAAAAAATGTCATTTTTGTTTACTGTTGAATAGCAGGGCACTTTTTGGGAGATCTTATACATGTTCACTTTCCTCAAATTTATGAATAATTTTAGATATAGCACCACATGCTACAGCTGCTCTGTCTTCATACTTATTATTAAACATTTCACATACCTCTTTGTATCCTGCAACATGTCGCAAATAAAACATACGCAAATTTCAGAATATGTTAGTATTACCTGTCACCACATCCTTTTAGTATTAGAATTTCAATCCTATGACGCTCTGTTAAATGTACCATTGTATTTTACTCTGATTTTTATCGCTGGTAAACCTATTTTAAAAAAAAATATCCCGACGTAACTAGTGACAGTAAAACCTACTTGTTTTAACGAAATTAAGTCGATATTCATATCATGTAATACGCTGTTTCTTAAGTAAGTACCGTTTTGAAATTAAACAAAGACGTGCCAAGATATTTCAATAATTTTATTTTTACATGAAAGCCTGTACCTTAATCCACTTTTCTACATAATTACCGTCAATATTGAGACACTTGTCATAACGTTGTACCAGTTTTTGAATACCCTCCTCATAGAAATCTGCCGCCAGACTTGTTAACTACTGCATCTCAACTGTTTTGATTTCGTTATCGCCTTGAAAACGCTGACCGCCCAAGTGTTTCTTCAAGTGCAGGAACAGATGATAGTCAATGGGCGCCAGATCAGGGCTGTACGAAGGATGATCTAGAGTTTCCTATCAAAAAGATATGATCAAATCTCTGGTCTGATCAGCCACATGCGGACGGGCATTGTCATGCAGTAGAACGATGGCCTTGCTCAACTTGCCACGTCTTTTGTTCTGGATTGAACGGCGCAGATTGTGCAATGTCTGACAATAAGCTGTTGCATTGATTGTCTCTCCTTTTCTGTCCCAAAAAACTGTGTACATGATTTTCCGGGCAGAAATTGTTTGCTTAAACTTCTCTTTTCTGGGTGAATGTGAATGCCGCCATTCCATGGACTGTTGCTTTGATTCTGGTGTGACGTAGGCCACCCATGTTTCATCGCCCGTAACAATTTGGCTTAAGATATCATCATCGTCGTTGTGGTCCGCTTAAGGAAAGTCAATGCACTGCCTAAACGTTTGGTTTTGTGCACATCCGTCAACATTTTCGGTACCCAACGTGCGCACAATTTTAGGCAATTCAAGTGCTCGGTCACAATGCTATACAAAACACTACGAGAAATATTAAGAAAGTATGTTTTCTCTCACCTCCTTGTCCACTTCCTGCACCAAACTTTCATTAACGACCGAAGGACGCTCACTCCGTCAAGTACATTTGTGCGGCCATCTTTAAATGCCAAATGCCAAATGATTCGTTGGGTAGAAATGTCCTGCGAAATTTTAGTGCAGCTCAAAACATTAAATGCATTTTCCGCACCTTTAAATGTCATGGCATTATCACTATAAAGTATTTTGGACCTGCCTCTTCTGGCTATGAATCAGCGTAAAATTTGCAGAAAAATGTGAGTGGACAACTCAACATGGATTGCACGGTAAACCGCGCATGTAAATAGGCATACCCATGCTTTTTCCCCTGATCTAAGAAAGAGGGGCCCATCAAAATCTACACCTGATATCTCGAACGCCACTGCATCTCGAACTCGATCTACATGCAAAAGAGGTGATTTTACTTCATAATCTTTCGAATTGAATCGATTGCATATCATACAGGTTATTAACACTTTTCGTATCGTACGTCTTCCGCCAATGATCCAACACTTCTCACGCAATTGTGCCAAAAGACCTTGTACTCCTACATGACACAAGTTCTGATGTGTTTCCATTATTAAGATATCCACAGTCGCGTTTTTGGCTGGCAATAGAACGGGGTAACGAAAATCTCTAATATCATTTCTATTAGAAATTCTAGACTTCAGACGTAACACTCCAGATTCATCATAAAATTGACTCAAACATATTATGCTTTTGTCATCGGGACCAGAAAAATGCTTCCTTTGTATTATCTTCAATATAAAATTTTCTGCAATCTGCAAATCATTAACGGTAGTCAAACCTATCTTTTTTGCGTTAGGGTGACGCATATTGTGTATAAATCTAAAAACCAAAGCAATCATCTTAACTGTTTTCGAGAATTTACTAAATTTCTCAAGTTTCCAAAAATCAAATTGTTCAACAGTAGTTAATGTTGTTATAAGTCTTTTTCTTCGTTCAGTGGCAATTTCCATCTCATTAAAATTCATCTATTCAATAGGCCAATTCTCTTTCTTCTGGTACAACCACTTAGGACCCTCCCACCATTTGGAATCTAACAACTGTTTTGCAGAGCATCCTCTTGAAGGCAAATTTGCGGGGTTCAAAATTCCAGGAAGGTGGTGCCATTGTGAGGAAGAACTTAATTATCGGATTTCACGAACTCTATTAAAAACAAATGTTGCCCATTGCTCTTCGCGTTGTATCCAAGAAATTACAGTTGATGAATCGCTCCAAAAAAACGCTTCACAGTCAAACTCCAAGCTTCCTGCAATCTGATTATAAAGTTTAGCCGCAATATTGGCCCCCAACAACTCTAATCTGGGAATTGATAATTTTGTAATTGGAGCGACTCTAGACTTTGCAGCAAGTACATGAATGGAAACTTCTTTAGCTGCTTCCACTCGACAAAAAACTACAGCTGCATAAGCTTTCTGACTAGCATCGCTGAAAGTATGTAGACTTAAGTCTACGACATTATTGGAAATTGAAATCCATCGAGGTATTCTTATTTTGAATATATAAGATAAATCAGACAACCATGCCCTAAAAATATCAGCAACATCTTTATCTACTGGAACATCCCATGGAATTCTCTTCTCCCACAATGGCTGCAACAAAAGCTTAGGCAAAATAGTAACTGGAGCTGTGAATCCAATTGGATCAAATACTTTTTGAGCTATCGATAATAGGCGACGTTTTGTTACAGCTATGTCTTTCATTTCCTTTACAAGAAAATCAGAATTTAAGGCCAATATGTCAAGTCCAGGATACCACAATAGACCTAGCACAGATATCTTATGATCTGGGGTACAATTTTCGCGGGAGTACTCCCACCCTCGTATATCAAATTGGCATTTGGCCATCACATAGACAGCTTCCTTAATAAACTCCTCAAATTCTTCAAAGCTAGAAAGACTAGTTACGCAATTGTCTACATAAAAACTTTTTGACAATTTTCTCACTGTAGATGCTATAAAAGATAGGTCTTCTGAAATTTCTGCCAAACACTGTGATAAGTGATACTCTATAGTGGAACCAAGTAAAAACGGACTACAGTTAAAACCGAAAACTACTCTCTTATGCCTATATGCAATTTCCGAATCATTTTCATCTACCCAAAGGAATTTAAAAAAATTTCTGTCATTTTAATTAATGTTTATTTATATAAATGCCCTTTTTATATCAGAAATCACACCGTACTTTAATTGTCTGAAGCGAACAAACAAGGAAGGAATTAATTCAATCATGTTTGACCCTTTTTGAAGACAATGGTTCAATGAAGGATTGTCCTTTTATCGACAAGATGCATCAAAATCTGGTCTTACAGCCGTTGTAGAACCTTCTTTTAAAACATGACGGTGTGGTAAAAAATGTCCGCAGTCCGCACTGTGTGTTTGGCTCTACCTTTTCAATAATATTCAAACTTTCCCATTCTTTGAAAACGTCGTTATACCTAATTCGCAAATTATCTTTTTCCAGTTTCCGCAAAGTGTTTTGTAATCTTTTTTGTGCAACTTTGTAATTGGTCGGTAGCGGATTATGCCGATCTATCCATGGCAACCTTACTTCATAACGTCCTTCCTTATCTACAGTAATAGTATCTAAAAATAGCTACTTTGCGGCAGAAGCTCTTTCTTCCTTAGATTTTTGTTCACCAGGATCCTGAATGCCCAAAACGTCCAGTTCCCATAAGTCTGTGATAGAGGCACTCGCAAATAAATACAAAGCAGAAGTTGATAAATTCGAATGTGAAATTTGAAGGTACTTTTCCCATAATAGTCTATCCAATGTGTGTTTCAATTGCTACCTTCTATTTTATCACTAATTTTCAATTTCACGATATACGTGTACTTTTTTCATTGTGTCCAGAAACTCAACCAACCTTTGATACCGCCATCATCACATTTAAATTCGATGCACGGCAACTTGAACTTTCTTTTCGTTTATTTCTCGTCAACAATTGCCGAAGGCATTGCAACTGTATCAGATATATTATTATTAGAAAAATGGGTGTATCTTACTTTTAGTTCGATGTACCTTCTATGATAAGCATCACCTAGTTCCATATCTCCAGTCATGTCTTTCTCTGACGCCGTCTCTAGAAGAGCTTCATATACATGTCTTTCACATACTTGCAGCTCTTCATATTTTGTTTTCAAAATATCCCAAGGAACCTCTAAATCCAGCAAACATGGTTCTTGAGTACGTAGAAAAGCTTCAAATTCATTAGCTGCTTTGGAAAAACTACATATTGGCATTTTACGTGACTTCTTCATGCTGTTTAATATTTCTACTTCAACAGACATCGTAAGGAAAATACTATTACTCTGTCTTAAAATGTGCCGTAGGTCCGTCACGGTCGCCAAAATATGACTCGCCGATGGACAAACTACCCGTTACCCCCGGCCTAGATGGTTCAAATAATACACCTACGGCACTTTCTTGACCTTTTAATCAAAAATATATCAGACCAATATCGAAAAAAACTCTTCACAATTAATATTCTGACAACTACTGTCATTTTTTCAATACTAATACCGACTACGATCATTTTTTCGGTTACATATACATATTAAAAGAAAAGTAATAAATGAAATGTGGGAAAACCAACCTCTTTGTCTAAAATTTCTAACACAAAGTATCTAAAAGTAAAATTATCTCAAAATAAGGATATGAAGAAAAGGTGGTATTTCCGGCAGGTAGTTTGATCATGTGATATATATTTTAGCCGAATACGAAATGCAGCTCGACAAAGTCTTGAGCGAAAGAACCGACGTTCATGATTCTTTAGTAAAGAAAGAAACCATAGCAACAAATCTTGAGCTAGACAAGAAAAAACTTCTAGACGACTTAAGAAAGGTAAGGAAGACAACAATTAATCTTTTTGGTACAATTTTTGATTATTTAAAATATGTCTACATTATGGTAACTTATCCCATAAATAATTGGTAAATAATGTTCACAAAACTGTAGCCTGAATTTAACAGCTGCTCGACAGAAAGTCAATACACGACTGACATTAGCGTGGAATTGGTTCTACAAAATGCTTCCTAGCTAAGATAGGCTCAAATATAAACCTTGGAAAGCTCCAGTCGTTTACACCGGTTTTTTTGGCTCACTTTCCAAATTTAAACTTTTCTTTTACCCTTTTCGTCAATGCTCTAACTAAAAAACAATCAGTGCCGGCAGGGGAGAGCAACTTGCTTATTCAATTTAAGAAAAAGTTATGCATATGTGTAAAGGAATACGATCCCTTTATGTTGTATTTATAACTGAGGCGTGATCTTTTCTCTTTGATAAAACAGTTACTAATTTTGGAACCCATTCCAAAGATGATGCTGTTGGACGTATTTCTGTCATCAATTGTAAAATTTGAATATTTTATTTTATCAAGGAATTGACAAATTGATAATCAACTTCAAGTATCGTTTCTTTGATTTATTCAGAGCAACACATAGTTTCATTTGTCAATTCCATATAATATCAGAATAGACTAACTGTCTTATAAAACGGCATTTTTGGTAAAGAGAAATGGAAAATTTACCAATCACAGTAATGGTGGCATCTGATGGTAAAACGAATGTGATCTGCGTGATTTCTATCAAGACTCCCGATGGACGTGTATTTGATATACCAGATGATAACTGCAAGTAAAAACACGGGCATAACTACTTCTGATATATATACAAAAAAAACAAGAATTCACTAAAAAAGACACCAGACACGAAAACTAACTCAGGAATTGAGAAAAATCACTTGGATGAAGGTGAAAATGTACAATTTAGTGATCAATACCTAGACGAGATTACAAATGGAACAAAGGTTTTGGATAATAATAGTACGGAAACTGGAGATAAAAAGCTAGAAAAAACTGCTGAAAGATTTTTACTTGAGAAATTTTCGGGAAAAACATCAAATGTTGACCAATGAATTAGTGAATTTGAGAATGAGTGTTTACGATTTGAGGTACTACAGGATGCGAGAAACATTGAAATTTTAACGAATCTACTTGAAAAACAGTGTTTAGATTAAATTTACAATGAAGTCAGGATGGGAAATATGGAAAAAGAATTTATGTGAGACATACGCAAATAAAGTTTGGTCACAAGTTAGGTACGCATTTACATTTGAGTTCCAAGGAGGTTCATTACTAGAATATGCCACGAAAAAGGAGAGGCTATTATTAGATGGAATTAAATAAATTGACACACAAACAATGATAGATATTATTGTTATGGGTTTACCAGATTATATAATGAACAAGATGGATAAGAGATCAAGAACATTCACTGCAAATCTTTACATTGAAATTGGTAAAAATGATCATACGATAAATTAAAATAATTATAATACATTCAAGAAAAACACAATCGATAATGTAAGGAAAGATAATAAAATTAAACTTGCAAAATTTGTGAAAAACTTAATAAAGGCAGCCATTTCCACTCTGAAGAAAGATGCTGGTTTAATCAAATTGATGATTATGAGAACAAAAGGAACCATAATAAGAATGTAAATAATACCGTACTAGATGCTGAATTGAATGACGAACAAAAAAACGAATAATATCACCATTAATTAAAGTCAAACTAACATTGGAAAACAAAAATGACATATTTGGTATATACGATTCGGGCTCTAACATTTCTTTGATCAATTTGAAATTATTGAGAATAAAATAGGGTTTCAGACTAAAATTCACAAAATGTAAATTTGCCACAAATTCAGTAAAATATCAGCAACTTCTGGGAAAAGTAAATGTTTGCTGTGAATATATACCGAACAGCTCAATTATCTTAGAACCACTTCATAATTTACTGAGGAAAAATCAAAAATTCATCTGGTTGGCAGACTCTCAATATGCTTTTGAAAAGATAAAAAAATCATTATGCTCACCACCGATCTTAGAAATTTTTTATAAAGACTAATCGATAAATATACAGGGTGTCCCGTATCTGAACCGACACCGAGCAGAAGCATATAGGGGAGCCCAAAATATGACGACTAGGGGCAATTTACCTCTATACCAAGTTGCATCCCTGAGGAGTTATGGCGTCTCAAAGCAGGGCCCAAAATTTTGAAAAAAAAATAATTTCTGTTAGAAGCATTAAGTAATGGTAAGTAGAAGGTGATTGAACCATTCTGGGGGTTAATTAGGGATGACATAACCTTAAAATTTCACAGAAGTTTTTTATCTATAAGTTGATTTGAAAAATAAAACTTTGTCATTTTCAAGGAAAAGTCGAATAACCAAAGACATGTTTTCAACAATGTTATTTAAAAAGTTACAAAAAATCAAGAGTTGACTTTGAATTTATACATCAAATTTGACAATTTGCAATTCAGTTCTTGCAGTAAGTAAATTGTATGTTTCTCCACACAAAGGTGATGAAAGGGTAGCAAAAGTTATAAGCTACTATACGGTCTAATGGTATTTGACATAATATATTTTCCTAGACATGAGCAAATTGAAAAAAGCGGACCAGTTAACCCCGGCTTTCCATTAAAAGTACATTTTTCTCTTAAAATATCAAAGTGATTGAAAATTGAAAAACAGGCCAAGAAAATATATAATTATGCTTAACACAACACTTTTAGTAAACGCCCGAAATTAAATGCGTTGAAAAGTTCCAATCGAAAATCTTTAAAATTATTTTTCTACGAATAGTTATTTTGTGACATGACACCTTTATCTACTATAACAATTATAAAGAGTCTTTAATAAGAATACAATGTATACATGAATATATAAATAAATTTTGCAGAAAAAACCAAATAAGATATTGGTTCACAATGAAAATATACAATTTAAAAACTAATAAAAAAAATTATTAAACTTAAAGGTAGGACTTTGTGTCATCTTGTTCATAGAAGCGAACATATGCTTCTCCACTGACTAAAGATTTCCACAATATTAATAGCATCCTTGAATCGTTATATTCGTGCCACTGTCCCGTGTAGGGATGTTGGCAGTATGCTGTGTATAAGTGGTTCACAGTGATTTGATATAGCGTAGATGTTGTACATACAAGGTGCCACATTATCAGTAAATTGTTATAATTTTTTTAAATGAGTGAAAAATTCTCATTTATCGAACAAGTGAATACGTAATTGGTGTTAGGTTTTTGTGAAGGAAACTGTAGAAGAAGCGTGAAACAATATCGGAGGAGGTTTCCTAATCGCGGAGTTCCTCACAGAGAAACATTTTCTAATGTTGAAAGACGGGCTCGAGAAACAGGAAAGTTTTATATTGTTAATCGAGAACGTACTGTTCAAATGAGTGTGCGAGATGGATTTTGGACACCATTGACGATCAACGGCATATTAACTTTATCTAGGCAGTGGCATATCAAGATTATTTGTACACCGAACTATTACTACATCCATATCATGCCCAAAAATTGCAAGAGTTGTTACCTCAAGACTTGGTTCAGCGAGTGAATTTCTGTCGATTTATTTTACGTCAGGATATTGACTTTCAAAAGAATTTTTTTTTACTGATGAGGCTTGCTTTACTCGTAGGGTTTATTACAAATATGCATAATTATCATGAGTATTCAGTTGAAAACCCTCATGTATTAACTCCTCGATATTTCCAACGCGAGTTTAAGATTAACATTTGGGTCGGCCTTATCGATCATTATTTGATTGGACCAGTTATTTTACCAAACTGGCGAAACTTATTTACAATTTCTCCAAAATACTCTTCCGGATTTATTTGACGATTTACCATTACTATTGAGATTGGAACATTGGTTTATGCATGATGGAGCACCAGCTTATTTTAGTGTCAATGTAAGAGACTTTTTAAACCGCCAATATCCGAATAAGTGGATTGGACGAGGAAATAATTGTCCTCAAGATTGGCCTCCCCGCTCACCGGACCTCAATAAATGTGATTACTTGCTTTGGGGGGCGTTAAAAGAGTCTGTTTATTCCTCTCCAGTTGATTCCCGAGAAGAATTGTGAAATCGCATAGCAGATAAATGCAATATAGTAAAAAATGATCATCAGCTACTGGCCAGAGTCGACTTCAATTTTCGGCGGAGAATAATTTTGTGTCTAAGAGAAAATGGTGATAATTTTCAGCAATTTCTTTAAATTAAAATGTTCATGTTCTTTCTACAATATTATTAATTTGTTTTTCCATTAAATTGGTCTTATTGAAATGTATCTATTAATTTGTTAAATATGAAATAAAATTCATGATATGAATTGGAGTAAATTACGTCTAATAGTTATTGGACTTTTAATTGATAACGACAAAGTTTTATGCAAAATTATAAGAGTAAAAAAAGGTTTAGAATGAAATTATTCATGGTATGAAAATAATTTTTTTCAAATCAAGTGGCAGATAAAAAACTTCTGTGAAACTTTAAGGTTAGGTCACCCCTAATTAACCCCCCAGAATGGTTCGATCGCCTTCTACTTACCATCACTTAACGCCCTTAATAGTTCATACAGTGTACCAAATTTAGTATTTTTCGGTTAAAGGGTTGTAAATGAATTAAATTTTTTCGAAATTTTGGGCCATACTTTGAGGGCCTATAACTCCTCAAGGATGCAACTTGATGTAGAGGTAAATTGCCCCCAATCGTCATATTTTGGGCTCCCCTATACGCCTCTGTTCTGTGTCGGTTCTTATGCTGGACACCCTATATATACAGATGCATCATTAGAAGGTATTGGAACGGTGTTGAAGCAAATACAACCACACGGAAAATAAAAGCCTTTAGTATATTTTTCAAAAAAACTGAACGAAGCCCAAAAGAAGAAAAAAACTATATACTTAGAATGCTTGGCCGTTAAAGAAGCAATAATATACTGGCAGCACTGGCAAATAACATTTTTCACAGTATATTCAGACCACAAACCGTTAGAGAATTTAAATATTAAGTTCAGAACAGATGAAGAAATAGGGGAATTAGTATACTATCTATCACAATATGATTTTTAAATAAAATATGCTCCAGGAAGAAAAAATTTAGAGGCACATTGTTTAAGCAGAAACCCAGTATTAGAAATAAATATATAGATGAACAATTATTAAAAATCATAAACTTGATAACATTGGATGACATACTAACAGATTAAGAAAAAAATGAGGATATACAAAGATATGAGTACAATTTAATACACAAACACCAAGAAAATTATAAAAAGGTAAAAAACAAGAAAATATTATACTGTCAAAAGAATTCAGTATAGAATTTATAAAACAAATGCAAAATAAAATGGGAAAGTTTTATACAGCGATGAATTAAGCAAAAAATTAACAATTTAGGTGTGCTTTAATGTCGCACTTAGGCCCTACTTCTAAACCTTTTGATAGACACTATAATAGGAGGTTTTGGAGGCTCTCGATCACAACCAAAATATATTTACACCTTTCAGTGGATCATTTCACTCGATACGCATATACAGTAACTTCCAAGACACAGAATGCAAGAGACTTTATAAAACTAATAAATATCGTACAATATTGTAATGAAATAGGCATGGTCTTAACCGACCAGTATCCTGGCATTAATTCAAAAGAATGTAAGGAATTTTTAAATGAAATATAAGCAATACAACATGTAGAGATGGCGTCCGTCTTGTCAATACACTGTATTAATCTACTTCTGAGATTTCGTTTAACTCTTCCCAGCATATTCACGGTTATGTTGGCTATAACTTGACGAATGTTGTTCTTAAGGTTATCCAGGATCATATTCTGAAGATAGAAGTGAGCCTTATCACTGAAAAAAATAAAGACGTCAAGCACTGCAAGACGCGATTCACATGAATCTTCTCGAGCAAAAAATCACGTGGATTCAACTCCTGTACTACAGCTAATATGTACCAATGGAATTTCAATTCTTCATAAACGATCCGATACACAGAACAAACAGAAAGCCCCCTAGCAGCAGAATGTTTTCGATCAGTGTGTCTAGGGGATCGCAAAACAGACTGCCTTAAGCAACGATGTTTTGCGGTGTAGTTACTGATCGTGGAAGCTATTAACCCATGAAACAATTGACTGCCTATCTAAAACACGGCCATGATACGTAATATCGAAATGGACTCGGAAAATAATAAGGAAACTGCTCTTCCCAACCCTGTATTACATAGTAGTTTTGATAGATTCTAAATGTTGTTATTTTTTCAGCTAGAAGAAGATAAAAAGACTCTACAACACCAATGTAATGATCATCAAAGCGATATTCAGTCGCTTAGGAAGGAACTTTTACAAGCTGAACAACAAAAACTCGATTTAGAATCTGACAAAGTATCGTTATCTGAAAAATGTAAATTTTTGGAAATTGACAAGGAGAAGGTAAAATTTGCCTACTCTTTTTCAAGTTTTTTGTTTATTTGGTATTTTTTCTAGATTGAAATGGAGTTAAATCAAGTGACAAGAGAAAGAAACGAACTAAGCAATCAGCTCAGTGCACTTGGGAGAAAGAGGGATACACTTAATGAGGAACTAGTTCGATGTAGACAAAGACTGGAACAAGCTAATGAAACGAACGCTAGAGTCAACAGAACTTTAGAAGATTTAGTCAAGGAATGTGAAGAAAAACAGGTAAAAATTTGCATTTCTAGCAAAATTTCTATTATGAAAAGTTTTTTACCATTTATTTATTTTTCTAAACCCTTGGCCAGGGAAGGTATTGGTTCATAACGACTCAAAATACATTCTAAAGATATCTAGCAGGCAGTGCTGATACTTACAAGAGAGAATTTCATCAATAACTTTTGACTTTGTTTCGCACTCATATATGTTAACATATTTCAATAACGTCTAAGAAACACGAGAACATATTTTCTTTCTCTATCACTTTATCTGGATTACATTAATTGAGTCTAAATTGCATCCTAATATCATGTTGAAGCTATTTATATCCTTATAAGCAAAACCAATGAAATCATTGAATTATGTTGTCTATTTAACAGTTGTTGTCGACCCCTGATTTGTTTGAATTAGATGTTTGAATGAACTTGTCCACAGTGCACAATCGACGCGATGGAGAAAGAAATGAGTAGAACTCTGGAGCTCCTGGCAACAACCAGAACCGAAAAGGAAACTTTAGAAGCCGTTCTCTTTGATACTCAAACCAATTTAGAAGCGTCCGAAGACAAAAAAAGCCAGTTAGAAAAGGAACAACAAGATTTATTGATACAAAAAGAAAAATTAAAAGCACAAGTCGCCAAATTAACCAAAGACGTCGAAAGATCAGAGAAGAAATTTATGGAATTGAAGACCAGTATGACGCACGCAGCAGGAAATAAAGAAGTGGAATTTAAACAAATTTTGGATAAAATGAAACAACAAAACGAAGATACGGTGAAAAAATTGACGGAAGAAAGGGAGAAGATAAGAACTTCGTTGGAAAAGAGGATGCAGCAATCGCTACACAAACTGACCAACGAAAAAGACGCCGAGATACAACAGTTGGTGGAAAGGTTAGAGAATCTACAAAGTCACGTGGAACATTTGTGCCAACAACACGAAGAGTTGATGCTGAGGGCGGAGAATGATAAGCAGCAGGCTTTATTAATTGGTAAGTCATCAACATATTTTATAATGTGTTAGTCTAAAAATAATTATCAAACTTTTGCTTGGGTATTTGTTTTGATAAAAAGCATGTTATTCCTGAAGATATATACTACGATTCACGAAATACTGGATTCATAATCAATACATTACCTATACTTTTCCATATTGCTGTATTCTCAAATATTTTTTGTAGTTTATACTTTGATTGATCAGCATAGAGAGTGGTTGATGAATTTTAATGAGCAGTCAAAGTTCTTTCTAATAGCGTCGAAACATGTGATCCATTTAAGTTAAGAAATGCTTATGTAAACGTTTTGAATCACCTTTTAAATTAAAAATAATTTAATCCATAGAATATTTCACTACAATAGATGATATTAAAAAAATTGTACCAAACAGTTTTTATTACTTATAAAAAGGGTGTTATAGAATTGGTCACATATCACCATACCCAAAATTTTCATATTTTGAGTATGTGAACTTTCTCTAGAATGTCTATTTGGAGCCCCTAAAAAATTTCTCTATATATAAGAAAAGAAATATGTTTGACGATTTTGATCTTTACGTCGCGTCGCCTGGTGATGGAAGCGCCCTGACGGGGAGCGTAGACAGGCAGTAACGTAAGCGGACTGTATAATTGATGGGGAGGTGGATGTTAACATCTAAACACAAACTACCCTGTCTCCGCTGACCACGAAAGGGTAAACTAACTACTGCAATGTCAATAAAATTGCCAGTTTATTTTCAATTGATATTTAATGAAAGTAACTTCAAAAGATCTTAACAAAAACAAAATAAACATGTGAAAACGTTATAACTTAAAATTGTTCATGCCAATACTTGGCAACACTGTAACGCTAGCGCCTCGCGCTTAATATAAAATACGGTTAGAACGAGTCAGAGATAGAAATAACTACCGGCTTTCTTACGAAAGACCACGGCAGATAAAAACGGGTTGGAGAGAGAAAAAACTACCGGCTTTCTTACGAAAGGCCACAGCGGATAACAATCGCGTTGGATTGCATAACTAAAAAACACACAAATTAACCAACAATGCACTAACTTTATAACAAAGCTCTAACTTCTGACATGGGGTCAGTTTTGTCTACAGTAAGTAGACACAGTAGGTGTGCTGCAGGCGAAGGCTACTTCAGAGAAAAGGGTTCGCACGCAGATAGGTTGCTGGTAGGTACACTGCACCTACGTCGCGTAAATTCCAACACACCCTTTATATCATATAAGATACACGCGCATAGTTTCTGAAAGCTAGGATATCAAGCTAGTGCATCGATCCTCGTGTAAACAAAACTAGCTTTATTCCAGGGTATTAACCTAGTGTCTTAAACCAGGATAGTTTAATAGCTTGTCATTCTATTTTTAAAGCTATTAAGCTTCCCCGACTGATTTTGCTGTCCTGGCTTGTGTTTAGCGTCGTGTGGCCATGGAAGCTAGTATCCATTCTACTAGTGAACAGTAACTACGCGGTTTTGTTTGTCTGACGCAACTACGTATGTTTCTGCAACGAGATGCCTAAAGTATGTAATGAAATAAATTTAAAGTTGGTCATATTGTACCGTGAGTAGGAATGTTTATGGAACACTACCATTCCGTTTTGTAGAGACAAATCTATGCGAAATTCAGCACTACAAAATATGTGTGGCGAATTATTGACAATGGGATTACAAATGAATATCAAAGAAGTAAAAAATAAAATTTAATAGCAACTTATTGTCAAGAGCTGTCAAAAATTGATAAATCAACCAGGTTTCGAGCAGGTTCTCAGAGGAATATAAGTCAACGTTAAATTGATTCCAGGAAATGACTAGTTTCATTAAAAATGTACCTATGAAAAGTAAAACAACTCGCCTAGATCTTCATTGCAAAGTTCTTTTAAAAGTAAACATGATGATCCACGTTAATTTCTTCTTAAAAGTCATGGTCTTGCCCATACACGTTTTACAAATACATTTTCTAGTAATTCGTCTAATGCAAAGTGAGTAAAGGGGCTAGGCGGGTTCTAGACCATTCCTTATGTAAATTAACATGGGAAATCGCCAAGGTCCATTGTGGTCATTTTTGACGCAATGTCGATCTGCGCAGGCGTTAATCAGAGGCGGCCATCTTGTAAACATCCACCATGCTAATGGCGTCAGCCATCTTGTATGAGTCATTTGTTAAGCGTCGAGTAAGTCATGAGAATGAAAGCTTTATTTGTGGGTAGGGAGGTGGTGAAGGTAAAATAAGAGCATCTGAATAAACAAACATTTTTATTGCATATGAAATGGGCAAAAATTCGATATACAGCTGGATATTTCGATATCTAATAATATTTAAATTAACTAGTCTAACAGCTCACCTAATAAATTAAATCTCTAGTCTAAATGTATGAATAAAATAGATAAAAACATGTAAAATATGAAAATGTATATTCAAAAGGCTGGATCAACATCCATAGCACAATCAATCGAGTAGTGCCCCCAGGGTAAGGTTTCATCGGAACCATGAACAATATAGCGTTTATCATCCTCCGGACTGAGTGCTACTTTATTTTGGATAATTGAATGGACCAGATGTTTCTCGGCACGAATTAGATTTTGGGAAACTATTTTCTGTGTGAAGGTATCAAGGCATTCTTCATAATCTTCAAATGTGATTACGGTCTTCACAACTGACGACTTTACTCCTTTAGCTTTTTTAGTTACTCCAACAGTAGTGTACCTAAGCGGGTTCAACACCACTACTTCGAAAAAGGTCCGCTAGGCGACGGTGGCGCTGTCGTCCATTTTTTATCCAGTCGGCCATTTTTTTATCCAGTAGATTTCGCTAGATGGCGCGCTTCAATTTTGCAGATTTCTTTTTTAGATGTGTGTCGTCCATTTTTTATCCTGTAAATTTGTGCATGACGTAAAAATTTTTGCCCCGAGTGAGATTCGAGCCCACGACCTCATCGTTCCCAGCCTACACCGTTACATGTCTGCCATGAGGGTTCCAATATATTTTAGTTTTGAAAGTGATCAGTATAAGTATTTTGAAATCTCACAAGGCGTAATTTCACGATGCGATGTAATTTTCTTCAATGCGCCGATTTTAATGCATGAATATGTTCCACATTTTGAAAAAAATGTATTAAAATCAAAAAAAAAAAATTTTACCCCGAGTGAAGTTCGAACCCACGACCTCATCGTTCCCAGCCTAGACCGCTACATGTTTGCCATGGTGGATTCATACAAATTATGTTTTGAAATGAATTATATCCGTACTATTTTGAAATGACGCACTAAAAGCTGTACACCGAGGTGTCTCATATATTATCGGATTTCACGATTGCTTCAATGTAAATTTCTTCAATACTCCCTTGTACTAATATCGTTTTAGTTGTTAGAACATGTCAAATGCAGTTGAATCAGAATCCTTCGTAATCGTTCATTGTATATAATTGTATATATATATATATATATATATATATATATATATATATATATATATATATACATATATATATATAATGTATATAATCAGTGATAACATTTTCATCATACACCTGAGAGAGAAATTAATATGTAACAAATAATTTACTGAAACAAATCCGAATTTTATAACGCTAGAATTATTTTTTAAAATCTCCTTCATCACGACGTTATATCATAAAGCTTATTAACGTTTCGCTGTATTAAATAGGGATGACTTTCCTCAATGTATTTTCATAGAAATTTTTCTATACACCTTTGAAGAAAAAAATATTATTTGTGTTGTTATTACAAATTATAAAAATATAGGGAATATTGACAATAATAAAGAACCTTGAATTCACGACATACGAGTGGAAGTGTTTTTTTATTAAGCATAAAATATTCTTTCTACTAATATCTATACCTAAGAACAGGTAGTATCTCTCGCCAACACTTGTTCGGGTAGGGAACGCATTAAAAGATTTCAATGACAATATTCTGTATAGTGGTTGATTTGAGAAGCCGACAAGACGTTGAGCTTAGATCATAAAGATTATTAATGTTTCTATATTAAATAGTCCGCTGTATGATACATAAATTAGGTTCATTACAGTATACGAATATTTTTTTCAATACAGGGTGTTAAAAGATATTTGCATCCCTATTATTATTCTGCGGGGAATATCTACGTAAAATATACGAGGCATGTTATGATTAAAATTGATATATACATGGGGTGTTTGTAGTTATTAAGACTGTAGAAACATGTAGATATAAAAGTTAATGACACACACAGTTTAGTAGTATTTTGAGCGGGATGTCTACGTAAATTATAACAAATATATGTCTGAATATGATACTGAGAAACCATCAACGTACATACAGATACCGCATTTTTTATACTGGATGTGGTCATAAAACATACCATTTTTCTTTATATACAGGGTGTAGTCAAAAAGATGTGATGTTCATATATACAGAGTGTAGTCATAAAAAGATGCGATTTTATACAGGTGTAGTCATAAAGATACCGTATTTTTTATATATACAGGTCGTAGTCATAAAAATACCGAATTTTTTCATAAAAGATGCCACAGGGTATATAAAGATAAGGATGTTACAATGAATCTCTGCTATTATTGCTCAAATTTTCATCGAACAAACCGCATTGGTAGATTATTTCCACATACAGGATGTTACTAGAACGACAACGACAATGACAGAAAATCCACTTTATTGGACAACAGAGGACACCCAAAGCTTTTGCATGCTTTGAGATTTGTTGCTCGTACGACTACACTATAGTAAAATATGATGTGACTCATTATATTATTAAACGGATAACACACATCAGAAGTCTATCAGATAGATAGCAGAGGGGTAACAGAAGGGATAACAAACACACCCCAGACTCACATCAGAAGTTTGTTTGACAGTGCTAGTACTAACAAATTTACTGCGACACTCGGTTTATATTAATTATTTTCCAAGAAAACAACAAAATGAAGCAATGATTTCACAACTTTGTCATACACTGAATGTCATTTTTATTATAGTTGCGGTAAAACAAGAGCCAACTTTACAACTCAAGCAGAGGGACAGCAGACACACATCACAGGGTTAGCACACATACAGTTAAAGGGAAGCTGATGTCGTGTTTGATTACTTCCAACCATTCTACACAATCGAATATTACTTGATGAATGGTACAGTAGTCGCCACATTGTATCGTCTCTGACTCATAATCATCGTAAAACACTGGAAGTGGCTCATCTATGAACGAATTATTATTCAAAATATCGATAAACGTGGCCCATTCGAAAGTGCTGAAGGAGATTTTCGTAGGTTTATTCGTTTCTGATAGAGTTATTGCGCTACCAAACGTTCTTGCTGGACTCAAACCACAACCAATTTGAAAATTCGTATGTGTAGGATACTCGATATACAACAGGTACTGGTCTTCCTTTTTAGCGGCTATTTCATACATTTCCAAAATATGATCTAATTCGGCACTATAATTATAACCTTCTGTACTACTACTAAAACCACTATCTTGAGAGCTCTTATTGACGACTAGCAATCTAACCTACAGCTTTCTCCAATTTATACCAAGACCTACCCCATACCACCACACATACCTTCATACAAAAATGTATTCATACGCGGCGCAGCGAAAAGTAGTTACCCAACTACAACATCTGTATTTTCGATTCAACTGTTGTGTTTTGTGTCTAAACTCAACCATTTAACAAACATTTTGTTGCATTTTCTTCTAAGCACCTTTTCCACCAAGTAAATATCTGGATTTGACGTTTTCTGTAACTCTTCCTCGTAAAACCCTCCACTGATTGGTATACCCTGCATATCTTCTAGCAAATATGCGGTGGGATTTGTTATTTTAACTTTAACGATTTTGAATAGTTCGGTCGTCCAATTGGGTGTATATCCTTTCTCAAAGACGTGTTTCGACATGCTTATACGTACAATATCACCAACTTTAAATTTACGATGTCCAACAATCTTTAGATGTGTATATGTTTTGTTTAAAATATCTTTTTCGTTGGATGTATTGACATTGGAAGGTTTATAGTTCGTAGTTGAATGCTTTGTATTATTGTATTCCATCATCATTTCGGGTAAAATGTTTATCCATTTATGTGTGCCATTTAAACTGAAATGTTTGTAAAGCTTTAATTTCAATGTTCTAATAACTCTTTCTGCAATTGTTTTCATCAAAACCGTTTACAACTTTTGACTTATAATAATTCTCTAAGTACAACACTACTACTAAATAACTCTAATTTACTCAAATTTCAATTATTTTGAACAAAATTCCCGGTTATATCTACAATTTTTTTTTAAATATTCACAAAAACTTGGAGATTCTAAATAGGTGAGTCGGTGTGAAATGAGACAACGATTGACTTGTGGAATTTGATGAACATCTTCTCTACATAAAAAGAAGCTGACACCATGTTTCATCACTTCCAACCATTTAACCGAATCAAATATTACTTGTAGAATGGTGTAGTAGGTCCCACATAACATCGTCTCGGAATCATATTTTCGTAAAATGCTGAAAGTGAAGTACTTATAAAGGAATTATTATTCAAAATATCGGTAAACATAGCTCATTCGTAAGTGTTGAAGGATATTTTCGCTGGTTTATCAACATATGATTTACAGAGAAAATTTTCAGATAAGTACGTCATTATTCTAAAACTACCGAAATATATTGTCGAGCAATTCCTTATACTGAAGAAATTCCAACAAAATTTTTTGTTTCTACGTATTGATCCACTTTATTACGAAACTTTAGTTATGCAATAGTCATTCATCCAAGTGTTAGAGATCTTCTTCTTTATGTTTTTTCTATTCAACAATGTTTGCTAGACTAAGCTCTTCAATTATTTTATGAAATTCAACCTCATTCGGGTGTAGTTGTTTTAATCAGTCTACCAATAAGTTTGGATCTGACAATTAGAAGGAATATCTTAGCTTTTCGTGTGTGAAACTCTCCTGTAATTGATTCATTGTGTTATTTTATGGCATTATTCAACTTATTGTTAATGCAAATTTATAAGAGTCATCGAACTGTTTTGTAATATTACCTGAATTTTACAGAGTATTTACGCTTTTAAAGAGCAGTTTAATTATTTCACTGAAATCAGTGGGACAAGCCTGATGTCTTAAATGTCCTCTTCTATCACGATGGATATCAGTTAATTCCTGTATCTGTTTGTATAATTGTAAATCAATCGGGGTGAAATGTTCGGGATTCTTATAGAATACTAACTGTTTCAAACCGGGCGTACTTTTAAATACTTTTCCGTCAGATTCTTTTGATACATTCAGATTATTGTCATTAAGTACTTGTTTGAGCGAAGAGTCTTCCCGCTCTACCTCATCTTCACTTATTACGGGTGGGATTGGTGCATCTTCCGGAGAATCTCCACCCTGATTTGGATGGCGCAGTGATTCAGATATTTGTTTGAGAGGATATGCTACAAACTTGACATATTGTCCATGACATTTCTTATTAGTTCTTTTAAGCGACTTATATTTTTTACGTAAAGCCGTTATCCGTTTAATAATATAATGAGTCACATCATATTTTACTATAGTGTAGTCGTACGAGCAACAAATCTCAAAGCATGCAAAAGCTTTGGGTGTCCTCTGTTGTCCAATAAAGTGGATTTTCTGTCATTGTCGTTGTCGTTCTAGTAACATCCTGTATGTGGAAATAATCTACCAATGCGGTTTGTTCGATGAAAATTTGAGCAATAATAGCAGAGATTCATTGTAACATCCTTATCTTTATATACCCTGTGGCATCTTTTATGAAAAAATTCGGTATTTTTATGACTACGACCTGTATATATAAAAAATACGGTATCTTTATGACTACACCTGTATAAAATCGCATCTTTTTATGACTACACTCTGTATATATGAACATCACATCTTTTTGACTACACCCTGTATATAAAGAAAAATGGTATGTTTTATGACCACATCCAGTATAAAAAATGCGGTATCTGTATGTACGTTGATGGTTTCTCAGTATCATATTCAGACATATATTTGTTATAATTTACGTAGACATCCCGCTCAAAATACTACTAAACTGTGTGTGTCATTAACTTTTATATCTACATGTTTCTACAGTCTTAATAATTACAAACACCCCATGTATATATCAATTTTAATCATAACATGCCTCGTATATTTTACGTAGATATTCCCCGCAGAATAATAATAGGGATGCAAATATCTTTTAACACCCTGTATTGAAAAAAATATTCGTATACTGTAATGAACCTAATTTATGTATCATACAGCGGACTATTTAATATAGAAACATTAATAATCTTTATGATCTAAGCTCAACGTCTTGTCGGCTTCTCAAATCAACCACTATACAGAATATTGTCATTGAAATCTTTTAATGCGTTACCTATCCGAACAAGTGTTGGCGAGAGATACTACCTGTTCTTAGGTATAGATATTAGTAGAAAGAATATTTTATGCTTAATAAAAAAACACTTCCACTCGTATGTCGTGAATTCAAGGTTCTTTATTATTGTCAATATTCCCTATATTTTTATAATTTGTAATAACAACACAAATAATATTTTTTTCTTCAAAGGTGTATAGAAAAATTTCTATGAAAATACATTGAGGAAAGTCATCCCTATTTAATACAGCGAAACGTTAATAAGCTTTATGATATAACGTCGTGATGAAGGAGATTTTAAAAAATAATTCTAGCGTTATAAAATTTGGATTCGTTTCAGTAAATTATTTGTTACATATTAATTTCTCTCTCAGGTGTATGATGAAAATGTTATCACTGATTATACAATTATATACAATGAACGATTACGAAGGATTCTGATTCAACTGCATTTGACATGTTCTAACAACTAAAACGATATTAGTACAAGGGAGTATTGAAGAAATTTACATTGAAGCAATCGTGAAATCCGATAATATATGAGACACCTCGGTGTACAGCTTTTAGTGCGTCATTTCAAAATAGTACGGATATAATTCATTTCAAAACATAATTTGTATGAATCCACCATGGCAAACATGTAGCGGTCTAGGCTGGGAACGATGAGGTCGTGGGTTCGAACTTCACTCGGGGTAAATTTTTTTTTTTTTGATTTTAATACATTTTTTTCAAAATGTGGAACATATTC
Organism: Galeruca laticollis; assembly: GCA_963921935.1. NCBI lineage: Eukaryota > Metazoa > Arthropoda > Insecta > Coleoptera > Chrysomelidae > Galeruca > Galeruca laticollis. The sequence goes on along the minus strand of OY998175.1, from coordinate 164,698,286 downwards.
ATGCATTAAAATCGGCGCATTGAAGAAAATTACATCGCATCGTGAAATTACGCCTTGTGAGATTTCAAAATACTTATACTGATCACTTTCAAAACTAAAATATATTGGAACCCTCATGGCAGACATGTAACGGTGTAGGCTGGGAACGATGAGGTCGTGGGCTCGAATCTCACTCGGGGCAAAAATTTTTACGTCATGCACAAATTTACAGGATAAAAAATGGACGACACACATCTAAAAAAGAAATCTGCAAAATTGAAGCGCGCCATCTAGCGAAATCTACTGGACAAAAAAAATGGCCGACTGGATAAAAAATGGACGACAGCGCCAACGACACCAGCGCCACCGTCGCCTAGCGAACCTTTTTCGAAGTAGTGGTGTTGAACCCGCTTAGGTACACTACTGTTGGAGTAACTAAAAAAGCTAAAGGAGTAAAGTCGTCAGTTGTGAAGACCGTAATCACATTTGAAGATTATGAAGAATGCCTTGATACCTTCACACAGAAAATAGTTTCCCAAAATCTAATTCGTGCCGAGAAACATCTGGTCCATTCAATTATCCAAAATAAAGTAGCACTCAGTCCGGAGGATGATAAACGCTATATTGTTCATGGTTCCGATGAAACCTTACCCTGGGGGCACTACTCGATTGATTGTGCTATGGATGTTGATCCAGCCTTTTGAATATACATTTTCATATTTTACATGTTTTTATCTATTTTATTCATACATTTAGACTAGAGATTTAATTTATTAGGTGAGCTGTTAGACTAGTTAATTTAAATATTATTAGATATCGAAATATCCAGCTGTATATCGAATTTCTGCCCATTTTATATGCAATAAAAATGTTTCTTTATTCAGATGCTCTTATTTTACCTTCACCACCTCCCTACCCACAAATAAAGCTTTCATTCTCATGACTTACTCGACGCTTAACAAATGACTCATACAAGATGGCTGACGCCATTAGCATGGTGGATGTTTACAAGATGGCCGCCTCTGATTAACGCCTGCGCAGATCGAAATTGCGTCAAAAATGACCACGATGGACCTTGGCGATTTCCCATGTTAATTTACATAAGGAATGGTCTAGAACCCGCCTAGCCCCTTTACTAAAGTGACATAGTTACTGAAGTAACTGTATCAGACGTATTGTGTCTGCAATGGTGCTGACTTGGCTGACTTCAAATTACTTAGCATCATGTAAACAGCACTTAGCATCTTCCAAGCGTGGGCAGCAGTTATCTAGCTTGCTATCCTAGCTTACAAAACTATGCTCGTGTATCCCGATCGCATATTTACAGATGCTAGCGTCTGTTGGCACGAGGGTGTTGAAATCAGAAGTTTTTGTTCTGGATATACAGGGTAATTCATTACTAATTGGAAATAATTTAACAGTAGAATCCTGATTTAAAATTATGAATATTTAACCCAAAACACCCATATAAAATGCAACTGCTTACTTTTGTTAAAAAATTTAAAAACGATTTGTGCTAGGTACTTTGAAACTGTTTTACGTATCTATTTCATATTTGGCAGGAAGTGTAGACATTGTACACCCTACTAAATTATGCTAAAAAACGTTTCTAGCTGCTGCCAGAGGCGTACGACAGGGGCAAGTGACTGATTAATCGTTCCCAAATTCTACGCCAATGGCGGCATAGAAATTTTAGCGCAATTGTCGATTGTCCTACAGTTTTTATATAAATAATATACCCTTTCGTCATAACGATAAAGTCAATATTTCTCGATATATTTTAAGTTAAACATGAATCTGCAAAAAATTTTAATTTTGATGTGAAATAATTATGTTTTGGGCCAGTGGATACATTTAATACGCCACTTCACGGGCGTATCCAGGGGGAGGGTTTGGGGGGTTCAAGCGGCTTCCCCTAAAGAAGAGAATTTGGGACCAACAACTTGTTTGCATACCGGCAATAAGATGGTGATGACAAGTGAGCCTTCATCCTCAGTTGCAGTATCCAATGTCGAGACCGATTCGGTGGTCCCGCCGGCGCCCTGTTTCATGCCTTCGTCTACCGAGCCTACATTTAGCCTAGAACCGACCAGCAGCAGCACCAGCTCACCTGTTACGTTATCTTTCCATTCTGTAGCTAAATTGGATGTTGGTTTTTACGCGAATCAGGACAAAATCGAGGATGGCCCAAATTTTAAAAGAACCTTGGACTCCTCCTAACGATTATAAGTTTCCCATTTCTACAAAACAAAATTTGCGCTTCCAAATGAAATTAATGGAAAGATTCCCCTGGTTGTCATATTCTGAATATAAAACTTGAGCATATTGTAGAATTTGCGTCGTAATGAGACGTTAGCTTGATGAAGGTAAAGGGGGCCATCAGCGGATCGGCCAGTTTGTCACCGAGCCTTTTTGCAAGTGGAAAAATGCACTAGAAATATTTGAAACTCATGCAAAGTCAGGATATCACAAACGAAATTCAGAGCTAGCAGATAACTTTCTTAAAGTAATGTCTTCTCAGGCTTTTTCAATCGATGAGCAGTTGTCTTCTGAATGAAAGAGACAGCAACACGTAAATCAGAAGAAACTGATACCCATGGTAAAAGGAATAATTTTTTGCGGCAAACAAGGCATACCCTTAAGAGGTAAAACTGATTTGGGGCGGATCCACATTACACCAGAATCTGGACAACCACTTCAGAATGATGGTAATTTTTGAGCACTGTTGCGATACGCAGCCCAATCTGGGAATAAAGATATTTCTGAGCATTTGGCCACTTCTCAGAAGAATGCCCTTTACACAAGCCCTCAGATCCAAAATGAAATAATAGACATTTGTGGTGAAATTATTCAACATAATGTAATGTTTTCTAATTTATTTGAACAGTAAAAGGGTGGTATCAATTTTAAACACACGGTATGGCCACTTACTTAATTTATTCACTAATTTATATTCACTTATTTACTTGTTTATCTCACGATGTCAAATTATCAACTGAACTAAACTCTTCTTGATCGGTCCCTTATATATTAATGCCTTTTTCACTAGATAATTCTAGATTAAAAAAACAATTGGCTTTCTGGAATTTTCTAGATAAGACTGGTCAAAAAATGTCGTTCTTCATAGCAGAAATCTTCTCGTCCATGTTAGCAGAAATATTAGCAGAAATGTCATTCTTCATAGTAGAAATCTTCTCGCCCATGTTCTCTCCCACGGCAGAAATCTTCTCGTCCATGTTAACAGAAATTGAGAAGATTAAGGTGGAAGCCTCGTCATTAAATAAAACTGTTTCTGGATCAAAGCCGTCATTTTCCAGTGCCACTTTAAGTCGTTCTACTAATTCACTTTTCTTACCGGGTGTTTCCAACTCACGATCTTCCAATACTGCTCTTAGTTCCGCCACTTTGAGGTCACTTAGTCTCTTGGCAATTTTTACGTAGCAATTTATTTATATTACCCCACACCTGACACCGATGTAATGTTTTTCTAATTTATTTAAACAGTAAACGGGTGGGATCAATTTTAAACACACGGTATGGCTACTTACTTAATTTATTTATTTACTACACTATTCACTAATTATATACACAGTATATTCACTTGAACTAATTTATATAAGCAGTTCACTAATTTATATTCACTTATTTACTTGTTTATCTCACGATGTCAAATTATCAACTGAACTAAACTCTTCTTGATCGGTCCCTTATATATTAATGCCTTTTTCACTAGATAATTCTAGATTAAAAAAACAATTGGCTTTCTGGAATTTTCTAGATAAGACTGGTCACAAAAACAATGTAGATAAGATAATCACTATTCGTAAACAATTCTAGGAAACCCTGCGCGTTCGCCATAATTTTAACTTTCATACCTGGCTTAGAGTCGGATTTAGGGACTATACCAGTGTGCTGTTTCGTAACATTACCCCCTCCTTAAATGGAACTTCCTCCCGGAACTTTTGTGTAGCCGAGACTGGATGTTTGAATCGGCAACTGGCCCCATTTCTACACTTTCCGATCTTATGGAAATAGCAGGGCACCATCTTCATCGGATACTGATAACGGGAATTGTAGCTGCAAATTAATATCTGGACATCGGTATCTTGAAAGATAATCTCTACCATGTTCCTGATGATTCGCCAATCCAACTGATTACTCGCTATCTTAGACATAGCCAGTTTCTTCACGCTGGAGTCCAACACATGGTCTCGTAGGTTTCGAAGTGCTTCCCACACATCGCGGTAGGTAGATCGATCTTGAAATTCATTTTTAGTTACCACGTAGAAGACGTACCGCGAATTATGTTTCAGTTTCAGTGTCTTGCCAGGGGCTGGAATCTGGTCTTCAAGCTTTACTAATTGCCCAAATTTCTTTCGAAAGACGGTTGCCAACCCTCGTGCGTTCTTGATACGGGCGGGGATGTTGTATGCCAGTGAATAATCTTCCGGGAGATTGAACAAATCTTGCTGTTGTTCCGAAGTGACTCCATATCTAGCTTTCCCAGTACCTCCATACGCGCCCATAAATTCATCGAAGGTAGGGTCAGACACATCTCGAATAAGGTTTACTCCTTCCTCTAGGTTATGGTCTCTTTCGAATGGCGGTAGTTCGTTTTGGTGAACTACTTTTGGTTTTCCGTTGGGGATCTTGCTTATGCGATACATAACATCATTGATCCTTTTCTTGATTAAGCATGGACCTTCCCAGGATTTTTGTAATTTTGGAGAAAATCCTTTTTTCCTCGTCGGGTTGTGTAAGCATACTTTGTCCCCTTCTTTAGAACCGCCTTCTGTGGCCTGCGTGTCGTACCGACTTTTCATTATGTCGCTGGCAACTTGAAGATTTGTTCGAACTAATTCATGAATATCATCCAGCCTTCTTCTCAATTGAATCACGTAGTCTTCGCCTGCTAGATCTTCTCCAGGCCGACAGCCAAATTCCAGGTCACAAGGAAGCCTCATTTCACGTCCAAACAGGATTTTCGCAGGAGTTTCACCCGTGGGCTCATTGATGGCAGATCGATAAGCCAATGCGAATAGAGAAAGATACTGGTCCCAATTTCTCTGATGGCTGTTACTACTTTGGACAGGTATTTTCCAATAGTTCTGTTGATTCTCTCGACCATTCCCTCTGACTGTGGATGTAATGCTGTTGTCCTGGTCTTCTTCATTCCCAGCTTCTCGCAAATCTCCTGGAATAGCTGACTTTCGAAATTTCTCCCCTGGTCGCTGTGGACTTCCAAGGGCACTCCATATCGGCTGATAAATTCTTTCACCAATATATCCGCGACAGTTGTGGCCTCTTGGTTCGGGATAGCGTAAATTTCCACCCACTTTGTGAAATAATCCAGTACAACCAGTGTAGGAATTTCCCATAAATTCCTACAATGGATCTTAATTTAACATTAAGCGAAAGGTTCGAAGTTTAAATCTCCGCGCCTTTTATTCATGTTCACGGAACCAATTGGTACCTCCCGCGCCATAAGCCGCAAAATTACCGCCAACGAAAGGCAATCAGTAGTCTTGGCTCACCTCTTGTGACGATATGATCAAGTGCTGATTCATTGGTTTAAATACATACCTAATTTCGTTTATCAATTTAATGTAACTGCAACAAATGAGAGTGTAAATATGACGTGAAGTGCTTTTCCGACATTGGTCGGTGAATTTCTGTATTGTAAGTACTATTTTTATTAAAAATTATTGTTTGAATCCGCATGGTCGCCTAGACCGGTTCATCGGTAGTTTAGCGCTGTTGCCGTATCCAATACTAAAGTTTGGTACTTCGTTCTTGTAAGAATTTAAATAGAGGGATTGTGAGTGAGCCGTATTTTTATTACTCCTTTATTCTCAACGACAATTTCAGCGTTCCCGTCAACAAAAGGTTGGCGAGTCTTCTTGTTTTAAAATACTCAAAAACATGTCGGGAAGGAAAGGATCAACCAACTAAACTTAGAGGAACCAGCCAAATATCGCTAAGGCGAATTTCCCTTCTCGTACATAGTTTTTATTGGTCCTTCGAGCCGGATATAGTCTGTCAATTTGACATATCCATTTTTGCCTCTGCAGCAACTTGATATATCCATGTCCGCCTTTGCGGCAATTTGATTTCTTGGGTCTGTCTGAACCCTATTCTTCTTTTCTCTAATAAACATTCCAAAAAGTTGTTCATTAGACTCTCGTGAGGGCTGAGAAACTGTAAAAAATAAATACTGAAACAGTGATATGTATATAAGTGCGATTTGATTGCTCGGGAAATTAAAGACAGTCCGGCAACAGCGCGCGAAGCGAGTTCTGAATCTAGAATGGTCAACTGCTGGCCGTTTTTACTTCAACGACACCTCGCTCAAGGGGGGTGTATAGGATTAGGAGCCGGTTTGGAAGTGTTTATAAACAGCATATTTTGAAGAAACTAGTGTTTATTTACATGTCGGGTTTTTGTTACCTCAATAATACATGGTATAATAAATACATCGTTAAGTTTGAGGATATTTAATTAATGTATTTAGTTATATTTAGGTACATTTTCTTGCACTGTTAAAAGTAATTTACAGTTTTCTAAATATTAGATATTTTGTTTATCAATTATCTATGTGCGTTTATATGTATTTTTAGTACACTGTGAAAAATAAATCACAGTATTTTCTTCATTATTACTTTGGATATTTAATTAGTGTATTTAGTTATATCTAGGTACACTTTCTTACACTGTTAAAAATAATTTACAGTTTGCTCAATAGTAGATACTTTGTTTAATATTGATTATCTATTTGCTCACATGCATTTTAGTACACTGTGAAAAATAAATCACAGTATTTTCTTCATTATTACTTTGGATATTTAATTAGTGTATTTAGTTATAAGTAGGTACATTTTCCTACACTGTTAAAAATAATTTACAGTTTGCTCAATAGTAGATACTTTGTTTAATATTGATTATCTTTTTGCGTTTACATGCAATTTTAGTACCCTGTGAAAAATAAATCACAGTATTTTCTTCATTATTACTTTGAATATTTAATTAGTGTATTTAGTTATATCTAGGTACATTTTCTTACACTGTTAAAAATAATTTACAGTTTTCTCAATGTTTGATATTTTGTTTATTAATCTCAATATTAATTAGCAATGTGCGTTTATATGCATTTTTAGTACACTGTGAAGAATAAATCACAGTATTTTCTTCATTATTACTTTGAATATTTAATTAGTGTATTTAGTTATAAGTAGGTACATTTTCTTACACTGTTAAAAATAATCTACAGTTTTTTTTTCAATGTTTGATATTTTGTTTATTAATCTCAATATTGATTATCTATTTGCGTTTACATGCATTCTAGTACACTGTGAAAAATAATTCACTGTGTTTTCTTCTTTATTATTTTGAATATTAATACCGTATTTGGTTATAAGTAGGTACATTTTCTTACACTGTTAAAAATAATCTACAGTTTTCTCAATGTTTGATATTTTGTTTATTAATCTCAATATTGATTATCTATTTGCGTTTACATGGATTCTAGTACACTGTGAAAAATAATTCACTGTAATTTCTTCTTTATTATTTTGAATATTAATACCGTATTTGGTTATAAGTAGGTAGGTATTTTCTTACAATGTTAAACTAATTTTCAGTAATTTGCATGCTATTGAAATACTTATCGCATTGATTGGAAAAGCTCTTTGTCTATTCGGTTATTCCATATATTGTAAAAATTTACTCGCTACTTTAGAAGCTAATTTTAATTCAGGTGGAGTTCAACTTTGATTGGTTACACTTTGATTCAATCATGTCGCTAAATCACTTGAAAAATAAAAGAGGGGGTTTCAAATCGCAATTATCTCGAATTGAAACATTTGTGTCGGAGCTGACTGGCTCCGAAGAGGTCTATATACTTAAAGTCAAACTTAAAAGCATATCTGGTCACTATGACAATTATCAAAAAGTCCAATTGGAAATCGTTTCATTATCTAACCCGGACGACGACAACTACTCTTCCGACGATGAGGCCGAGAACGTTGTCGCCGACCGTTTTGAAAGTTGTATTGCTATGCTTGAACTTCTAATAGAAAATAAGCAAAAAGAATCACTCAATTTAAATACTAGGCCAAACGATGTATCTAATGTCGTGTTACCTAAAATTAACATTAAACCTTTCTCAGGGGCTGCATCAGAGTGGCCATCCTTTATCGACCTGTTCACAGCACTGGTACTTAATAATAATAATTTAAAGTCGGAGGGTGAAAAGTTTTATTACCTTAAAGGGCTGTTACGTGGACCACCTTTGGAAATGATTGAGTCCTTAAGCGTAACAAATCAAAATTTGAATATTGCCTTAAATATTCTTAAAAAGGCATATGACGATAAATATAAATTACTGTATTCTTTGTACCAAACTTTGGTGGATCAAAAACCTGTCTTGAAAAGTACTCCGGTCGAGTTGCGCGAATTTCAGATATCGACGCGTAAGACATTTGATTTGATTAAAAATATGAATTTATCGCCGGAAGTAAATTTTGAGTCATTAATAATATTTTTAATGGAGCAAAAACTTGATTTTAATTCAAGACGAGCCTTCGAAAGTGAGCGCAAGCCAGAGCTTATCCCTACAGCTGAATATTTCTTTGATTTTCTACAGCAACGCCAATCAATGTTAGAAAATTTAAATCTTTTTGAAACCAACACTAAGGGTAAATTCAACCCCAAGTCTAATAATGTTTGTAAAAATAGGGTGACATTGGTATCTAGTTTAAGTTCTTCGCAACAGTACCATTCTAGTTCTTCTCGGGTTAATAGACCGAGCTGTCTTCATTGTTCAGACCCCTCTCATCTTATATACGGTTGTTCCAAATTTATGTCCTTATCACCTCAAGAGAGGTATCAGATAGTCAAAGCTAAAAAACTTTGTGTAAATTGCCTGAATAGTACCCATAGTACTACCGATTGTAAATCCCTTAGGAGATGTGCAACTTGCAATAAGTCTCATCATAGTTACTTACATTTTGACAGTCAGAACAGATTGCCAAACAACTCTAACAATCGTAATAATCCTAGAGCCTCCTCTTCCGGAAGCCCCAATGTAACCTCTCTATCCAATGTAAATAATCACCCCTCTCCTATTAATGTACATAATAATACGTCCCCAGATCAAATTAATAGATCTAATTTCATAAATACCAGTTCTGCATCACCTAATCAATCACCTGAACCTCCGGAGTCAGTGAGATATCAAACTGCTTTGGCTGCCATGTCAGCAAAAGACAGTATTGTACTATTGCCTACGGCTTTAGTGAATGTTAATGGGTTCAATGGTCGGTGTTTGGTTGGACGAGTTCTTCTTGATTCCGCTAGTCAAATGAGCGTTATTAACCGTGCCTTTGTACAAAAATTGAATTTAGTCTCTCGAAAACAAACTCTTAATATTTCCGGATTAGGTAGCAATAACTACACCTATAGTAGAGAAGTGGTAGATATCACATTTAATTCTCAAATTGCACCTTACAGTACTTTCACTATATCTTGCTCGGTCATAGATAAAATAACAAATAGTTTACCACAATCTTCTATCTCACCTTCTAATTTTAAAATTCCATCCCATATAAAACTTGAGCTAGCTGACCCTTTATTCTTTGAATCCGGTCCAATAGATCTTCTTATTGGCTGTGATTTATATCATTACCTGCTTAAGGGGACCGTACTTAAAACGGATCCTTATTCTCCTTCCTTCATAGATACTCACCTGGGATATGTTATCGCGGGTCCTATCCCTTTGAGAAATGCTAACTCCTCCCAGCATAAACCTAAGTCTGCTTATTCCTTTTTGACGGTTTATAATGATCAAGTCTATCAATATTCTGACCTCCAAAGGACAATGGAGAAATTCTGGGAGCTTGAGGAAATTCCCGAATGTCCATCACAAGATCCCAGCGAGGAATATGTTGAACAACTATTTCGGGATACAACCGTTATCCTACCATCGGGGCGGTATCAGGTAGATATGCCTCTACTCGCAAATCAGAATAAAAAACTAGGCCAGTCATTCGGTATAGCCATCCAACGATTCTCTTCTCTTGAAAGAAAATTCAATGCTAATCCTACCCTTTTCTCTGAATATAAAAAAGTAATTTCAGAATATCTAACACTCAATCATGCTCAAGTCATTCCTCTGTCTTTCTATAACACTGTGTCTAATGATTTCAAGTATTTTATACCCCATAGGGCGGTGATACGTGAGGAAAGCGCATCCACCAAACTTCGGATCGTGTTCGATTTTTCGGCTAAAACCGATTCAGGTTTCTCTCTTAATGATTTAACGTCGAAGGGATACCAAGTTCAGGATAACCTATTCGACATTTTGTGCAGATTTAGATGCTATAAATATGTCCTGTGTGCTGACATCAAAATGATGTATAGATTCATAGATATCAATCCCATGCAACGCTATCTCCAAAACAAACTGTGGAGGGATAACCCCACGAAACCCCTTCAATGTATCCAATTATCTAGGCTTAGTTTCGGACAGAACTGTGCCCCTTTCTTGGCCACCCGAGTCTTGAAAGACATTGCCTTAAATAGTCCCGATTGTCCAAATGCGCAGCAGGCTATTCTTCATCAAACCTACATGGATGATATCTTAACTGGAACCAATAAGGAAATGGACTTACCGGCTCTTTATGCCGAATTGACAAATATGCTTGGAAAACATGAGTTCCAACTTCACAAATGGCAATCAAATTCATTCAAGTTTTTACAGTCAATCGATGAATTACCTAACGCTGAATTGGATCGTAGTTTTGACGATTCGTCAAGCAAAATTCTAGGACTAAAATGGAATCCTGCGTCTGATATTTTACACATCCAAACTGCCAAGTTGGCTGATTGTTCTCATATAACGAAACGAAGGATATTAAGTACCGTCGCCAGTACATTTGACCCTCTTGGGTTAGTAAACAATCTGACCGTGTTTGGCAAACTGTTAATGCAATCGGTCTGGAAATCCCAGATAGGGTGGGATGTTCCCATTTCCGACACATCCATAATTACTCAGTTTAATAAATTCCTTTCTTTATTAACTGAAGCTGCTCACCTCCGAGTACCCAGATACCTATTTAACCAAAAAATTATTACTTCGTGTTCTCTCCACGGGTTTTGCGATGCCAGTCAAAAGGCATACGGAGGGTGTCTCTATTTAGTAGCGATCTACGCTGATAATTCTAGATCCTCTCGCCTAATTACTGCTAAATCTCGTGTGAATCCTTTGAAAATTACTTTGACTATTCCCAAGTTAGAGCTGTGTGCAATGGAGCTGTTGTCCACTTTAGCTCGTAGAATAGCTCAGATTCTATGCATTTCTCTTCACATCTCTTCCATAAATTTATGGTCCGACTCTCAAGTCGCTCTCAGTTGGGTGAAACGGTCTTCTAATGATTTTTCTCCCTTTGTAGCTCGGCGTGTCCTAACCATTCAAAACAATAGTAAAGAGTTTATATGGCGACATGTCAAATCCGATTCAAACCCAGCCGATTTACTTTCTCGTGGTAAATTCTCATCTGATGTCTGGACTTTTTGGTTCGAGGGTCCTCGATTTCTACTTGAATCTAAAGATTTTGATTCTATGGATTCTTTCGAACCTATTGACGACTTGCCTGAAGTCAAAAAGGTCAACCTTGCTATAGTCAACAGCGATTTAAACTTTTGGGAACCTATATTTTTCCGATTCTCAAAATTTATAACCTTAAATAGGGTTATAGCCCATATATTCAAATTTATAAACCTATCGAGGAGAAAATTCAGAGACGTTGGTTCGTTATCTGTTGACGATCTCCGAATTGCCCATGATTTTATAATCAAACAAATTCAACATAAACACTTCTTCAACGAAATTCGTTGTTTAAAAACTAACGTTCCGATTGGAAATAAAGACTTAATTCCATTGAACATTTTCTTGGATAATGACGGCCTTCTAAGAGTGGGTGGCCGATTACAATTTTCTACTTTACCTTTCAATCAAAAATTTCCCTTGCTGTTACCACAAAATGATCATGTTGTTGATTTGCTAATAATACGGGAACATCGCCGTCTTGGCCATGGTGGAGCCCAAAATGTGTTAGGAAATTTAAGGCTACAGTACTGGCCCTTGAATGGCACTCGTCTTGTCAAAAAATTGATAAAAAGCTGCATCACCTGTTTTAGATTTAATGCCCAGTTCGCCTCTCAAATAATGTCCCCGTTACCCCTTGACCGAGTGCAAAAATCTCGCCCCTTTTCCAAAACTGGCATCGATTTTGCTGGACCTGTACAAATTAAATCTTCGCGCTTAAGAAAAGCCCCAATACAAAAGGCCTACATTGCCATATTCATATGCATGGTGACAAAGGCGATCCATATCGAATTAGTAAGTGATCTCTCTACCGATGCATTTATCGCCACTCTTAAAAGATTTCTCAGTCGTAGAGGGAATCCTCAGACTATCTATACTGATAATGGTTCCAACTTTGTTGGAGCAAGAAATCAATTACGAGAACTCTCCATTTTTCTCAAATCTTCCGAAAGTATCAATAAGATACAGTCTTTTCTTTCAACTACAGAAATTAGTTGGAAGTTTATTCCTCCGCGGTCACCGCACTGGGGTGGCTTATGGGAAGCGGCTGTGAAAAGCGCCAAATCCCACCTCACCAAAATAATTGGCAATTCGTGCCTTACCTTCGAGGAACTCTTCACGGTTCTGAGTCAGATCGAAGCTATCTTGAACAGCAGACCATTATACCCGATGTCAAATGATCCTACCGATCTATCTCCTTTGACACCAGGTCATTTTTTGATCGGAGCACCTTTAACCGCTTATCCCGATCGCGATCTATCTACCATCCCTGTAAACAGATTAACTTTTTGGGAACAATGTACTAAGATGAACCAAGAATTCTGGAAGAGGTGGAGCACCGATTATCTGCATCGACTGCAGCATCGACCTAAGTGGTGTAAAGCCTCAAACAATCTTCAGCTTAATCAGCTTGTACTAGTGCAATCGGAGGACCGTCCTCCTTTGAATTGGCCCCTTGCCAGGGTAGTGGAACTACTAACTGGCAAAGACGGCAATGTTCGTGCCGCACGTGTAAGAACTGTGGATGGAGTTTATATTCGTCCTATTACTAAGTTAGCTCCTCTACCATGGATGGACTGAGTTCTATCTACATTTGGAGTAGAACGTATTTTTTTTTCTTTGTTCTTTTTCTTTTCTCCTTCCTTCTTGCTTAAAATTTGGATTCTGCTCCTAAACTGTTCCTCTCATCTTTGCCCCGGCCCCCAGTATGTAGGAATTTCCCATAAATTCCTACAATGGATCTTAATTTAACATTAAGCGAAAGGTTCGAAGTTTAAATCTCCGCGCCTTTTATTCATGTTCACGGAACCAATTGGTACCTCCCGCGCCATAAGCCGCAAAATTACCGCCAACGAAAGGCAATCAGTAGTCTTGGCTCACCTCTTGTGACGATATGATCAAGTGCTGATTCATTGGTTTAAATACATACCTAATTTCGTTTATCAATTTAATGTAACTGCAACAAATGAGAGTGTAAATATGACGTGAAGTGCTTTTCCGACATTGGTCGGTGAATTTCTGTATTGTAAGTACTATTTTTATTAAAAATTATTGTTTGAATCCGCATGGTCGCCTAGACCGGTTCATCGGTAGTTTAGCGCTGTTGCCGTATCCAATACTAAAGTTTGGTACTTCGTTCTTGTAAGAATTTAAATAGAGGGATTGTGAGTGAGCCGTATTTTTATTACTCCTTTATTCTCAACGACAATTTCAGCGTTCCCGTCAACAAAAGGTTGGCGAGTCTTCTTGTTTTAAAATACTCAAAAACATGTCGGGAAGGAAAGGATCAACCAACTAAACTTAGAGGAACCAGCCAAATATCGCTAAGGCGAATTTCCCTTCTCGTACAACCAGTATTTGCTACCATTTTCTGTCGTCGGAAATGGTCCAGCGATATCTAAAGCAATCCTTTCGAAAGGGCTTCCAACATTATACTGTTTCATAGGCGCCTTTCTCTTGCGATGTGGTCCATTACTCGTAGCACAAGTCGTACATTTCTTACACCAGTCCTTCACATCGTCGGAGCTGTTCATCCAATAAAACCTTCACGGACTCGCTGAAGGGTTTTCTTCACCCTCAGATGACCTCCCGATGTACTGTCGTGTAACTTCTTCAGTACCTCAGCTACTCTTGTTCTCGGAATAACTAGCTGTCTCCTCATCTCGGAACCATCATAGTTTTCAAGGACTCTTTTCAACAGCCCTTCTTCCAGGACAAGGGAGTCCCACTGAGCCCAATACGCCTTGAGTTTCGGTGAAAATCATGACACTTTTTGCCAGGTAGGTCGCCGATTTTCTTCCTTTCATTGCCGGATCATCTTCAGGTGAGAATTATTCTCCTGATCTTCTCTGATCCTGGTGGGTGACCATTCTTCATTAACTACTGTAATTCTTGGAACTGCAACTTCCTTAGATTTCGACTTGTTGCATTGAGAATAGTCTACATGGCATGACCGTCTAGGCAAAGAGTTGGATTTTCGGTGATTCACAGCTGGATGTTCAACCCTGTCTAATTTCCCCTGTGACTGGAGTTCTTGGGTTACAGGAGTCTTGAGGCGCTTAGACGGACTGCGTACGTTGTCTAACTCGTCACACTTCCGGCGTTTGATCTTCTTCGGCTTCTTGTCTGCCATACAAGTTGACGATCTGGTCAAGTTTGTCGTCGTGATCTTCTTCCTGCATGGTCCTACTTTTGTTGTACCGCAAACTCTTCGTGGCTGTTTTGCATTTAAGAGGTTCTTGGTTTGCAGGAGTCGTAGGACGCTTACACGAACTGCGTGCCTGCTCTAGCTCGCCACAATTACAGCACCTGATTTTCTTCGGCTTCTTGTCTACCATACCTTTCAACAAGTTGACGATCTGGTCAAGTCTGTCATCGTCACCTTCTTCCTGTATAGTCCTACCTTTGTTGTATCTGGAAGCCATCGTGGCTGCTTCATATTCAAGAGCAGCTGTCAATGTGTAGACTAATGTTTTCGGATAGGCTAAACGAAGCGTCCTCTGCATATCGGGGTCACGTAAGCCATCAATAAATGCCTGGATTCTCAGACATTCCATCATGTTCTCTGGTGCTGACGGATAAGCAAATCGAACTAGTCGGGCAATATCCAGTTCATACTCTTGAAGGGTTTCGTCACATTTCCGCCTTCAGTTTTTCAACTGGAATCTGTACAAATGTTCCAAATGTTCGTGACCATATCGCATGTCCAACCCCTTCTTCAGCTGCTCGAAGTCATCCGTTTTTTCCAAAGGTATCGTCTGAAGTACATCTAAGGCATCTCCCCGAAGCGCGATAGTTAAATTCACTGCCTTGTCTCTATCGGACCAATTATTCACTCTAGCGGCTGCTTCAGATTGTTTCACATAATTGGTCCACGACATTTTTCCATCGAACGTTGGGGCCTTGACTCGGGTAAAACTGCCAATGTCTTAAAACTTAGGTAGTGTTTCTGGCTTGCAAGGTTTCGTTTGCTCGGTCTTCTTTTCTTCCTATGGTGTGCCTCGCGTTCTTGGATCGGCAATATTTTCCTCTAACTCCTTGATTTTCTCGTCTATCGTTGTAATCTTATTCTCGATTTCAGATTTTAGAGACGAAATTTCATTTTCAACGTCAGCGGCAATGTCGTTTTTCATTAATAAGATATCGACAGATATATCATTCTTCGAAGTAGAAATCTTCCCGACCATGTTCTCTTCCATGGCAGAAATGTTCTCGTCCATGTTGGCAGAAATATTAGCAGAAATGTCGTTCTTCATAGCAGAAATCTTCTCGTCCATGTTCTCTTCCATGGCACAAATCTTCTCGTCCATGTTAGCAGAAATATTAGCAGAAATGTCATTCTTCATAGTAGAAATCTTCTCGCCCATGTTAGCAGAAATATTAGCAGAAATGTCATTCTTCATAGTAGAAATCTTCTCGCCCATGTTCTCTCCCACGGCAGAAATCTTCTCGTCCATGTTAACAGAAATTGAGAAGATTAAGGTGGAAGCCTCGTCATTAAATAAAACTGTTTCTGGATCAAAGCCGTCATTTTCCAGTGCCACTTTAAGTCGTTCTACTAATTCACTTTTCTTACCGGGTGTTTCCAACTCACGATCTTCCAATACTGCTCTTAGTTCCGCCACTTTGAGGTCACTTAGTCTCTTGGCCATTTTTACGTAGCAATTTATTTATATTACCCCACACCTGACACCGATGTAATGTTTTTCTAATTTATTTAAACAGTAAACGGGTGGGATCAATTTTAAAGACACGGTATGGCTACTTACTTAATTTATTTATTTACTACACTATTCACTAATTATATACACAGTATATTCACTTAAACTAATTTATATAAACAGTTCACTAATTTATATTCACTTATTTACTTGTTTATCTCACGATGTCAAATTATCAACTGAAAAAAGTTCAAAAAGTTGACCAACAAAAAGTAAAACACTTAATAATAAATTTGCAAAAAGATTATTCAACGGACGAGATTACCAAAACCATTATGCTGAAAGGCCTATATACGATTAGTGATAAATTGACAGATATAATAAATTTAAGTATAGAACAAAGTAAATTTCCTGACTTGTGGAAAACATCACTTATTGTACCTATTCAAAAGGTAACAAATACAAAAAAATGTGATGAATTTAGACCAGTTGACATGTTGCCTCTTTGTGAGA
Source organism: Galeruca laticollis (assembly GCA_963921935.1). Lineage (NCBI taxonomy): Eukaryota > Metazoa > Arthropoda > Insecta > Coleoptera > Chrysomelidae > Galeruca > Galeruca laticollis. The sequence goes on along the minus strand of OY998175.1, from coordinate 164,681,531 downwards.
AAGTAATAGAATTATACATAAAGGAACTACTTTTAGAACATAATAATAACAATATTTTAATAGACAATCACTCTGGTTTTAGAGAGAAACATTGTTGTGAGTCTGCACTACAACTGGTTGTCTCAAAATGGAAGGAATCTATAGATTCAAAAAAGGTTATATGTACTGTCTTTCTTGATTTTAAAAGAGCGTTTGAGAAAATAAACAGGGACTTGTTAATCATAAAACTATAAAAATATGGTATACTTGGAAATGCACAAAAATGGTTCAGCAGTTACTTGAAAAATCGTTACCAACAAGTAAATAGCTGTCACTCCAGTAAACTTCTTGTGACGTATGGAGTCCCCCAAGGAACAGTATTGGGGCCTCTCCTTTTTATTTTATATATTAATGATATTGTTAAGTTCTGTGATATTCCATTAGTTTTAAATTTATTTGCTGATGATACCATACTTTCAGTGGAGGGTGAAAATGTGGAAGAGACGATGAATAAAATGTAAAATATTATTAAATTATTAGAATCGTGGTTTATTGACAATGATTTGTATGTAAACACAAATAAAACAGTAGTGATGTTATTTAATAGCAATAAACGTAATGTTGCATGTGATATTAAGTTGTTCGGTCAGTCCTTAAAGCTTGTTAGTGAATGTAAATACTTCGGTGTTATTATTGATAAAGATATGAATTTTAAAAAGCATGGTCAGTATGTTCATAAGAAAATTAGTAAAAGAATCAATTATTTTAGAAGAATAAGTTCAAAGTCAAGAGTTACATTATATAAAACTATAATTTCACCGTATTTTGAGTATTGCCCAACAATTTTATATCATTTAAGCCAGTCTGAGAAGTCTAAATTACAAATTTTAGAAAATAAAGCAATGAGGGTTATTCTAAGAGTAAATAGGTATACTGGTATTAAAGACATGCTGGACCGCTTAGGCTTTATGAGTGTTAATCGGCGGATGGTTTTACAAAACGTGATTTTTATTTTTAAAATTTCTCTATTTTACAAAGGTTTATTGTTATATAATAATTTGTCAATTCCTATAAAATCTTGTAGCACCCTTGACACTTTCATTAGAGAAGCTTATACTTATGTAAAAAGAAATTATTCCTTCCAGTTATTTGACATGTAATTAGCGCATAAAATAAAATGATTTTATATTATTTTTGTAAATATTGTGAATGTAATAGCAAGATTGCTAAATAAACTATCTATCTATCTATCTATCTACTAAACTCTTCTTGATCGGTCCCTTATATATTAATGCCTTTTTCACTAGATAATTCTAGATTGCAAAAACAATTGGCTTTCTGGCATTTTCTAGATAAGACTAGTCACAAAAACAATGTAGATAAGATAGTCACTATTCGTAAACAATTCTAGGAAACCCTGCGCGTCCGCCATAATTTTAACTTTCATACCTGGCTTAGCTATTTCGTAACAATAATATAATCGGTGAAGTAAATGAAGCTAAATTTTTTGCTATTCTCGCTGATGAGACGACAGACATTGCGCGTATGGAGCAAGTCTCGCTATGCTTGCGATATATTGATTCAAAAGATGTTAAACATCATAAAGTTAAGGAGATGTTCATCGAGTACGTTCAAACTGTTGACGTGACAGGATCCGGTCTTGCAAAGCTCATAATTACAGCTCTGACAAAGCATGAACTTGAATGTTCTCATATGGTTGGTCAAGGTTACGATGAGGCTGCAGCTATGTGTGGGTATTTGCACGGTGCCCAGGCGTATATACGTCAAAAATGTGCTTTTGCTCTTTATGTACATTGTAGTGCACACTCTCTCAACCTTGCAATTTCTGACTCATGTTCCCAAACAGATGTGCGAAATTGCGTTGGGATCGCGCAGTCTGTTGGTTCCTACTTCAAACAGTCTGCTCAAGGCACAGCCGTATTAAAAGGAAAAATTTGGGAGCAGTTTCTGGCTGATCATCAAAAAAGCCTGCGAAACACGATGGGTTCACAAGCATGAAGCCGTTATGAGATTCAAGCAAATTTATTCAGCTATTGTGAATGCTCTCGATGAACTTCAATTCAGCCACAATAAAGAAACGTCGCAACAAGCCATCCAAATGCTTAATACACTTCGATCTTCGAATTTTGCTATGGGCCTAGTGATTCTTCAGAAAGTCATGAGCTATACATTGTCGCTAACAAAACAAGTGCAAGCAATTAAGACCGACCTCATAACAGCATTTAGCCATGTGGATAATATTATTAATGCTTTGCAACTTTTGAGAAATCAACTTGACGAAGAGTACCTTCATCTCTACGAAGAAGCAAAGGTGTTGCTCGAAGAAAATGGTGGTATACTGCAAATGCCACGGATCGTCAGAAGGCAGTTGAATCGCTCTAATATTCCTGCCTCGGATATATGCACGTATTACAAATTAAATTTATTCATACCATTTCTGGAACATACAATTCAACAATTGATTGAGAGGTTTACGAAACACCGTAAAGTAGTATCGGCACTATCTGGTATGCTACCTTCAGATGTTGCGACCAGTTCTGAAATTTAAGATGCAATTTTTATGTACTCTGCAGTGCTGCCCGAAAAAAGTACATCTATCGTCAAAGCAGAACTTGAAGTGTGGAAAGAGGCTATGACTATCACCTCCCCTATTCCAAAATCTGCTTTGGAATGTTTAGATAAGTGCGATCAAAAACTATACCGAAATATCTACACATTGCTACAAATATTGGCTACCATACCTGTTTCGACTGCTACCCCAGAAAGAACTTTTCAAGCCTGAGAAGACTTAAAAACTACTTGCGGAACACATCGAGTGAAAACAGACTGAATGGATTGGCTCTCATGAATATTCACTATGGTATAGAAATTGATGCGAGTGAAGTAGTGGATATATTTAAAAAAAAACAGAAGACTAGTTCTATAATATAATCAAATGAACCTGCTGTTTTTTTACACCTTTCATGTTTTTTTCATTTATATTGTAATGTTTTTGTTATTTATTTAAACAATAAACGGGTGGGATAAATTTTAAACACACGGTAGGTTCACTTACTTAATTTATTTAAACACTAAACTAATCACTAACACTTAATTTATATATACTCAGTACATTCACTTAAACTAATTTATATAATCACTTAATTTATATGCACTTATTTACTGTTCAACTCACGATGTCAAATTATAAACTAAACTCCCTCTTCCTGATCAGTCCCTTATATATTAAAGCCGTTTTTACTAGTAAATTCTGGGCTGCGGCTTACACAGTCACGAATAATTTTTCTGGCCTTTTCTAGATAACTCTGGTCACAAAAACAATGTTTACATAAGATAGTCGTAAACTCGTAAACAGTTTTTTATAAAGGGGTATCCGCCATAATTTTAACTTTTATACCTGGCTGAGACAGAGTCGGTTTTAGGGACTATACCAGGGTGCTGTTTCGTAACAATATATTACGGTTTATTTCATGCACTTTTAGTCGTTTTATTTTCTTGAATGGAAAATTATCATTGATGCTGCAAATGGGAGATCATATATGAATTATATGGCAAATGTATGCATAATTTGCCCGTAGATAATATGCTTTTTAATTAATTTAAAAATATAGAATTGCGCGGACAGCAAAAGACGAAATTTTCGGTATAAGAGGTATGGTCTTAAAGGTAAAGTACGCTAACGTTTATTCATCAATGATTTGTCAATGGTTTATTTATATATTGTATATGATCAATATATAGGTATAAAACGTTCGATTTTTGGGATAAATTACCAGATATCTATGTGAAGATGGATTATAGAAATAATTCTGTTCATGATATAAATAGATCTCAACCATACACGAAGAAGCTGTTTTTTAAAGAAATAATCATCCTCTGTTTGCTTAAATCAAACTTTGTTTATAATTCACACAATTAATCGATCATAATATATCAAAAGTGCTGAATAAAACCATCTGTGATCGACCAGAAATCTACAGAATTGCTAGCTTAAATTCAAGCCACTCCTCCTAGTTTAAAAACAGGGATTATGTAATTCTATTTTATTTAAAAAATTAAATAAATGCAAATTATAAAAAATATTGTGTAAAACTTGTGTCACAATGACTTTCTGTAGTGCTCGTGATTTGCGCAACTCACCGCTTCGCGGTTTGTTGAGTAAACTTCACTCTTACTACAAAACGAGTCATTGTGTTTTACAAATAACCATTATTAAATCAAATGAACAAAATAAAATATTAGGTTAATGAGCAGATCCATGCCCTAGCGTTAGGTTGGTTTTGTGCGATGCTTTTCATCAAATTTCTAGTTATTTTTTCCCTTTGGCTATCTCTGTTTTGGACGGTCGTCCAGATTGAATCCTACGAGATCCACAAACTAAGCCTTCGCGATGTTTTCTTCTGCTGACGGCAGTTGGTTGAATCTTCATTTTTTCGCCTCTGATTAAGGGTTGTTTATTGACTAATGTGTAAAATTTTTAGAAATCTTATGAATTTTCAATTTGGTTTAGCTTATTGTTAATAGTCCGACAAATCTATTTATTCACTTTTCTGCACAATTTTCGTTATCCGAAGGAACCTATTGATTTTTTTAACATAAAAGTCTTTTCATCGAAGAAATTTTCGTTAAATGTGACTGGCTGTTCAGACATATATATATATATATTGTTATTTATGTTAGTAAAATGAGTATCATCCTAATAATTTTTAAATTTGAATCTCTGATTGCGGAGTTAAATATTATAGTGCCAACATGCGTTAGCATCTGTAAATATATATCCAGTACAAAAGTTTACTGATTTCAACACTATGGTGTCAACGCACGCTAGCATCTGTAAATATATATCCAGTACAAAAGCTTGATTTCAACACCATGACATCTGTAAATATGCATACCGGGCATTAGGGATGATTTAGGTAAGTTTTATTGATGAGTCTTCAAATCTATAATTATTAAGTAACTAATATCAAAACGAAAACTGTTGTAAATTATGGAACAACAAAGGATGAATCATATCAAATATATTGCTTGCGTCGTAATTTTAATTAAAGGGTATAAAAATAATTTCATTTGTAAAAGAAATAGAGATTATTTGTAACTTTATATAAACGTATTCATTCGTTATTAAAAAATATTTTTCGAAGTTACTATGAGCGCCTATAAATACTGCTACAAAACTATGGATCCGGCAATTAAAAGAAAAACGAAAAAATATCAACAATATACAGCGTTACGAAATCTGTATATTTTTGTGTCACTAATTTTTGTTTGTAAACAAGTATACAGATATTCAGTTTCAATGTTAATGACTTTTTAATCACTGGTTTCTAAATACTTTGTTAGTAAAATATATATAATGATTTATTTTCTGTCGTCAGTGTTGTTATAGATTTAATAAGAACACATTTTATTATTTTTCATTCAATAAGACAAGTATTCCTTTTAATGAATATGTTTACACTGATCCAAATAATTAGAGGAACACTTATTTACGTCTTAATAATTTTATTAATTTTAACAATGCAGAAATCTATTCACGATAGTTTAAAAGAATCATGTTTTGTGTGTACATAAATAAAGTTAAAACATTTTACTAATCACGTATATCATAACAAAACGATTACCAATACAATAAACTACAATAGACTAAGCAATTAAACTTTACACTAGTTCTCTTCTGGTTGGAGATATAAAAGATTCGTTGGACAGGGTCATAAAAGGAAAAGAAAGCGAATTCATTACAGGTTTTTAGACCAATCTTCTTTGCGTTCTCGCATATGGACAACCAAATATCTTCAAATCCGACTTAAAGCCACTCATAATACTGAAATATCCGACCAGGCAGTTAGGAATAGACTAAGAGAAACCAACCCGAGACCAAAAAGACACGAGCGATAACTTGTAATCATATAAGGTTTCCTTTAAAGTTTGCTCGAGAACATGTCGTTTGGTTATTTCCACAGTGAAGGTCAATACCTTTTTCTGTTGAATCACGATTTGGTTTAACTCGTTGTGATGGCCGAGTAGAGGAAGAAGGGGAATGGCGTTCACTTAAGGAAAATACGATGTAGTTTTCAAAATTAATTTTACTTGATTTTTTTTAAAAAAATAACAAGCTATTCCAGTACCTAATCAACATTTTAACACTAAAATTTATCTTTGACTTATAAGTATTATTATATTTATATTATAAAAAAATCAGGTTTGAGCGCCATTGCCCATGACTTTGGATAATTGCCCTCACGTTAAGGTGTAATGACGCTCAAACATCACCATCAAGCCGTTAAATCTAAGATATGTTGGCGCTAATGCGTTTTAAAATCCATTTAATGCGTTTTAAAATCCATTTATTAGGGTGAATTACTCCCTTTCCACTTCTTGTTGTTACAATTTCTTGTGTGCCCTGGCCTCAAAAGTTATTTTCTTCCATTCTGCTCTGTTTCTGCATTTTTCTCTCTTCTCTTTAATTCCCATCTTTCTCGTATCCTCTTCTGTCTGACCTCCATCTTTCTCTGGGTCTTCCCTTTCTCCTCGGCCATAGTGGAATCCATTGTGATTCGTCTTATCAATTCTACAGGTTTTTGTCTCATAATATGTCCTGCCCATTCTAGGCAATACGCTTTTTTTACTTCACGAATGTCTTATTGTCTAACTCGATTTGTATTTCTTCGTTAGTTTTAAGTCTCCTTTCCCCAGTTCTTGTTATGATCGGCCCAAATCTAGTTCTCAGACTCTTTCTTTTCGTGACTTTTAAGTATCTTTCTTCTTCTTTTTTGTTTATCGCCGTTGTTTCTAAACCATACGCGATAACTGATTCTATTAGTGTTTCGTATAGTTTTTTTGCTTATGGCTTTACTTTTCAGATGCTCAAACACGTTTTGGGAAATATATCTTGTAAGATCCACTTTGCACTCGTAGCACATATTGCGGTTTTACTGTTTCCTCGTTCGCCACTTGTAACAGATCCGACTTTTCTTTGTCTCGTCTCTCCTCTTGTCATCATTGTAAATGTTTTTTGGAAGGAACTCATGTTTTTCCATTAGGTCACCAAGTTTTTCGCTTTGTTGAGAGCAGAAACATTATGCAAGCTAATCGCTTCAGCTTTGCGTACATAAACTGAAGAGTTGCGTCTGATAAAGCCGTGTATCCAACTAAATCCTAATGTTATGCTGCTGCTATCTAAATTATTTTTGATATTGTTCAGCTCAGCATATTTATAAACATGTTTACGTAAATCTGTGACACAGAGTTGACCTAGTCTCGTGCTGCCCATATTTTCACTTTTTCGTCGATAGTATGTTAAATTCATTTGCGGCTTTTCTTTTGGATATCCCTTCTTCAATCGCAGATTGAAGGTCTTCTTCGCTCCAAACCGCCCTAGCGGTGGTTCTATGATGATTTCTGGACATATCTATAAGAAAACAAAACGATGTCACTACAAAGGGTATTAGCCCTCAGGTGAACGGTATGACCCCAAACGGTCGTTTTGTTTTTATCTTGAAATCCAAAAACATTCATACAATTGTTCAAAATTGGTTACATTATCATAAAATAGATTACCGATGAAATTACCAAACCGAAAATTAGAGCTGCGCCACCGGATACGAATAAACGTAATACACGGTCGTTGACTGCCCGTAAGTGTCGCTTCCTGTTAGAGGCCCACGTTCCCCGCCTTCACGCGACGCGGCACATTGCTATGTTCAATTTTGACAAAGTTACCATTACCCAGTGAGCGCCATTCCCCATCCCTACACTACGTGTATACCGACGTCCACAGCGCTTGCGGCAACCATACAAGAAGTTGAAAAAATTGGTGGTGAATCTATGATAGTTTGGGCTGAAATTATTCTTGATGAAAGATCAGATCTTATAGTCGTTCAACAGTACATCGATCTGGTTCTGGAGGATCATGTTATACTGGTAGCTTTTATGGTATAGGCTCGAATTTCTGTTCTTATGCAAGATAACGCAAAGGCGCATACTGCGGCAATCAGCAATCACCAGGAACTTCCTCCAGCACCACGGGATTCAAACCAGAGATAGGCCACCACTGAGTCCCGATCTAAACCCCATAGAACATATTTGGGATGTGTTAGACACTTGTGTTTCTAAGCGCCCAAATCCACCTCAGCCCTGTCAACAACTAACAGATGCTCTAATCGAGGAACAAAATATGTGAAGCACTAATTTGTGCCGGTGGAAAATACACACATTATTAGAAACCAAATTATCACCATAACTTTACATCTACCTCTCTAATTCTTTCGATTTGGTATGGTTATCTTAAAAGTGATATGTAGAATTTATTTTGTTCTACCAAATTTAATTGAACAAAATATACATCTTTAAAACAAGCGTTACTAGATTTCTATGCTGTTGCCATATATACAATTATTAAGGCGTAAATATGTGTTCCTCTAATTATTTTGAGCAGGGAAGTTTTGTTTTAATCTAAATCCGTTAGAAGAAATTACATTTACTCATGAATCCTCTGGTGAAACAGTAACAGTATCAAATATTACGGATTATTTGTTTATTCATTATTCGGTGAGGACACATCTCGTTTTCTAACCCCTGGTTGATCATTTTTTATTTGAAGTTATTTCTTTACAATAAAGTTGCTTGACTTCCCTCTACCGAGCGAATGCTCCATAGGTCATTATTGGCCCTACAATCATGGTGTACATCCATGGTAGTATACGTGGATTACATCCCCGTCTGTTGCCTGCAAATTTTTGCACACCATGATATCTGTTGTGGCCTTCCTGGAGATATTCTTGATTGTTTATTCCGCAGGGGGATCCACAGGCAGATTATTTTCATATTCTTTAGATTTCTTTTCCATTTGAATCGAACCACTGTGGTTTTGTCCGAGTTTAGACTGAGTACCACATCATTTCACCGTTACGTGGAGCCCTTTTTGGATGATGTGGCCCAGAGTACCTTCAAATTTGCCACTGGCGATTATGACTATATATACCTGCATGGATTAATTTATTTAGCTATTCATCAACTACTAGGCTCCGAAGTAGTGGTGATATCACACCACCCTGTGGAGTACCCCTTTTCGTGATTACTGCTATGGTTTCATTACCCATCTGAGTTTCTGCTATTTGTCGTGGACAGTATCGCCCAGAACCCTCCGATTTAGTTTTTTTCACCCGTTTCAACTCCAGTGAGCGCTTTACTATCATGTGAGATGTATTATCAAACGCCCAGGCCCTGAGATATCTAAGAAGGCACATATAGCTGTTTCGTGATGTTCCAGGCTTGCCTGGATTTGATCAGTCAGTTCATATAGAGCGGTTTCTGTTGATCTCCCTGATCTATATGTATGCTGACTGTCACGTAATGGACTAACCTTTAGATGTACATCTCTATTATGATTGTCCAATAGATTAGATTAGATTTTAACGGAGTTACAATGCACTGAAACCTAAGGTTTATTGTGCCCCCCCCCCCTATCAGAGCTGTTCTCGGTACTACTACAGCTCGCCTTTCAGTTCCAGGGTTCTAATGAACTCTAGTATTTGGAACGGCTTCAACGAGGTTAGATCCTCACTCTTACAAGATTCTTGGCCGAAGCATTTCTTGCGTTGGCTTGCAATGGCGAGGTACTCTAGAACTAGGTGATCCGGAGTTTCATCCTCCTCGCCATAGAATCTACACTCGTCAATTTCTGCTAGACCTATTCTCATTGGGTGCTTCCTAAGGCGGCATTGTCCTGTAAGAAAGCCCGTGAGGAGATGTAGCTTATTTTTACTGAGGTCCAAATATTTTTTGGATCTAGCAGTGTCAAAGTTCCATAGGAACTTTTTGGAATGTTCCAGCCCGGGAAGGCACCGCCAGAGCGATTCTCTTTCGGTTTCCTCCTTCCGAAACTCTTTCTTATAGGAGCATTTTCCTACACCACAGAAAGGCTCCGGCCCAATAAAGGGCGTTTGTGCTCCTTTCCCGGCAAGTGATTCCCGAGTGGCCAGGAACCCAGACTAAAGAGACCCTGTTCCTAATTCATCAAGTTTTCTTCGGCACTACCATGCCAACTTTGAGTCAATGACATGGGAGCTCAATGCTTTGATAGCTGCTTGACTATCAGAATGGATCGATATGTCACATTTCTGATAGTTTCTTTCTAGGTTCATTTCCACGCATCTTTCGATCGCAAGTATTTCTGCCTGAAAGACGCTCGGAAAGGAGCCTAACGATAATGAGTATCTAGTGCCAGGCCCAAATACTCCAGCGCCTGCTCCAGTGGTGGTTTTTGAACCATCCGTATACCATCTAATGGTGTTTTCTTTGAGAGTTCGGGTGGTGCATTTCCTTTCCCAATTTCTCCTCGTATTTAGCATCGTAGTGAAATTCTTTTCGATACTTACTTTCTTGATCATTTCGTCACTGGGAAGATTCGCTATGAGATGTATTTTGTTAAAGAGGACCAGGCTCCCTGATTTTTAATACTCTCATTGCCTGAACCTTCCTTAGATATTCTAAGAATTTCCTCTTGGGCAGATCTTTCCATCACCAGATGTAGAGGTGTGAGATCTGTAATGATCTCAAGTGTCCTAGTTGGACACGTTCTCATAGCTCCAGTGATGCACACACAGGCAAGCCTTTGAACTTTGTCGAGAGTCTTCCTTGTGCTGTACTGACTTGCTTTTGTATGCCAAACTATTGCCCCATACGTAATTGCTGGTCTCACAATCATGGCGTACGCCCATCGCAGTATTTTTGGGTTACAGCCCCACCTCTTACGAGCTAGATTTCTGCACGCCATCAAAGCTCTTATTGCTTTACTAGCAGTTATTTCAACATGCTTATTCCACAGAAGCTTATTGTCTAGGGTTATCCCTAGATATTTAACTTCTGATTTCCATTCTATGATTTCCCCATTTTCCAGTATATTTTCCATCGTCTTTATTGCAAAACGATGTGAGGATTATAGGTCTCAATGATTTGATATATGTCTAATCACTTTTACTATTTTGGGTATGAATATTACCTTTCCTTTTCTCCAGCTTAGTGGTATATAGCACATTGCTAAGTTGCTTCTAGTCATTTGTCATAGATGGTGTATTAAATATTCCTTCTCTTTTTTCAAGAGTGCAGGGAGAATCCCATCTATTCCTGCTGATTTTTATGGCTGAAGGGTGCCAATAGCCCATTTCAATTAGTTCGCGGGAATTACTGCTCTGGCCTCCTCCCAATCTTCTCGGTGGGGAGTCAGAGATTGCGTGATAGGTATCTATCTGTAAGCAATGTGGAAAGGGTGTACTGAGTAGAAGAGCTGCTCCCTCCTTCTCCCCTTCCGTGTAGCTTCCGTCAGATCTCTAGATTGCCATGACTGAGAACTGTCCATCCTTAGCCATCGCTTTATGTAGTCTAGCTGCTTGATGGGTTGAGATGATATTATCGCAAAAGGACCGAAAGGTCGATCTTTTTGCCCTCCTGATCTCCTTATTATACTCTATAAGTTTCGTGGTGTACAACTGCCAGTTTCCGGTAGTTCCTGCTCTATTAAAGAGTCTCCGTACTTCTATTCTTAATTTTGACAGCTTGTTGTTCCACCATGGCGTGCTCTTCCTGTCACTTCCTTATATCCACGAGACATGGCCACATACAATAAGAGGATGGGTGGTATATCGGATGGGCTAGCCTTATCCGGCAAGGGCGTACCCAGGTAGGGGAAGGGGGGGCAGCTGTAAGCATTTTGTTTTGTTCCCTCCGCCCATCAGCACTGTGAGAGGAATTTTGGGATCATTTATGGTCAGGCCATATATAAAATTCAAAAATATGCATGAAGACTGCCGAACGCATGCAACGACCAACCTTCACCTAACACCGACAAATGCTGCAATAAATTTTCTTGAAAATGTTCCTGTAGACATCCAAATGCAAAGTGGACACCAAAAAGCAATCGATGAATACAGACAAATATTGTCATCAATTATTTCATGTATAGTATTTTGCGGTAGACACGATATGCCTGTTAGGGGAAAACAAGCAGATGATGGTGTTTTATTATATTTATTGAAGTTGAGAATCAATTCAGGGGACGACAAGTTAAAGAGTCACCTGGAAAAGTGCAGTCGCAATGCAGTTTACACATCGCCAAAAATACAAAACGAAATGATAAGTTTATGTGGCCAAGTTATTAAGGAGAATATAATAAGTGAGGTTCAGAAGGCCATGGCTTACGCAGTCTTAGCTGATAAAACAGCAGACGTAGCTGGGAAAGAACAGCTGTCAATAGGCGTGCGGTTCTACGACGAAAGCAAAAGGAAAATCAGAGAAGAACTAAAAGCACAAAATGCTTCAGCAATTGCCGAAGCAATTGACAATTTCTTGTTTAGTTCTAACCTCCCAACCGAAGATTACGTAGGGTTTGGATTCGATGGCTGTTGTACAATGGCAGGGAAAGAGGGTGGCGTACAAGCCATTTTGAGAAAAAAATATCCTCGTGCTTTATATTTTCATTACTCAAGTCACAAATTCAACCTTGTTGTGAATGATGCGAACGCAGTGCCAGAAATTAGAAATACTGTCGCCACTGTAAAGGATGTTATAACGTTTTTCAGAGAATCGACTACACGTCGAAACTACGCTCCAAACCTATCACGATTGTGTGAGACGAGATGGTCCGAAAAATATAAATCAATCAGAAAGTTTTCTCAACATTTCCCAGAGCTTGTGAAAACTCTAGAAACGTTATCCGTAGAGGGAAATTATGCCACCAGAAAATCTGCATATCAGTTGCATTCAGCCGTTACAAAACCAGTGTTTATTGTTGCTCTACAAACAATAGCCAAATATTCAGCAGTTTTAGAACTAGTCGTTAACGCACTGCAGGCTAAATCGATCGACATGATCTCGGTGGGGGAACACATTAAACATATCAAGGACATTCTCATAAATGACCGCGAGTTTCCTGATAGAATAAGTAATGAAATGCTTCAAAAAGCGCGAGCTGTTGCAATGGATTTGAACATAGAAATTTCATGAAATTGACTGTCTCGACCCTTACTTCGTGGAATATGCTCATATTAGTGTTTTTAAATGAAACTCAAGGTCTCTAGTTAATTCCACAATATAATACAAGTTATTGAAAATTCTAAAAAATTGACAATTGTTTCGATAAATCAATATCATCGTCAGAATGACAGAAGTTACATTTCATTTTATGCCTACCTGATGTTTAGTAGTTATTTTTGGCTAGACCCAGAAGTAACCTAACTTGTGATTGGCTTAATATATGTTTATAGAAAAAAGAAGAAGATGTGATATTACAAATATTGAAGCTTAGATATTATTAGCCCTATGGTGATATCCTGGATATCATTTTTCCAATTAAGATCAGTATAACTGATGAAATTAAAACTTATAAAACCATCACATATGCAGGAAATATTTCTAATAATATTTCAAAGATAATATCTTCAGCAACGAATACAACAATTTCTTTTAAAACAGAAAGTAACGTTAGTACAAAATTGTTAAATGTAAAAACAAAAATACCACTATTAAAGAAGTCAGGTATATATAAACTCAAATGTCCAGAATGTAATGCTGTCTATTTGGGTCAGACCCTTAGGAATTTTGAAATACGATACAGTGAGCACTTACGAGCATACAGATTAAAACAACCAGATAAATCCCACTACGCAAAACATCTACTTGACACCAATCATTCATTGACACCTAACACAGAGCTAGAAGTACTGCATATTTGTGAAAAGAAACAAGAACTGGATTTCCTTGAAGAACTGGAAATTAGAAGAAATTTAAGAAACCCACAATATGAAGTTGTCAATGAACAGTTAAATCTAGGAAATTCTCCACTAATAAACTGTCTTCTTAAGTGATAATTGTAAAGATCAGCAGATATAGTTTTCCTGGTTTTCTATATCATTGCACAGTTATACTGATCTTAATTGGAAAAATGATATCCAGGATATCACCATAGGGCTAATAATATCTAAGCTTCAAAATTTGTAATATCACATCTTCTTCTTTTTTCTATAAACATATATTAAGCCAATCACAAGTTAGGTTACTTCTGGGTCTAGCCAAAAATAACTACTAAACATCAGGTAGGCATAAAATGAAATGTAACTTCTGTCATTCTGACGATGATATTGATTTATCGAAACAATTGTCAATTTTTTAGAATTTTCAATAACTTGTATTATATTGTGGAATTAACTAGAGACCTTGAGTTTCATTTAAAAACACTAATAGAAATTTCAGTTCCACGTCTTGCTCACAAGCAAACACATAGAAGTAATCCGCCATCAGACAATGATAACGAATATTGGCGGCGTTCCCTGATAATACCATACGTTGATTCACTCATTTCATCGTTGAATATTCGATTCTCCCAAGAAAATACTCCGGCGTTTGCTTTAAGTAAGCTATATCCCTTGTATATGACCAAAACCAGCATAACAGACTTACACAAAACGCAGAATCATTTCAAGAATTTTATAACCTGGATATCACCGGAGAACTGGTCCTTTGGTCATAATTTATGGGTGAAGAAGGCTTTATCAGATGATCAATTAAGGGACATAGAAGTAGTTGATCTGTTCAGCGAAGCCAACATTTTTTACCCTGCTGTCAGAAAGGCATTGATTATTTTAAGCACTATCCCATGCACCACGGCGACCGTAGAACGGTCCTTCAGTACGCTGCGAAGAGTTAAAACGTGGCTTAGAAGCACCACGGGTGAAAAAAGGCTTACAGGTTTATGTCTGATGAGCGTACATCGCAATTGTTTCAAAGAAAACAGTGAGTTTATTGAAAAGACTGTCATAGACAAATTTTCGGCAAATCCAAGAAAATTACTGTGAAATTATATATATATATATATATATATATATATATATATATATATATATATATAGAAATGGTTTATATAAAAAATGAACCAAATAGATTGAACAAAAAAAGTGATTTTCAAAATTTAAACATTATTTACTCTAATATTCTGGACATTTAAACAAAATTAAATAAAAAGAATCACAGATCTAATAATAATTTTTCATCAATATCTTAGTTCAACCTTTTACAATAATTTTTACGAACATTTTTGTTATATCATCCATTTGTCAACTTCATATTGACAATAATTCTGAAAAGTCTCAAGCATATATCATTATTTCTACACTGTTTTTTCTGGATTTTAATTTATATTTTTTACTCGTTTAATGTAAGTACCCATTTTTTGATTTTTCATATTTAGTTATAGATTGTATTTTAGCGTAACTAACGAAGTAATAAAACTATTACGAAAGCTTTCACTAAATTAAAATAAGAGTTTAATTTCCAAGCCAATTGCTGCATCCTCACAAATATTTCTAAATTAAAATATATATATTATATTTGAATTCATGCTTTATTTTATATAATGCCCCACGTTTGGGGTAGTTAAATAGGAATTGAATTGCTTTATTTTTTAAATGCCCCACGTTTGTGAGCAAGTTAAATTGGATTGATTATATTTATTTTTATAATGCCCCACTTTGGGGTTGCAGTTAAATATGATTGCTACTTTATTTTATATAAAGCCCCACTTTTGGGGTAAGCAAGTTATATGTGATTTAACTTTTACCTTTACGTTCTATATATATGTCTTTTACGTTGTGGTACAGTTAAATATGTGTGTAATGATTTGATTTTTTAAGTACTCTATATTTATTAATATACTTTATACAAGTTGAATATGATTGGACTTTAAGTATTAATATATATCAATGTATGATTTGAATATATGGATATGTGAATATGAAATGATATTATATTTATTGCAAATTTTAAACTTTTTATACTATTGTTGGGTTCGCCAAATTACATATTTTTTTATTCAATGCTTCCTTTTATTTATTATGCTATTTATGAACATGTAGTTTATTTAATTCTTATGTTTTATTACCTCGGCTGCTCTTATTCGTTTACGACTCTTAAAATCAGTAGGGTTCTGGGCATATTATGATAATAAAATCAACCTTGCTTATTAATGTGATATATTTATGTGACTGATAAAAAATTTTGTGAAAATAAAACTTTTGAAAACACATATAAAAAAATGATTCATATACAAACTATTTGTTACAGCTTATTATACAGTTAGACTGATGAAACTATTTATTAATAAAATAAATGATTAACCTTTTTGTTCTACCAATTCTTACGTTATACATAAATAATGAGTTATTTTATATATATCTAAATTTCCACTTTGAATATGACTTTCTTTATATTCCAAAAAAATTATACCTTTCTTTTTAACCACGACTTTTTCTGGCTCATTTGCATAACTTGGTCGAAATCTTGTGAGCGTTGAAATTCTTAGAAATTTGCAAACACCTGCTCTTTCTAACTTTGCTTCTATGTTAAACAAAAAAAACTTTTTTAAAGTGTTTCCTTTTTTTTAACTAAGAGGATTTATGAAATGATTTTAAAATGTTAAATTTTAGTTTTCTTCGGGACGTGAACTTGGAAACATATTTGATATCTTATCGATTCAAAATTTACGTTTTTAAATATTATTTTACTGTATGGTAATAATTGTGTATTGATATAAACTGGAATTAGTTGTGGTCTGTTACTAGTGGAAATTTTTATATATATTTTTGGTGAAGTTCGACATGAAAGAAATTATACATTTATCTACACTTTATAATGGTAAGTTTTAATATTACTTTTCTCTGGTATATTATATTCATGTAAAGATAACAGAACTTTAAACCAGGTATATGAGCTCTTAAAATTTTTATATCACTTGAAATTATTATTTTAAAATTATTATTTATACGTTCTTATTTGAAAGTTTCATTTATTTGGTACCAAATATATTTAATAAACACACAACCGACCTTTTGTTCCTTTTTCTTGAAATGATGCTACATCGGAGGAGACACTTCCCATATATCTTCCCGCCTTTGATGTTGAATACCTTTGCTTTTCATTATCTGGGTGATAATTTTCTTCCTCTGCTACTTGTAGTCTCACAAACGTTTGTTACACTTGATTTATTTTAAAATTGATTAGATTTTATGTTGATTTATATACTTTTCCTTTGACTAATTATAAATTTGTTACATTAAATAAAACTAGGATAACTTTATTAGTGTTACCTATCTGACCACTGACTCTCAACTCCCAATTTCCCGCATTTTACATCGAACACAACCCTTTTTATCGTCTGTCACCGGAAGTGGTTTTTGTTCTCGAAAGTTCGATTGAAAATTTCACCTGTCACTTTGTTTATTGTTGTTTTTATTGTTTTTCTGACTTAAACTTATTGCAAACTATAGTTTTTTATACCTAATATACTTATTGTCATTGACTTATTCACTCACACCTTATTATTATTGTCTTTTTCCATATCACTGTTTATTTGCGCTGTTTTGATTGGTCAATGCAATTTCATTACTTCTACGTTTTCTACAATCTACATATTTACTTATTATACATATATACAATTCATTTCTCATTATGTTTGATATTATTACACCTATATACATAAACTATGTCGGTAATCATTTATTTCATTATTGTTTTTCACATTCAAAATAATTTATGTTGGTATAATTTGTCTCAACTGTTTTATTTTGGTATAAATTTGACCTTGCCCATATTACAGATTCCTACCTATCATAATATTTCCCATACCTACTTTTATGATTAATCATTAACTAAATATCTTATTCTATATATTTTATTACTTCTAAATGTCTTTTTATTGTTTAATCATTATAGTTTTAGTTACATTTGTTAGAAGTTTCTATTTATTTTTAAAATATAAACAGATCCTCTGGGTGTCTAAGATTCCATGCAGCGTTATATTATTTCTTGATCTGCGTTTACTTGTGAGGTTCTGTCTAAGGTTGTTTTTATTAAGTTGAAGACTTAATTTTTACAACTGTTTTTCTGATGTTTGTTTATGATTTCTTTTTATATTTATTTACTATCTTTTTGATTATAACCATTGGTCGTACTTAGTTATATTGTTATACGAGGTATTTTATTATTTTGATACATCATTTTATAAATTATTTTTCTTGACAAAATTTTAATTTTATGTCCTTTATCAGGATTCTATATGGGTTCTGTATATGTTCTATTTACAACAACATTCCCAAAATCTGTTTTCTTGATTTATTTTAAATATAAAGGAAATGAGAAAACCAAATTTTATCCATTTAATTATTTATCATAGTATTTTTCTTTATTATTTTTGTTATTTATAATCTTATTTCAATATCTTAATTATGATCTGTCTTACTTTTATATCTTTTCATATCATTCATCTTTCATCAATATTATTTCATATTCACTTCTTCATTTCATGTCTCATTAATAATATTCATCATTTTTAATTAATATATTTTATATACTTTTCCATCTTATTCTTTCTTCCTATCCTCATAATTAAATTATTATACAATCTTATAATAACCCTTCTTCTACATGCACTATAATAAATTTGAAATTTCATTTATCATTTGACTTTCTAATTTTTGGGATTATGATCATTGTGATAGTTAAAATTTTGGATACTTTGAAATTTGTGTGTGTCCTTCATCTCTTTAGTTTGATTTTAATTATTAAGTCTGTTATCATCAATTCTTTAGTATTAATAATGTCTATTATATTGTCAGTTAATGTCTGTTAGTATTTGTCATAATTTAATTACAAAATCTATATAAATTACTGATATGAAATACTCCTCTCGTTCTATTACTGATAGGATCTTTTAAAACATAGCTATTCACTCCATTTTCATTGTCAATTACATAAGGACCTTCGAATGGTAATTGTAGTTTCGCACATTTGTTTTCCTTTCTATTTGATACCTTTAATACTTTTACTATTACTAAATCCCCTTTTTTTGAATGTAATTCCTTTCTTGATATTCTTCAATTTTCTCTGTACAAATTTTTCTCCTGTTTTCCTTAATCTTATATTAACCTTCTCGATCGGATTATCGTAATCTTCAATAATTTTAGGTATCCATGGACGATCTGGTAATATTTGTTTGATCAAATATATGGGTGACTTTAATATGTCATCCACATAATGCAATACAAATGACTCATATTTATTTAATATTTTATTCAATGCCCTTACTAATGAACTACATGCACTTTGTACACCAAATGGCACAACACAAAATCTATAAATTTCCCCGTCTATGGAGAAAGCTGTATAATCTCTACTTTCCTCCTTCAATGGAATTAGCCAAAAACTATGTTTTAAATCTAATCTTGAAAATATTGACGTTTTTGTTATCCGTCCTAAAATTGATTCGACTGACATAGGTGCTTCATATTGGGGTTTTGAAAATTTATTGATATTTCTTGCGTCTAAGCAAAGTCTTAATTCTCCATTTTTCTTAACTACTACAACAATAGGATTTATGTATTGTGAATTACTTCTTTCTATTATTTTATTTTCTAAGAGTTCTTTTATACATTTTCTTACTTGATCTTTATGTTTATAAGGGATGGGATATGTTTTTGCTTTGAAATTTTTAATATCTTCATACACTTCTATTTTATGTACATAATCTTTCGCAATTCTATTCTCCTTTGAAAATAAATTATTATATTTATTCATTAAATTTATTATTTCTTCTTTCCTATCATCAGGACAATCAATTATAATTTCTTTTTCTTCTTCTTCTTCATATTCATATTCATTATCTCCTTTTTCCTTGTACATATTGCTAACTCTTCTTACTTCTTCCTTTAATACTATTATTTCAAAGTTAATCCACGTTCCATCCATTCTTAATTTTCTTTCTTCTAAATTTATTATAGTTTTATGTTTTTCTAATTCATCACATCCTATTATTATTTCAGTTTCAATATTTGGAGCTATTAATACTTGTAAATTGAATTCCTTTCCCCCAATATTCACATTTATGTTCATTGATCTATTGATTTCACATAATTTCTTGCTATTAGCACCAATTAAATTAATTTTTGGAATTTTAATAATATTATTCATTTGAATATTTAGTCTATCAACAAACTTTTGATTGATTATTGATGCTTCTGATCCAGTATCAATAATTATTTTAGCTTCTAAATTTTTAACTAATCCATTTATTATTATCAAACCATTATTCCCATCTGTATTTATATTTTCATTCAAATTTATGAATTCATTTGGATTTTCATAAGTACAGATATATAGATTTTGTTTATTTGATGTGTGCATATTTAAAAATTTTGATTATCATTTATGTCTGTTGTTCGTCCTGTGTCTTGTCTATGTATTGGTGTCGTCTCTGTTCTTGCATTATCTTCATTTATAATTCTTTCCCCTCTTTCTTCTGATCTACTTCTTCTATTCGGATCAATTCTCTGATAATTAACTCTTCTAGTTTCGTAGTCTGTATTTCTCCTTTCTCCATCTCCTTCTGAGTTTCTTCTGTATGGTCTATTGTTTCTGTCATGATAGTTGTTTGGTCTGTATGAGTCGTTACTATTTCTGTTTCTATTATTATTAAAATTGTTATTTCTGTTATTACTATTATAATTATTGTTTCTATAATTTGTATTTCTATTGTTATAATTATTGTTATTATTATATGGTCTATTATTATCATTATTTCGATTGTAATTAAATCTGTTATTGTTCCAATTATTGTTTTGATTGTTGCTATTAGTATTTGTATTTCTTGGGTTATTTGTGTTATTGTCTTTATTTATTCTTCGATTTTGTTGAGCAGTATCTTGTCTCGTCAAATTTCTTTCTACTCTTTGTAGATACATCGATAATTAGTCTAGTTTTCTTATGTTTTGTACCGCAATGGTTTCCGCTAGTTCTGCCTTAAAATGTCTTGCTATGAACATGACAATTTCTTCTTCAGGGATTGGTGGTTCTAAATATTGCGTCAATGCATGCATATGAATTGCATAGTTATTCAAACTGTGGCTTCTGTTTTCAGAAAATTTGCCAAAATACAATTGTTCCCTCACAGCTGATTGTGCATTTTCGCCCCAAAAGTAATGTAAAAATGCTGTCTCAAATTCATTAAACTTTGTTATGTCCTTTTCCCTTGCAGCAAACCATATTAATGCATGATTTTCTAAATGGTCTCTAATCACCTCCTTTATGTCCTCAATATTATTCATCCCTCTTACTCTATTTTTTAAAATTCTTATGAATATTTTTGGATGTAATTTCTTAATGTTTCCATCGAATTTTTGATTGGCTGATCCATAAATAGTTCTTATTCCCCCTATATATTCCATATTTCCTCCTTTTCTTTCTATTTGTTCCATTTTTCCTTGAATATTTTTCATCTCCAATGTTAATTCCCTTTTTATCTTGTTGTTTTCTTCCTCTGCTATCTTAAAATTCATTTGTATTTCCTTCGTTATATCATCCTCTATGCTTTGTATATTTTTATTTGTCTTCATAATTTCTCTGTCTAATTTGGTGATTTTTTCACTATTTCCTTTTATTTTCTTTGTGGTTTCTTCAATTTCAATTTTTAAATCATTTTCATTCTTCTTTAAATTTTGTATTTTCGTTGATTGTACTTCTTCTAATTCCATTATTCTTCCTATCATTTCATCTCTAATTTCTTGTTTTGTTGCTTGGATTCTTTCTTCTGTGTATTTTTTAGATTCATCTAATTGTTTTCTTATATCCTCTATTTTCTCTTCTATTCTTTGACTATTTATTTCCATTTTCTCTTCCATTCTTTGATTGCTTGTTTTTATTTCTTCTTTCATGATTTGATTACTTATTTTTATTTCTTCTCTGATTCTTTGGTTACTTGTTTCCATTTTTTTATTGCTCGTTTCCATTCGTTTCATAGTTTGCAAAATTTCCATCATCATATTTTGTTCATCCTTTTTTTCAGATACCATTCCTTGATTCTTTTCTTCTCTCATTGTGATTGTTTCAATTTCTTCAATTGATTCCATTTTTTCACTTCCATCTGTCTCTTCCTCATTCTCTTGATTATCTCTTCCTTGTATCAAGTAATGTACTTGGAAATCAACCATTCCAAGTTCTCTTCCATCAGTCTCCTGATCAAATCCATCTTCTATTCCAACTTGTTTGCCATCTCTTAACGTCATTTTCTTCTCCATTTTAATTATATATTATTTTATAAATTTATTCAATATTATTTTCTCTAACTAATTCCTTAATTCCTTAATGCTCTAATTTTCTAATTGTAATTGTAAATTTTTAATTGCCTTAATTTTAATTGCCTAATTGCCCAATTGCTCCAAGTTGCGGAGACAGTTAAATTTGAATTGATGCTTTATTTTATATAATGCCCCACGTTTGGGGTAGTTAAATAGGAATTGAATTGCTTTATTTTTTAAATGCCCCACGTTTGGGAGCAAGTTAAATTGGATTGATTATATTTATTTTTATAATGCCCCACTTTGGGGTTGCAGTTAAATATGATTGCTACTTTATTTTATATAAAGTGTGTAATGATTTGATTTTTTAAGTACTCTATATTTATTAATATACTTTATACAAGTTGAATATGATTGGACTTTAAGTATTAATATATATCAATGTATGATTTGAATATATGGATATGTGAATATGAAATGATATTATATTTATTGCAAATTTTAAACTTTTTATACTATTGTTGGGTTCGCCAAATTACATATTTTTTTATTCAATGCTTCCTTTTATTTATTATGCTATTTATGAACATGTAGTTTATTTAATTCTTATGTTTTCTTACCTCGGCTGCTCTTATTCGTTTACGACTCTTAAAATCAGTAGGGTTCTGGGCATATTATGATAATAAAATCAACCTTGCTTATTAATGTGATATATTTATGTGACTGATAAAAAATTTTGTGAAAATAAAACTTTTGAAAACACATATAAAAAAATGATTCATATACAAACTATTTGTTACAGCTTATTATACAGTTAGACTGATGAAACTATTTATTAATAAAATAAATGATTAACCTTTTTGTTCTACCAATTCTTACGTTATACATAAATAATGAGTTATTTTATATATATCTAAATTTCCACTTTGAATATGACTTTCTTCATATTCCAAAAAAATTATACCTTTCTTTTTAACCACGACTTTTTCTGGCTCATTTGCATAACTTGGTCGAAATCTTGTGAGCGTTGAAATTCTTAGAAATTTGCAAACACCTGCTCTTTCTAACTTTGCTTCTATGTTAAACAAAAAAAACTTTTTTAAAGTGTTTCCTTTTTTTTAACTAAGAGGATTTATGAAATGATTTTAAAATGTTAAATTTTAGTTTTCTTCGGGACGTGAACTTGGAAACATATTTGATATTTTATCGATTCAAAATTTACGTTTTTAAATATTATTTTACTGTATGGTAATAATTGTGTATTGATATAAACTGGAATTAGTTGTGGTCTGTTACTAGTGGAAATTTTTATATATATTTTTGGTGAAGTTCGACATGAAAGAAATTATACATTTATCTACACTTTATAATGGTAAGTTTTAATATTACTTTTCTCTGGTATATTATATTCATGTAAAGATAACAGAACTTTAAACCAGGTATATGAGCTCTTAAAATTTTTATATCACTTGAAATTATTATTTTAAAATTATTATTTATACGTTCTTATTTGAAAGTTTCATTTATTTGGTACCAAATATATTTAATAAACACACAACCGACCTTTTGTTCCTTTTTCTTGAAATGATGCTACATCGGAGGAGACGCTTCCCATATATCTTCCCGCCTTTGATGTTGAATACCTTTGCTTTTCATTATATGGGTGATAATTTTCTTCCTCTGCTACTTGTAGTCTCACAAACGTTTGTTACACTTGATTTATTTTAAAATTGATTAGATTTTATGTTGATTTATATACTTTTCCTTTGACTAATTATAAATTTGTTACATTAAATAAAACTAGGATAACTTTATTAGTGTTACCTATCTGACCACTGACTCTCAACTCCCAATTTCCCGCATTTTACATCGAACACAACCCTTTTTATCGTCTGTCACCGGAAGTGGTTTTTGTTCTCGAAAGTTCGATTGAAAATTTCACCTGTCACTTTGTTTATTGTTGTTTTTATTATTTTTCTGACTTAAACTTATTGCAAACTATAGTTTTTTATACCTAATATACTTATTGTCATTGACTTATTCACTCACACCTTATTATTATTGTCTTTTTCCATATCACTGTTTATTTGCGCTGTTTTGATTGGTCAATGCAATTTCATTACTTCTACGTTTTCTACAATCTACATATTTACTTATTATACATATATACAATTCATTTCTCATTATGTTTGATATTATTACACCTATATACATAAACTATGTCGGTAATCATTTATTTCATTATTGTTTTTCACATTCAAAATAATTTATGTTGGTATAATTTGTCTCAACTGTTTTATTTTGGTATAAATTTGACCTTGCCCATATTACAGATTCCTACCTATCATAATATTTCCCATACCTACTTTTATGATTAATCATTAACTAAATATCTTATTCTATATATTTTATTACTTCTAAATGTCTTTTTATTGTTTAATCATTATAGTTTTAGTTACATTTGTTAGAAGTTTCTATTTATTTTTAAAATATAAACAGATGCTCTGGGTGTCTAAGATTCCATGCAGCGTTATATTATTTCTTGATCTGCGTTTACTTGTGAGGTTCTGTCTAAGGTTGTTTTTATTAAGTTGAAGAATTAATTTTTACAACTGTTTTTCTGATGTTTGTTTATGATTTCTTTTTATATTTATTTACTATCTTTTTGATTATAACCATTGGTCGTACTTAGTTATATTGTTATACGAGGTATTTTATTATTTTGATACATCATTTTATAAATTATTTTTCTTGACAAAATTTTAATTTTATATCCTTTATCAGGATTCTATATGGGTTCTGTATATGTTCTATTTACAACAATATATATATATATATATATATATATATATATATATAAGATGTACGAATAGTGCGTGACATATAAACAATAAGTAACTAATATATTAGTGGGTATTGCAAATATAATAAGGGGCTACTGAAAAAAGTGGTAACCGCAGACGTGGTACATCTTGTTGTTATTTCATTGATCTGGGTCGGAAGTTTCAGACGGGAGTGTTATATGCACCTCCGTGTCTATGTTGGTTGTTGTCTCGAAAATTCGAGATCTTCTAATATTACTGACGCAAATGTTGTGTTTGACTATCCTGCTGAATTCTGTTATATTTTCTCATGTTTCATTCACCAACTTTGCTCCCATGTTTCACATCTTTTCTTGGTTGTACCGTACCGATGACCGCTAATGAGCCAGAAACATGCATGTCTGCGGTTACCACTTTTTTCAGTAGCCCCTTATTCTATTTGCGTATTTGCGTGCAATACCCACTAATATATTAGTTACTTATATATATATATATATATATATATATATATATATATATATATATATATATATATATATATATATATATATATATATATATGTATCGCCAAGTACGACTTTGGGGACAATCCATCTCTACATGTATGAGTTTGAGGACATTTCGCATGTTTCGGGTCTGTCCTCAAACTTGGATAGGTACCCATATATAACTTCGGGGACAGTTGAAGTTTGAGGACTCCGGATTAAAAGTTTGGGGACTTCGGGCTGACCATAGAAGTTGTAACGTAATATATAATATATAAGGACGTCGGGCTGATCATAGGAGTTATAACGTAATATATATACGAGTATATAATATATAATAATTTGTGTTTGGCAGTCTGTATTGTTCTGAATTCGAAAAATATTACTCCGAAAAATTCACGTGTGCCAGACTATCTGGTACTGAATATTTTTGAAAACCGGAACAACCTTTCTTTGCCACGGCCAAATCAGAAGATAGAAGCAGTGAGAGGATGTTAGTTCTTTATCATCTAATATTGAGGTAAATCAAAACAGATATCTAATTGCCTAAGCAAAAATTTTGAAAGAAAATATTGTACAAATTTAATATTAAGGTTAATTAAGAAGTAGAATAGAATAATTATCAACCATACCTATATTTTTCATTTATCTTATAACTGATATTCAATCATTTTGCTTAATATATGAACTTAGTTTATAGTACAAGGAGCGATTATTTCACGGAGACAATATTAGACAATATATATTTGTTTATGAGCGATAAGTGATACATTGTCGCTCGATCGACGCGTAGCGCAGCACGGGAAATCTGTTGAAAGCGAGAAAGAACTTTTTGCTCGAATTGCACATAAGAATTCATTCTACAACCACTTTATTTTAGGAGATGCATATGTTTTTAAAAACCATAAAAAAATGAGTCAATATATGGTGCGTTCTTTTTGACTGAGATCTCAGATCACCTCAGTTAAGGTGATCTGAGATAAAGTGATGTGAGTAAGCACCAAAAAGAACGACATCTCAATTGAAGCGCGCGATCTGTCGATAGATTTAAACTATACGACAGATTCGTATCAGCATCTAATAATGTTATTTAATGTATCCATAATTTGTAACAAAAGAAAAATAGATTATGTGTGTTTATTGTTTATATGTCAATGGTTAAAACCTTAGATAACCTAGACTAAAACTACAAATAAACCAAGCAAATCAAATATTTCTTCATGCCCTCCACTTTATTTCCGACTCAATTCCAACTGATACCCCCTTACAACACATTCAGCATCGGTGAAGGGGGAGGAAAAATCTCAGCTCACTTAAAGTGAGTAAAACAAAAAGAACGCTCACATTACTGATGTGAGCTGAGATTAACTGAGATCTCAGTCAAAAAGAACGCACCAAGTGAATGATGATGTTAAATATATTGTAACAGTTTAATTATCATTCAAACATGTATTAATTTGAAAACTACCTACAAATGAAATCAATTTGTTGTATAAAATTCACTTTATTTTTTTATTTTCCCGAAAAATTGCTTTTAAAACTAAAACCAATCAAATGACGTTTTATTTGACGTATTAGGTATTTTTATTCGTTTATCCCATAAAACAAGGATTATCGATCCTAAAGTACATATAAAATTGGTTGATATCATATTTTAGCATTTGTGTTGAGGCAGGATACTAACCCTGCCCAGCCTGTTCTGAAACCAACCGCCGACTAAGACAAGAGTAGTGTTCGTTTCACGAAAGTTCAAGCCAACTGAAGTTGCAGTCGTATGCGCCAAATTTTTGTCAAAACCACCGCCATATTGTAAAATTGAAAATCAGTAGCGTAACGATTTCACGTTATATAGGTTAACACAAAATTAGAATATTAATAATAATAATTTATGATATGATAATTCTTTTGAAGATTGCTGGTGTTTTCAAAGTTTTATCCCTATGTTGCTTATAGGTTATGGTTAGGAAAACAAATACTACTAAAAGTTTAATGAAGTGTAGTATTTAAATTAAAAACAAACTAATTTGGCTTACCTCAAGTCGTAAGTAGGTACATCCTTTTGATGTCAAAAAACGTAAAAAAAATACAAAATAGGAAGTATTGTATATATTAATTTATGAAATATAGATGTAGATAAATTCCAATTTAACATAGAGCAAATACAAATTTTAATTATAAACAAAATACCCTTACACAAAGATTCAAATACACATTTTATTTTTCATTAGGATAGTATGCATGTTTCTCTGTTCTTATTATTTTACAAACTTCCTCTTCATCTGAAATTTACATGAGATATTTTTGTTTTTTCAAATGCCTTATTGAATTTTTCCAATTGTTCGTAGTTTAAATTGATGATGAAATCATGAATTTTGGAAACAGAACCCTGTTGAATTGAAGTATTTTTTGCAAAATAAATTCCAATTACAATTGCTCTTCTTATTTCTTCTAAGCTAAGTGTAAAGCTTGTGCGCTGCACCTTTCTCCAATAGAATGAGTTACTCCTTTTTTATAATTCAATTAAGTTACGGATATCTGATCTATATAAAAATCATAGTCTGATGTAGTGCTGGCCGTACCTGAAACAAACACACTCTCCTGCAATATCCTGTCGTAACACCTGATGTTAATTTACTATACCATTTTGAAATCTTTTGACAAGTATTTCATATTTGTGTCCCACAAGTGTTTTCGGGATTTGTACCATTGTGCCATCCTTTAAATTATAATAACAAGTAAGTAAAAATATAATATTCAAATTATGGTTGTCTGATAAGTAGATACTATCACTTTCAATGTAAAATTTAATTCTGGATGGACACATTACACGAATTTTTTTTCGGTCCCTGCGACAATAATCAACTTCTCTGTTCTGTAATCTCTTCCAAATTATTTAAATATAAAACATATTGATTGATATTAACTTCGTGAGAATTATTGTCTCCTTGCAGACCTATCTTATTAATCGCTTTGAGAATCACTCAGTAGATTTGCCAGACGATCCTGTATTTACAATCTACAGCATCATAAAAAATGTGCTGTTTTTTAATCCATTAAGATTCGCCTTTCTTTACATGTTCCCAAAGAAAACACCATTCTTGAACTAATACTTCAAATAATTGCTTCCTGATTAATTTCAAACCTATTCCTGAGACATCGTAATATCCCTTGGATTGCAAGTGCGAGCTATTGATGCATGTTTCATCAGTATACTGTATTTGATAATATTTTCTAAAAAAATAAATCTCTTAAGGCGAATATCATCCGATTCCGTAATCACCTTTCTGTTGTCCTTTGTATGCTGCCATCTACAATAAAGGCATTATTTTTAATTAAATACTTAATTTTTCAATGTTTATTGTAGTTTTATTTTAATTTTTGTAGCCGCCACAAAGAAGTTCTACTTATAGTAAACTCACGTAAAATAATGTGGAAAATACTTACCTAGAAAAAAATGAACATATTTTAATATAGAACTATTTTTCTCTTAACACTATTAAAAGTATTTCTAGCTTAAAACTCATACTAGAAGTAAACTGACAGAAGTTTTTTCTTGTAATTAATTTTAGTATCTTTATTATTCAATTTCATCAAACTTACATTTTAAAGTAGGAACCCTTTTCTACAGGATGTTGAAATTGTAAATTATGTCCCGAATCCTTTGCCGTTCTCCCTCCAAATTTTAGTTCATTCTCTATGATAATTTTTGCTTTTACACCAACAAGTTTTTTTTAGTAAATAAGGTTTTAGATTAAATAGAACCCATGACACTCACTTATAAACTAGGTAAACGTCTTACAATATTAAAAATCAAAAATATTCAATAAATAAACAACGAGAAACATAATCCTCAAATGTCAAATTATAAAGTGGCTTCAACTTTCGTGAATTGGAGTATACATAATAATGTTACTGTGGAAAAAATGGTTTTTGATATCTATTGCTTGACTTGTAAATTTTTATTAGGTATTTTGCATGTTGGTTTATGACATACCTTACTAAATTAAATTGAATTCTCCATAGTGATTTAATAAATAGGAAATGTTTTTTTATATATAAAATAACTAACATCAAACTAAAATCTTTTAATAATTTTTAAACTGCAGGTATTAACTAAAATTATGCAGCACGAAAAGTATAAACAATTAAACGAAGGTCCTGTTAGACATACTTTTATTGTGATAAAATTAAAACAATGGAAAGGCTTAACAGATATAAACTAAAAGTTCATAAGTACTAAATTCTAACCCCAGAATTAAAACATTTCCATATGCGTCCGCTACTATTTATTTTATAAATATTGCAGTTATCCTTTCCTTATAGTGTTATTGATGAAAGCTTTTAATGTCTCAGCAGTCCTATCTCTCAAAATGTCGTGGTTATTAATAGCTTCCTTACAATTTTTTAAGCTAGGTAGCTTCTTCTCTGTTAAATAATCATGAAAAACTTCAAAAACTTTATTCTTCTCTTCGGTAGTCCAAAATTTTTTGATACCTAGAAAATATAGTGATAATATTTCAGAAACAGTAGTTAGAAAGTCGACTAACGCTAATGATTCAGTAAGTATCTGCAATGTCGATTAGAACAAAATGTAACAATTGAAACGCCATCCTACACTTACTAAAGCTTTAGCTTTAATGGATGTTTTATCTTTTAAAAGCTTAACATTTAACAAAACGATATGTCAGCAGTTCTTAGCAACTACATCATATTATGAAATATGTGTTAACATTTCCTTTTAAACCTTACCTGAGAATGCTTTTTTAAAAACTCAATATTTTGAAGTTTGATTGTCTCTTTTTACTTTATTTTGAATATACAATGTATACACAGAGGAGGGATGATTATAGGTAATATACAAGTTTAACATGGGCCATAAGCGACAATGTGTTGGAGAGAAAATAGTATATTCAGTGTAGGAATAACTTGTATTAACAGGCAAACATAACATGCGGAAGAGGTATAAGAAAACTTTTTGCTTATGGCTTATGGCCAATGTTAAACTTGTGTATTACCTATAATATCTTCTCGTACTGATATATTTGTTACTGTTTTCACAGGTAGTAGTTATAGTTTGATATATTTATAAGAATGTAACTTATAAATATACTATAATATGGTAATCGTATTTTTATTCACAAATTTGGCAAATATCTAGAGAAATGGACTAACACGGCGTTCTTTAAAAAATAAGCTTAAGCATTCCTAGGTATTTCAAATTAGTAACTGTTAAGCATAATCAGCTTTCTTAATGATCAGTATGAATTTTTACTACTCACTTTTATTAGTTTTATTAGTGCATGTAACGTTCTGTTTTCTTCTTTTAATTTCATTCATTATATATGCTTTGAGTGTAACTGGAGATCTTCGTTTGAGTACTGCATATTTTTTAACCAAAGAAGAACAATAATCCAATGTGGGAGATTCAAAATTTGATAAATAAAATTTCGCTTTCTTTTCAATTACATGTTTTTCTTCCATGCTCCAAGAAATTATTTTTCTTATTTTTCCAGAAGGTGGCGTGTTAAAACTGTACTCTTGATTTGTACTTGACAGTGAGTCATCTATAAATAATAGAATTCAATGAAATTATTGGCTGAATAATTCAAAATAAATTATTTTGTTTGAAAATAATTAAAAAGTTCACTGAATATACAATTTAGAATAGTTTAGGTTCAATTATTTCTAAAATCATTTCTCATAAGTTTTCAAAAAAACCAAATTTTCACAGATTTACTGGTAAAATTCCTACATGTCTGAATGTAAGCACTTCTGAAAGGTATCAGATGTTTTGTACGGATTAATAAAACAAGGCAAAAGCTAAGAAGTTCAAATAGCTTAATTATATTTAATTCAAAAATATCTCTTAGTAGGACTCGTACAATAAGTGTACTTTACTATTATTTTTTTATATCTATATATTCAACAATATTTAATAGTATATTTTTAAGATTACATCCTAAAATTAGAGTTACATTTGATAAAACAATAATACCTTATAATTGCTTTTCAGTAGACTACAAAATTAATTGAAAATACTTACTCTTGCTTGTTCTATGGAAACAGATTAAAATAAGATATACAGCCGAAAAACAGAACAGTCAGTAACTGTAACAATTCTGTAAGTAATGGAAATGATGTTTATATTGTGACAGTAATTGAAAGAAGTCGATATTTGTTTTATTCTAATAGTCATTTTTGCCTTTTACTTACTGAATGTCGTTTTTACTGACAAGTAAATGATCATTTTATTTGTATAGAAAAAATTAATTTATAATAATTACCTTTAACATTATCTGTTGGTTTGTATTGCATTATAACTTTATTTTTTGTATTACTTGATGGAAGTGGAAACATATTTTCGGTCCCTTGAGCTTTTTCTAATAATGTCGACATTCTTAAAATATCCCGAGTGGCATTAGGTAATCTATAATGTTCGAGATGTATCTTTTCATGATGACCCATATAATCAGCCACATCTTTCAAATTAATCCCTTGCAAATCCATAACACCGCATTTAGTAGCAAATTGCTTTCGGAGTTCAGTACCACGAAGACGCTCTGGATGTTCTGCCCCACAAATGTTAGCATAGCGAGACATCAATCTATTAGCTTCTAAATGTTTCATATTATCGGTTCCTTTTATTCCAAAAACATATGGATTGGTGTCTGGTACTTGCGCATTCTTTCTATAATCTAGAATCATTTTTATACATTTCATCTTAAACTTATCAACTAACACTGGAACACCTCTACCAAGTTTACCCCTTATTAGGAATCTGACATAATTAGTTTCGTTATCTACATTCACGTCCTCAATCATTTCATCGGAAGCATCAACAGTTTCATACTGTAAAAAATCTTTGATTTTAATTCTTTCTATTTCTCCGGCCCTTCTCCTATTGAGCAATTGTAAACTAATTAGAACTGCACTACTCAATTCTTTCCAATCGTTTAAAGAAAATGTCTTCAGTAACTTGTTATAATACATTTTCATTTGATTATCTAAGTAGGTTGTCAACTGCGCAATATCTCTTGTCAGAGGAAGTTTGATAACTTTATTTCGTTTAATTTCTAGTTGATTTTCTACTACTGTTTTGTAGATGTCATAAGTAAAGCCCTCTTCAAGCAGTTGCAAGAAATTTCTTACTTCTTCTACTTTTTCTTTATCTTTTGTCTTTATGGACTCACTTATTAAATACAGTGATATTTTTTTCCGAATTGTACAAATACTTGAGGCAGTGGCAGGAGCTCTATATTTTCCGGTCTCTTCATTCAGTCCTGCCAGTTCATTTACTACCTTAACAACATTATCATACTGACTGGGATCAAATACACTTTCAAAATTTGTTGCTTGTGGATTAATATTTTTAAATATATGGTAAAACTTGCCTACACATCTCAAACGAGACCGAATCATCTTAAAAAGGTGAGGAGATCTATATTTTTGGGTAAGTCTATTTCCAAAAAGGATTAGTAGGCTCTCATTTCGAATTAACTCATTTATTTCGTCGTTTCTCATAGGAGGTAAAATTTTATTCCTCATTATGAAGTTAGCTTTTAGATTAACAAAACCTATTTGACGGCTAGCACATAAAACATCTTTTTTCAATTTTTCCTTCGTTTCCAAACAATGTCTAAAATGAAGATTTAATGAAAGTATTGAATACATTGCTCCACATTGACCACAGGGCAAGTAGTGTTTAGCACTTCTCTTTTTTTTAATTTCGGGTCGTCGTACTGGTATGATATCTCCTCCATTGTATTTAGAACAACTATTATATAAAAAATCTCCCTTTTTACGCAATTCTGTAATGATATTTAATCTTTCTCTACTTCTCTTTGGAAAGCTTTTATATAGTTCTACTTCTTTTTCTTTAGCATGCCGATTTTCTAGGTGCCTTGCTAATTTTGTTTGAAGTTTTTTACAAAAGAAACAAAAATGCTTTTTTGTGTTTTCCTTTGAAGACGTTATAGACTTGTGGTCTATATCCACCAATCCCATGTGTAAATTTTGATTTTTATTAGGTGATGTAACTTGTTCCAGTACCCTATCCATTTTTGATTTTTTAGATTTTTGTTGTGTTAAAATTCTTTCTAACTCATTCTTATTTATCAATTCCTTTTCAGAATCTTCTGAATCTGAACTATCAACTTTAGACTGTATATGGGCATATTCTAATTCCTCATTCTCTTTTGGTTCTTGTTCTGAATTCTCTGAACTCGGACTATTGAGTTCATAGTCTGGATCTTGGACACTGTCATCATCTGGAAAACTCACATCTAAAAAAAGAAAGTGTTTATTTTAATATTTTGATCTAATATGTATGTATAGATTTAAAGTAAAACATTTAAAAGAGGATATACAAGAATCCTTATTTATCTCAAAACAGTAAAAATAAACATATTTTTATATTTCAAAATATATTTTTTCGTCCAAAAACATTTGGATATAGCTACATAAGACATTTATTTAGAATGACAAGGCACTTTAGTTATTATTTATAACAGTAGGTAATAAGGAAATGTAATATTGAAAAATAGACAACTGTAAATTAGATGTCTTTTTAATAATTTCATTTATGCAAATTAAACCAAAGTTTTGTATCACATTTTCTTAACATCCATAATCAGCTGGTATATGAAATTAATTATGAGTTTTGATCAAACTGATCAAAAATGAATTTCATAATTGGGACTTCATACAAAAAATTGAATATATCAACATGTTAATATATTTATTTAATATTGAATTCCTTACCTTTATCATCTTTGCTGTTCTCAAATTGTTTTCTGACATTTTTTGCTGGAAACTTTGGAATAGTTCGTAAAGTAACCTGTAAAAAACAATTCTAAAGTTAATTGAGTATTAAGTATACTCAATATTAAAGTGACTAAAATTCTACTTTGTGTAGAATAAAATTCCATGCATGGTAAACTTAATATTTTGTTACATTGCAAAATACAAAATGATATAAAAATTGGAATAAAAAATTAATTATGTATTTGTTTCAGCTTATGCACTATATATTTTGATATATAACATTAAAATGGTGAAATTCTAGTTACAAATGGTCTTAAGATATTATTATTTTACTTTAAATTTTTTTTAAATATTCAACTTCACGAGAAAATAAGACCAAAAAGATTTATTGCCCTATAACTATACCAACTGAATTAAATATAAAGCTGCTAACAATTGTTCTTCTGTTTTAGAAGAAAATAACATCTCGTTCGTAAGAAATTTCTATCAATAATTTTTGACAGGAATACTTTCCATTCATACTCTTTTTACTAAATTTTGAATGCCAGCTATTCTTTTATAAGGGCCTTATGTAATTTACGAATATATAGAAAACATAAATTATAGGCTGCGCATAAAATAGGTATGAGATTAGAGTTGAGGATGTTAATCACGAAGCGCTGGTGCTGCTATATACCTACACACATTCATGTACGCGTTATATGTATACACTAACAAGGCTATATGTATATGAAATTAACTGTCTCGACCTTTACTTCGTGGAATCTACTCATTTTACTGTTTTAAATGAAACTTACTGTTTCTAGCTAATTCCACAATATATTGAAAACTTTTAAAAACTCTAAGAAAATTGACAATTGTTTCGATATAAAAATATCATCGTCAGAATGACAGAAGTTACATTTCATTCGATGCCTATTTGATGTTTAATAATTATTTTGGCCAGACCAAGAAGTGACCTACCTAGTGATTGACTTAATATATGTTAATAAAAAAAAGAAGAAGGTATGATATTACAAATATCTGGATGTCTTTTTCCAATTATTATCAGTATAACTGTGCAATGATATAGAAAACCAAGAAAACTATATCTGATGATCTTCACAATTATCACTTAAGAAAACAATTTAAAAGTGGAGAACTCCCTAGATTTATCTGTTCATTGACAACTTGATATTGTGGGTTTCTTAAGTGTCTTCTAATTTCTAACTCTTCAAGAAAATCCAGTTTTTGCTTCTTATCACAAATATGTAGTACTTCCAGTTCTGTATTAGGTGTTAATGAATGTTTGGTGTCAAGCAGATGCTTTGCATAGTGTGACTTATCTGGTTGTTTTAATATATATGCTCGTAAATGTTCACTGCATCTGATCTCAAAATTTCTAAAGGTTTGACCCAAATAGACAGACTTCTTTAATGGGGATATTTTTGTTTTTACATTTAACATTTTTGTACTCACATTACTTTCTGTTTTAAAAGGAACTGTATTTGTAGCTAAAGATATTATTTTTGAAATTAAAACTAATATTTCCTGAACAAACTAAGGAAATAAAAAATTATAAAACCATCACATATGCAGGTAATATTTCTAATAATATTTCAAAAATAATATCTTTAGCTACAAATACAACAATTTCTGTTAAAACAGAAAGTAATGTAAGTACAAAATTGTTAAATGTAAAAACAAAAATATCCCCATTAAAGAAGTCTGGTATATATAAACTTAAATGTCATGAGTGTAATGCTATCTATTTTCGGGTCAAACCCTTAGAAATTTGGAGATCAGATACAGTGAACATTTAGATATATATACATACATACATACACATATACATATAGATTAAAACAACCAGATAAGTCACACTATGCAATACATCTACTTGACACCAAACATTCATTGACACTTAACACAGAACTGGAAGTACTACATATTTGTGATAAGAAACAAAAACTGGATTTCCTTGAAGAGTTAGAAATTAGAAGACACTTAAGAAACCCACAATATCAAGTTGTCAATGAACAGATAAATCTAGGGAGTTCTCCACTTTTAAATTGTCTTCTTAAGTGATAATTGTAAAGATCAGCAGATATAGTTTTCCTGGTTTTCTATATCATTGCACAGTTATACTGATCTTAATTGGAAAAAGATTTCCAGGATATCTCCATAGGGCTAGTAACATCTAAGCTTCAATATTTGTAATATCATAACTTCTTCTTTTTCTATTAACATATATTAAGTCAATGACTAGGTAGGTCACTTCTTGGTCTAGCCAAAATAATTATTAAACATCAAATAGGCATCGAATGACATGTAACTTCTGTCATTCTGACGATGATATTTTTATATCGAAACAATTGTCAATTTTCTTAGAGCTTTTAAATGTTTTCAATATATTGTGGAATTAGCTAGAAACAGTAAGTTTCATTTAAATCAGTACTATATGTATATGGTTACAAATAACTAACCAAGAGAAGTTTTGATGAACCTAAAAGTCAGTTATCGCATGGAATTTTAAAATTCTGACTTCAAATTTGGATTCAGCATAAGACAGTAAACAGAAAATTATACTACATAAATTTTTTGTACGAGTATCTATGTTATAATTAAGACAAAAAAATTTTAGGAGTCTGAAGTTTGAACATTTCTGAAAATACTGTTTTTTTTTAAATTCATAACATTTTCGATTAACCATGTATATAGTTGAATAAAGTAAGTATTTTAAGGTCGTTTAGTGTTAGAATTCTATTCTTTTCACTTTTAAAAATTCATTTCGATATTGGCTTTTAACTAATTTTTACATTTTGTTTGTGTGAACACAATAGGTGCAAACGGTGTAGAAGAAATTTTGTACACATAATATGTTTAGGAGACGATCTGTATAGAGTTTAGGTTAATCCGATAACTGGAAATGAGAGTTTGATATGAGTGATAACGTCATCTTTTCTATTTATTACAGTATATTTTGTCATTGTTGCCAGATTCAGTTGAAAACAGTCTTTTTTACTACTTTTTTGCTTTTTATGCTAGTTTTTTAATACATGAAATATGGATAAGAACGTTTTATTTTCTAAATCAAGGTTGATATAACATATCTTCATTAAAATTTCGTTGTTCGTTTTACATACCTAGATTTGGATCATTATTTTGATACAATATTTCCATCTCATATTCTAACTTTAATTACAAAATTTTGTTCCAATTACGTTTCATATTTTTTTTTTGTTTGAATTAAAAAAAAATTTTAATTTCTTGAGAGAAAAAATCGCATATTATATTTTATCAAAATACACAATTTCTACTTGTCTGACTAACAATTTTAGAAAACTTTTCCTGGAATCACTAACAAGAAAATAATTATACTATTTTTAAATACACAGTTTTACTCAAAAAGCTATAATGTCTTATATAATATTCATATTCTTTATTTGTGTAGACTCTAAAAGTTAAAAAAAATTAACTAAATTTTTTACCAGAAGTGTTTGGATAAGCTGGATGTGATTCTCCCATCTTCATTCAATATTAAATATCAAAATTCATATATAGCCCATAAGCAGGTCAAATTATTAAACATTAAATTTTTTGCATCACCCTTAATTATGCAGAAATTGTAACAA
The DNA here is from genome assembly GCA_963921935.1 of Galeruca laticollis. Taxonomy (NCBI): domain Eukaryota; kingdom Metazoa; phylum Arthropoda; class Insecta; order Coleoptera; family Chrysomelidae; genus Galeruca; species Galeruca laticollis. Next base: position 164,643,732 of record OY998175.1, on the reverse strand, counting down.
TGTATGAAAATATTAAGTTTGGCCATAGTAATAATAGTTTGGTCAAAAAGTAAAAGACCCTTAATATTATTTTTCTACAGAAGGCGAATCAAGATGTATTGTTCAGGATTATTAGTTATTTTTCACTCATCCTTTATATTATTAATATTGAACATAAAAAACTTTTATAATAAAGTTTTAGAAACCTAAGTTTATTTTTTAACTGTGTAAAAATTAGCTTTTAGTCACAAGCAATACAGTGACTCAAATATCTTCAATATTACATGTGTTTTGAACCATATTAAGTAAATAAAGAACTTTTTAACTTAAAACCCTATAAAATAAGGAGATAGAGAGGTACATAAACAGTAATTTGAGAATAAATGGGTGAGAAGTTGGCTCCAAGCAACCGAAATTGATATGGCAACACCGCTCAGTCGCCGTCAGTTGATGTATTGGTTTGTTACACATCATATTCAAAATTCAACACATTTACTTGCAAATAATCGACTGGTTTTTCTTTATGTTATAAGAATAAAATTATCAGGGTAAGAAAGTACAGATAATTAGTATTTAAAAAAATTGGCTTCTTTTATTACTGCAATGACATACCTATACAAACAATTCCTACTTTATTTTATGCCTGGTAGGTAGGTCATATATTGATGCCTCTAGATACATTTTTTCTTAGAAATGAATAAACTAATAGTATTTCATGTGCCACATTAAAAAATCACTGACAAACGTTAGAAGTGTTAAAAAAATTAAAAAAAAACGATTACCTACTATGAAAGAAATTCCAGGTTTATTTTTATATTTACCATTATCAAAGGTCTATCATTAGGATGTACCAAAACTTGTCTAAACATATCATATTAAAGTCCGCGTGATGTGGTAAGAAATAAGAGTTCTCATTTTGTTCTTTGTTAATTAAGATTACCCTCAAAAGTCTTATGACCTATTCGCATATAAACTCTACTTATTGTTGATTAAGATATTCATTTTTAGCTAAGCGATATTCGAGTGCGTTAAATCGTTTTAAACAAAGAAAGATGTTGAGAATCATGAGTAAATCTAATTTATATTGCCCAAACGGTAATCTGACAGTAAGGCGATTGCCCTTGACACGTGTGGTAGTTTCCGAAAAATAAGTTTGTAATATTTGTCTTCCGGCCATAGGAAAATATTTTTCGGCAATTCCTCGATTTTCCAAAATTTCATGATTTCGTTTGATTTTTGTGATTTATTCGTTTTTCCATAACTTTTATATTTAATGAACCTGTAAATATCCATAAGTTTTGTTTCAACCAATATATAGTGGCATATTGTGATTAAAGCACTAATACTATTAATTTATGAACTAGCTTCTATGCAAAATTTAATCTAGATATAAATCTGACGAACCAGGAATATAAATAAAGTTGGAATTTTTTCCATAATAGGTAATTGTTTTTAATTTTTTTAACCGTCTTAACGTTTGTCAGCGATTTTTGAATACGAAATGTCAAAAACTATTAGTTTATTACCTTTCAAAAGTCTATTAGTTTATTAACCTCTATGCAAAATTTTATCTAGAGACATCGATGACGACCCAGTAATAAAATAAAGTTAGAATTTTGTTCATAGTAATCATTTTTAATTTTCTTAGCCTAAATAAAAAGAGTGTATAAGCGTACGGAACTCTTTTGTAGCCAGGAGCTAGAGCTTGTCGTCGTTTATTAATAAGATTTGATAATTATTATTAACTTACTTGTTTTTCCAAATTATTCATCAAGGAGTCTTTGTCAACTTCAATGTAATCCGGATTACCACTATTTGAACTTAAACTTGATTCGTCTGAAATAAGAAACATTGTGAATGAAATTAACTGTCTCGACCCTTACTTCGTGGAATCTACTCATTTTACTGTTTTAAATGAAACTTACTGTTTCTAGATAATTCCACAGTATATTGAAAATTTTTAAAAACTCTAAGAAAATTGACAATTGTTTCGATATAAGATATCATCGTCAGAATGTAACTTCTGTCATTCTGACGATGATATCTTATATCGAAACAATTGTCAATTTTCTTAGAGTTTTTAAAAGTTTTCAATATACTGTGGAATTATCTAGAAACAGTAAGTTTCATTTAAAACAGCACATTGTGAATAATTAACAATACATTCAATAGTAATACTTACGGTTCAATAAGGAAAATATCTTCTTTGAACGATTAGACGCCATTAATTTTAGTACAAAATAATTCGAAATGTTCAAATATTAAGACGAAATATGGAAGATCTTAACACGAAATACTCGGGCACCACACAATAGAAATGAACGATTCAAGCAAGAAACTGCTATTTATATTTGAAGCAGTGTTCCCAGAGTTGTGGGACATACATATGGTACAAACTGATAAATTTTATGGTATTTTTCAGTAAATTCTGATACGTGCCATACAATGGTATGACGAAATAGTTAAGAGTTTTTGGGTTTTATTCTATTTATAGCAGCCGGCGGAACATCAATAAATATTTAGAATATATATTTTATTTAGTTTATTGGTATTTTATGATTGCCGTCGTCGGCCTATGCAGAATCTTTTTTCTTTAGCTTGCTAAACGAGATAAGGGATGATAAATAAAATCTAAATAAAAGTAAAGAACGATTCAGTCAGTCACGTACATAATTTCAGGTTATATACTATCTAACCCAATCCTTAATAAGTAGGCATATTATAAACAAAAATAATTCAAAAAGCTAGTGAAGAAGTTTATTCATATGTTTTGTTTCCAATTACTTATAGCGGTTTACTGAACATTTGACTAGTTTTTGGTACTTTGTCAAATCCGTAATGAATATTCCCATCGTCTTGTTTTCTCATAATGCACTGATGTGAGTATTGTGAGTGCTGTGTATTCAGTACTATGATACGCATCATGTGTTTAGGATGACTTTTCTGCTTAATCTAGTTGAAGTTGAGTACTTTAATATTAAATTGTGGAATTAGTAAAATTATTTGGGTCCTGTGCCTAAATATGATAGGAATAAAATCTAACACAAAAGAAAAAGTTCAGTATGGTCTTATTTCAAGGAAGTAGTGGAAAGGAAATCTGCAAAATGTAACTTTGGTTCCCAAGTTTTATCAATTAAGGGGGGTTCAACACATACACTTACAAGACATCTTAAAAGTAAGCATATACATGCGTATATTGAAGAAAGTTTTACGGGAGAGATATCTGAAGGAACCGATGCTCGGAATTTAAATCCAAGCTCTACTGAGTCCAGTACGACTATTTCATTTAGAGTAAACGAAGGTGCGTCAATATCATCAGATCAAATAATATAAAATCCATCCAGTCTAAAGAAAAAACTATGAGAAAACAATATTACTTATTCATTACAAATACATATAATGTTTCAAAAAAATCTAAATATTTATCTTGCAATTTAAAATAAAAACTTTTCACATACATGTTTGTCAAACATTAATAAAATCATATTGACGCACCTTCATTTACTCTAAATGAAACAGTCGTAGTGGACTCAGAGAGTAGAGAACATACTGAACTTTTCCTTTTGTTTTAGATTTTATTCCTCTCATATTTAGGCACAAGACCAAAATAATTATACTAATTCCACAATTTAATATTAAAGTACTCAACTTCAACTAGATTAAGCAGATAAGTCATCCAAAACCCAAGATGCTTATCACAGTACTAAATACACAGCACTCACAATACACCCATCAGTGCATTATGAGAAAACAAGACGATGGGAATATTCATTACGGATTTGACAAAGTACCAAAAACTAGTCAAGTGTTGAGTAAACCGCTATAAGTAATTGGAAACAAAACATATGAATAAACTTCTTCACTAGCTTTTTGAATTATTTTAATACGTCTCTGTATTTGTGCGTTTAACCATGACCACAAGCTTTAGTTGTCTTTCTCAATCAAAGACACTTTTATTTTAAAGTTTTAGAAATCTAAGTTTATTCTTTTACTGTGTAAAAATTATAGAGTTATTCCAAAAATTCAGATATTTTTAAATCTGAAATTATTTATTTGTATACTGGTTATTTATCAAAAACAACCATTTTGCTTAAATCTGGAAAACTATAATTTTCAGTTTATTATAATTATCTATAGTTAAAAGAAAAGTGGAGTCAAAACATATAACCAATAAGCCTTAATATAGGGTAACATAGACAACTATACTTAGTAACAAAATACTAATATGTAGAGGTCCAACTCTCTGCATTACTGAAATATCAACTGGAAAAACGTTTAATTCTTTTAAATAGTTGGCTTATTTTTACTAAATACAAGTGATTTTACAATCAAGATTAGTTACTATGAAATATTTAATAAATCTCCATTTCAATTAAATATTAAATTAAACATACATGTTTTTCACAAAGTATTTTACAATGACGGTTTAATTACCATAAAAAATTGTTCAATTTTGATTTTAATTATAATTCACTATAAAATTCCTTAGAAATTATATATGTAATAAAAAAGTATGGAAAATAGTTCTCATAGAGAATGAATTAATTAGGAATTCTTTTTATTTTCAAATAAGCTTTGTACAATTTGTATTAAGCAATAACTAGCATTACATTTAAAAACTAATTAAAACATATGCTAGTTGAGGAAACAACTTTGCTGACCTGCAAGACACTAGGTGGTAAATATTAATGTGTTATAAACTTACATATAGGTGTAGGTCTAACCTAGTCTAAGCATGTATAAATACATATTTGTCACGTTTTTTTAATGCAGATAAGACTTTTCTTGAGAGGACAGTGACCTGTTGTACTTTTGTAACTTTTTCTGACTATTTCTTAAAGTTTTTCAATTTTAATGTATTGTTGTTTTGAGATAAGTGAATAAAAGTTTCAGTAATTCACATATATTGGTATTGTGGAATCATCTACATGTTACTTATTTTTATTTATCCTAGAAACAATACCTACATCATGAATCACTTTGTATAATCTGAGCTAATAATTGATAATGAAGCATTATTGACCAATGCAGATTTCATGTTTCTGACAAAATCGTTACTATAAATAATAGTGCAACTTTTATATATTTTTAATTATCAGCTTTTTCTTTAAAAATTAAACTATTATAGCTTATAAACTGAAACTGAAACAACTATATAGCATATGAGTCACAAGCAATAAATTGACTCTAATATATTCAATGTTACATGTGTCTTGAACCATATTAAGTAAATAAAGAACTTTTTCACTTAACACCCTGTAAAATAAGGAAAGGGAGAGGTACATAAACATTAATTTGAGAATAAATGGGTGAGAAGTTGGCTCCGAGCAACCGAAATTGATCTGGCCATCAGTAGATGTATTGGTTTGTTACAAGTCATATTCAAAATTCAACACACTTAATTGTAATAATTTGCAAATAATCGACTGGTTTTTCATTATGTTATAAAAATGAAATTATCAGGGCAAGGAAGTACAGATAATTAGTATTTTTTAAAAATGCCTTATTTTTATTACCTATACAAACAATTCCTACTTTATTTTTATTCCTGGTAGGTAGGTCATATATTGATGCCTCTAGACACATTTTTGCTTAGAAATGAATAAATTAATAGTCTTACATGTGCCATATTCAAAAATCACTGACAAACGTTGGAATTGTTGAAAAAATTAAAAAAAAAACGATTACCTACTATGAAAAAAATTCCAATATTATTTTTATATTAATTTACTACCATCAATTTCGAGTTGTTTCAGACACCGTGTAGAATGAAAAGAACCCTTCGAAGTTCTATAATGTTAATATGTTAAACTCATAAATGCCAAGGCGTTGTTGTTCGTTTTCGCGACAAAATACATATTTGTTGATAAAGTCTATCATTAGGATGTACCAAAACTTGTCTTGTCTATCTTAATGTCCGCGTGAAGTGGTAAGAAATAAGATTCTCCTTTTCTTCGTTGTTAATTAAGATTAAAGATTGCCCTCAAAAGTCGTATGCCCAAAAAAAATGATGTAAGGAAACGGATGTATATAATTTGCTGGTTACAGTATGAATCCAAAGTTGTTTGTTTTGGGCGGGTTTCCCTACATAATTTTGAGCAGGTCAAAACTAATAGATCTCGAAGGATCACTCTAGTTGAACAGCTATATAGAGACTGTATACATTTAAACTTGAAGAGAATATCAGAGGACTGGGAAAAACCACCTGATTCGGAATAAGGAACAGGTAACAGTGACAGTTGGCGTAGAAGAACGAGATACAGATTTAATCTTCAAACAATCGGGAACGGAGTTCCATTTTAGACCTAAAATTTTATTGGAAGAGTTACCTAACGTGATATCGGTTCCCTTAGCATAGGGTAGCGAATGTTTCTCTAAAAACTCGGTGTAGTTTGATTACCATTTATGTAATTGAAATCCGTGTGTATTTAGAACAAGATTAAACTCTGCATATAATTTTTCTAAATCCCGATAATGATTTGTTCCACTTAGAATATCGTCCACAAAGGTTTGTCGCAAAATAACGTTTTCAGCTGCTGGAAACTGCATGTTTCTCAAAGCTATATCTTTGAGCACACGCGTAGCTAGAAAGGGGACACACTTTTGCCCAAAACTAAGACAAGAAATTTTCATATTTTTTAGCTGGTCGGACGGACTGTCGCACCACAAAATATTCTGCAAATAACATCATTTGGATGTCCGCACAACGAACAAAACGAAAAGAACGAAATCTACAAAATATATCGAACAGATTATCCTGAACCTGGAAACCCTTCAACGTAAGATCGTTAAGAGAAATTCCGGAATCACATTTCGCGGAAAAATCAAAAATTACGCGGAATTTGGTGGTTGTGCTTTCCTCCCGAACTAGAGCACGATGAGGACTGAAATATTTAAATTCACGACTGGAATTATTATAAATTGATATAGGAACAACCTTAGCATGATTCAAGGTCAAATATTCACTAATGACATTGCGGTAGGAAATTAGAAAATTAGAATTTTCGACAAATTTTTTCTCGAGTGTGAATAATCTCTGCTTAGCCATGCAAAAAGATTGGCCTAACCGTTCAGCATGACCATCGACAAGCGGAATATTGACCGGTAGGTGAAATTTTAGTGGTGTTTAGAAATATAGTTTCGACGATTTGATCTTCTTCGCTACAAGAACCTGTTTGCGATGAAATATCCTCGATTTCCCAAAATTTCTCCATCAACAGTTGGAGATTGTCGGAGTTATCTTCGGGAACTTCACATGCCGTGGGAACGTCACATGCCGTAAAAAAGATAAAGCTAGGTTAAATGCTGGGAACGAAGGCATGCCGATGCCTGTATTGATTACCTCATTACATATTAAATTTAAATATAGATCGGCTCCAATCAAAATATCCATTTGACCAGGCCTAAAAAAGGTAGGATCTGCCAATTCAAGTTTTACATGTTCTGGCAATCTAAATTGTTCAGGAGATATTAAAAAGTGCGGTAATTTACTAGTAATTTTGTCAACGACGGCACATGATACATAAAATGTTTTATTTCAGTAAACTTGTGAACTAAAGGTTAGTTGAACCGAATTCACGCTGTTTGCACAAGAGTTATTGCCGAGGCCGGAAATACTCACTAAATTTGGACGTTTTGGTAGACCCAGACGGTCTGCAAATGTACTATATAGTTACGACGCTCATCTGGCTAGCGGAGTCCAGCAAGACACGCCCAACAGTACACCATCCTTCGCCATCTTGCACATTAATCAAGGCGGTCGGTAATGTAACAATTGGATCCGTAGGCGAAATAGAAGAAAACGTAGCTGCCTGGTTGACGGGCATACAAAATGTTGTGTTTTCATTGCCAACAGGTTGTAGAGTAACCAAGCTAGAACTAGGGGATGAATTGACACCGGGAGAATTACTATTCACACTATTTCCTGTATTTACAGGTATTGTTCTACCTTGTGGATGGGTCGAGGTACTCGAATTCTGTCCAGAGACTTGACCATTCTGATTAGAATCAAAATGTAAATAAAATTATTGTTAAAGCGACCTCTAGATTTTGGTTAGTTACGCGTAATTAATCAATCAATTGAATTATGAATTATTCAACACTATTGCTAGTTCAAAAAAAGAGCGCCATTCTGCGGCATCTCCTGAGAAAGGTTTAATATTAATTTTAGGCAAAGAGACATTTGAAGCGCCAGTACATTCCGAGTCTGAGGATGTTTTTTAATTTATCTTAGCCATAATTCGAGTTTGGCTATGCACATTTCAAATCTATCTGCAAATCAAATTTTCTTCATTACTATCTAATAACTCGCCATCTACGGCCTGCGTCAGGGCAGCAATGTTAGACTGCACATTACCATAATTAGCATAAATGTCGATGAAACTTCTCAATTTAACATTGATTAAAGAGATTTCCAGAGAGCCATCTAAAGAATTCACAAAATTTTCAATACGGGTTAATTGGGATTTATACCCTCTTCTTTTGTTTTTTAAATTAGTCAATTGCGCCATTTCTTAAGAATAAATAACTAAAATCCAATATAATTTACAAGAATAGGTTACACAATATATATATGATCAATCGAATGATTTTAAATAGAATAAATATTAATGAACACATCCTGTAGATAATCGAACTAATTAATAATGTGGTGTCACTTCAGTAAAATACCCTATAAATAAATATTAAATATAACTGTGCTAGTTATTACGTAACAACTAAATGTAAATTTCAAAATTTAAAAGTTCAAAGAAATAATCAGATATGTGCCTTACAACGATGAAATAATATCTTCAAACTATAACAAATACATAAAGAAACCTCTAACATCAATATAAGACCCAAATAGTTTCAGGTATAAAAAAACTTCAAATAAATTCACTAAATAGTCAAGAACTTAACAACACATATATTTATCAGTTGAAATGTTCAAAAAAAATGTGAGGGTCGACTCAAATCGGGTCAAAAATGCAAACAGTACACTTTTACAACCCATAGGCAGACGACTCCAGATGTGTGCTGAAGCTTGATGCCAATACAGGATGTCCCAAATAAGAATGACTGATTTTAAACATAAATGCCCAGCTTATTAATTGCTCCAAAGAGATGGGGTTCTCACTAGTTTATCAAAGATATTTTTTAGGCTTGGCTGGCGTTTCATCTCATCAACACAGGGTGTTTTACTAATGTTGGTCAAATTCAAAGGGGAAAATATGTATTATTTTAAATGGAACACTCTATAATTTATGACCTCATTCGAAAGAGCAATCATTCTCCTTTCCAAAAATGTATAATTTTTTATCTTTTGTTTCATTAACAACAAAGATATTCGAGGTTTCATGTAGTAGTACATTTTTAATTAGTAGTTTTATATGAACGTATTTTGATGCCTAAAATCAACTCATGCTGTGACCGTTTGACGCATAACAACAAAATCAGCAATTTTGACAATAGTAATTTTGTTGAGTCATAAGTCGGTTTCGGAATGATCTATACGGTGAGTGAAAAAGCTCAAACTGTAATAATTTATGCAGAAACGAAATCAATCATTCAAACAAGGAGGATATTCAGAAGAAAATTTATGAAAAATCCGCCGTCAGTGAATATAATTATAAAATGGTATGTACAATTTATCGAAACTGGTTGCATTGCACGCTTGAAAAAACCAAGAAATATTTATGGTCTTTTAAACAAGTGGATGTGAATTAATGAAGTGCTACATGATAACGATCATAAAATTTCAATTAGAAAAATTGCTGGAATTTTAGAGCTTAGCAAGAGTGACGTTCAAAGATGTCTAAAAATTTTAAAACTAACTCCATACAAAATTCATACTTATCAAAAATTGTACGAGTCAGATTATGAAAAACGAGTAATGGTATGTGAGACTTTACTTGACTTATTAAGAAACGAACCCAATTCATTATTAATTATGTCTGATGAAGCAACGTTTCACATTAATGGCATGTGTAATAAACATAATTGTAGAATATTGGGTTCTCAAAAACCAATTTCTTTTAATGAATTTCAGAGAGATAGTCCAAAAGTAAACGTTTGGTGTGCATTATCTCGGCGAAAAATCTATGGTCCTTTTTTCTTTTCGGAACCAACAGTGATGGGTACTAATTACACGGATATGTTGGAAACTTTTTTCTATCCGCAACTAGTTCAAGATGGAATTAGCGACGACGTTTACTTTCAACAAGACGGTGCACCACCACATTATTCGTTAATAGCACGAGATTCATTAAAAACGTTTTTTAATGATAAGTGGGTAGGTCGAGCTGGACCGATTGAATGGGCACCGCGATCTCCTGAATTAACTGCCCCAATTTTTTTTCTCTGGGGATATGTGAAGGATACGTGCTACAATCCTAAGCCTAACAATTTAGCAGAACTAAAAAATAATATCAGAAACATTATTGAAAACATTCCGCAAGAAATGTTAGAAAATTCATTTGAAAATTTAAAATTTCGCTTACAGTTATGCATAAACGAAGAGGGTAGGCATATGCAGCATTTATTGTAACTTTTTTGTTCTTCGTTCTTTATATGTATTGAATAATGTTATTATGTTTTCTTACTAAATAAACTGTTTGTCAGATTTGTTGGCAATTATTTACGTAATTAAAAATGTACTACTACATGAAACCTCGAATATCTTTGTTGTTAATGGAACAAAAGATAGAAAACCATACATTTTTGAAAAGGAGAATGATTTTTGTTTCGAATGAGATCAAAAATTATAGGGTGTTTCATTTAAAATAATACATATTTTCCCCTTTGAATTTGACCAACATTAGTAAAACACCCTGTGTTGATGAGATGAAATGCCAGCCAAGCCTAAAAAATATCTTTGATAAACTAGTGAAACTAGTGAAAACCCCATCTCTTTGGAGCAATTAATAAGCTGGGCATTTATGTTTAAAACCAGTCACTCTTATTTGGGACACCCTATATTTGAGAATCGTTTTCGATGCGGTGTTGCCAGATTTCCTAGAATTCCGATGTTTCGTCGAAAATTCGCTGTGTCTGATTTTGGTATACCAGGTGATAGTAGAAAACTTATATGATATGTCGATGGACACTGGGCCAGAAAAAATATGAAATGAAAGAGACAAATGCGCCATCTTGGGCGTGAGAACAAGAAGTGCCAATATCGGTAAATTATCAATACATAAAAACGTTAGAAACAATGCATGTAAATATTTGACAAGAGCTGTCAATAGATCCAGCTCGAAGGATCCAAATTATCAAGTTCTGCAATTACAATTTCAAACATTTGCTTCCCGGCAGACCTTTCAACTGAAAGATAACCCAAAACGCTTTCCTTAATTTCAACTTCATCCTGATTGGAATCACTTTTATTTGTTCAAACATACCTGATTACAAGAGTCATTTGCTCCACCTTAGAGGAGTGCAATCTAAAATTATCGAATAATATTTGGCTTTTTTATTTCATTAATAATATAAGATTTCACACTTTGATGCAACAGGTCTATTATCTCATTTTGAATATTTTTCCCAAAATAGTAAGCTTTCGTTTCTTATTTTTTAAGAACCCTACGTACGTTTTCTTCCATGATGAAATCAAATTAAAATAGCAGCTCAACTATTTTTAAGAAGTTACCGTTATTATGCTCAAACAGCTTGTCGCTTGTACCTTGGAAAGTCAGATAATTTTTACCAAGCATTCTAGTGATTGCTAAGATTCCTAAAAGCACTTCTTGCCAATGGTTTATTTCAGCGTTAGTAAGTCTTTGGAAATCCGCATCTATAGTTTTACAGTACTTTAATCTGTGGCTCAGTTCTAGAAAATACTTTTGGGACTGAATATGATTTTTAGAAATTTCGTGAACTTTTAGAGTTTGATTCAGATGCTTCCAACTTTTGAGCCCTTCCTTTGAAAAGGAACTAAGTATACAGCCAAAATTTTTGCAGCAGAAGCAATATACGCAATTTTTTGAGATAGAGTACACTAGCCAGTCTCTCAAAACTTGCTCTCCATTATTTAAAATTCTTTTATAATAATTTGGGCTAAGTTTTCTACCATTCTCATCGTATGGAAATTTATAATTTGTGCAATGGTTTAGGTGGACCTTGCCTTACCAAAAAGATTCTTTCGGCGTCTGGCAGTATCATTGGCCAGAGTGCTGGATATGTATTTAAAGTTTGTTGAACGCTTTCTGTAGGTGCAACGTTGGTATCAATAGTGCAGTCATTTGGCGAAGTTGCAAGTATTAGTTCGGATATATCGTTCATTTGTTAATCCTCACTTTTCTCAGGCGATTCTCTGTTGTCAGTGTCTTTCAATGCTGTTTTTGATGTAGAACATTTTGAGTCGTCATTTTTTTTGGTACTGCCCGATATATTCTGTAAATAATTTAGTGAGGTGCCAGCTTGTCTTTGCCTTTGCATTTCCTTTTCCACCCTTCGTTTTTTATATTCACAACCAGATAGTTTTTTGCGTCCCTCGTACTCGGACATTCTGGGAGTGGAAGTAATAGTTGAAAAATAGTAACGAACCTACCACACCTTATACCTTACAAATTTGTAAATTTATAAGCACTTGCATTTTATATAATTTTGTTTTGCTTCTAAATCTAAAATGATATAAAATAGGGCAATTTTTCTGGTCCAATTTAGTCAGATCATGTATAGATTCATTTTAAAGTGCTCAATGTTTGAATTTATTATTAAAAAAAATCAAGCTTCAGGGTATACCGTATATTTCATAACATTTTTTTGAAAAAGGTTCCTCGCAGATGAAAATTAAATTTCAAAGACGATTTTTTAACCAAACGAACAAATTTCACTCCTTTTAAAATTATCAAAACAAGTCTTTTAACCTTTTAATGAATTTATCTGTTATGTTCAAAAATCGATTTCAAAATTTAATTTTCATCTGAGAAGGAGCTTCTTCAAATACCTACCTTGAAAAATATTATGAAATTTAAACAGAAGTTTGGTGTTTTTAAAAATAATTTTTGCCTTCTTTTACTGATCAAAATACCCTAATTTCATAGATTAGCTAAGTTAACGATTAACTTACCTTAAAAAATTACAAATCACACTGATTATTGAACCTCAACAGTATATATAATTGAGAGTTGCACTGGTTATCACCACCGACGAATTAGCAAAAATTATGCTGTAATAAGACAGCCCTTTTATAATTGAAGACAATTGACAATAAACTAGTCATTTCTCATCTATTCTTAATTCAGACAAGTTCATGCGGCACCCTGCTTGCTGATTTAGTGATTTATAAAATGGTATAATATATGCGATGCGCGGTTACCGGTTGCGGTTATATTAGGTACTGTAGATAACACCCGTCTTCCTTATTTAATAATTATTACTGAATAATAAATTATGTTTTCGTAATCACTTATTTTCTTTACAACTATATAGACGAAAAACAAGTATTTTAACTTTCTTGTAAAAACGGTGATAAGAAATGTTTTTACAAATGAAAGGCGGCATGCTATTATTATTAATATTTCTATTTTAATATTTATAATATTTTCTCACATTTTGACAGTGAAAATGCCGCCCCTAAGATTTTCCGCCCGGATAAATGTCTGGGTTGCCCGGCCTTGAAGCGGGCCCTGATGTGATAACATGCTCACCGGCCATTTCGTCGACTGCATATCAGATGTAAGAACTCTTAGGTTGTCGCATAATATTAACGAGCTGCATCTTTAGTAGCAGTCTGCGATGTCTGCCTTTCCAGATGCGCTACTTTTTCCATCAGACGGCTGTGGTGAGGTGCATTGTCCATCATAATTACCGATCCAGTTTCTATAAGAGTTAGTATAGGGGCCAACCAGATCTCATAAATATCCGATGAGTACATATCCTCGTGATAATCACCCGTTTAGATTGACGAAAACACATTTAAACCACCTTATACCAAACCTGAATCCATGTGTGCGTAATTACGAGACGCCTTCCTTTACCAGAAGACGCTTTAAAGCCAGTTGAAAGTACACAATTAAAAACCTGTTGTGAACTCTTAATATTTAAGCCTTGTTATACTTTTGACGTCAGCACGTCTATATTCACTCATATTTTTTGTAAATACTCTCTTCTCGTCTATCTCGATTAGCAAACGTTTCCTATTTATCTTTACATACCATTTCTGTAAGACTCATATAGATATTTTATTTAAATTATCCGTATTTTTGACTTTGACTAATTAGTTACATCTGAAAGTAAAACTTTTCTTCTTAGCAAGTTTAAAGTAATTAAAAGAAAAGTATAAAACATTAGAAAACAAGATTTAGTTCAGACTGGGTTTTATTGCTGTACAGCAAACAACGCCGGCTCTTTGACAATAATCACTTTATCGATCTATAAATATTTTTTAAAAAGATACTATTTGTCCACCTCATACAAATAATAGCAAAAAAGTTGCTGGCTGAAAGACAATTTTTATAGGCCTTTAATAAACGAATCGAAAGTCATGATACATATAGGGAAAATTAAACAGCTAATACATTTCTTGATAAAGGTCTAATCAATGTTGTGGTACGGGCATTGTGTCGTGGATGTCTTACCATGTTTCGTCTAAATATACAAAGTATTTAACTTTGTATAATCTGAAATTTTTCGAATATACAACCTTAGTGATTCAAATTGAATGCAATTGGTTTGTTCAAACTGAAGTGAAGACCGATTTTGTATCGTACCATTTCAGTAACGTAGGAAATTTGATGTCAATTAAAAAGACTGATTATATTCAATCATCAGCAGGTCAACTGCATTCATATCGCACATGTATGGTTTCCCTGTCAGTTGGAACAGAGAACATACCTAAATCTATTCACACAGTGGCGTAGCAAGACTACCGTGGGCCCGGGTGCCACTGAAATTATCGCTCCCCCTCTCCATTGGTTTCTTAGTAGTTAATAAAATAAATAAGTAGAATCAAGAGAATAGAAAGAATTCGTTTGAGAAAGCTACTGTGTTAGCGAAACGCGTCACGAGTTTAAATTGAACATTGTTTCAAATGTAATGAAGTTTTAATCAATTTTAATTGTTTTATTTCATCGTTAAGTATGGATCTTCATCAAATAAAAGCCTCATCTATTCAATTTTAGAAAGAAAGTTTCAGATCATCCATTAACCCATTGTCTGATTACGTAATAGGCTAAGGAGGCTATAGCTTAGGGGCCCTCCCAAAATATCATAATAAACACGTTTTAAAAACACATTTTTCTTTAAACTTAGAAATGGTGATGTGGTTCGAAGTGATGGGCTTTTACAATAATTCTACAGATCACTTATCAATTCTAGAATCGACTAGAGTAGCATTCCCCAAGAAACTGATGGCGTAGGTTAGATTGATTATGCGTTGGTTAAGTTGGTTAGGCGTTGGTTAAGTTTTTATTGAATATTTGGAAATATGAATGTTCAGCCTACTGACACTTGAAGGATATTTCATTCCCATTTCCAGTCAAAGTTAAAACTAGTAATCCCATTTCATTGTGTTTAACCATGAAGTCATTTCCGTTTGGGTATACCACCCCTATACCTGCCCTTAGGTTTACCAACTCGATCGTTGGTAAAGTTGGGTAAAGCTATAGTGAACAATAAAGAATTTTATAGATACTCTCAAAATGCAAATTCATGGAGTGGATAGCGAGGTACAAGAGCAATCTTAAGTATTTCTGCTCAATCGAAACAACCTATTGAATCTGATTCCGAATAATTATATAAGCAGACTCATAAAACGTGAGTGCAATTTTTTTTTTAATTTTTATAGACTTTTCTCTTTATTGGATTCGAAACAGGTTATATTGTCACCAATTATAACTGCACCCCACCACCTATAGTCTAACTGGGTTTAACAGATAATCTAATTAAAACATCGCTCATGTGCGTTGGACGTAGTTTACGATTATATATAATGAAAAGTAGAAGTGGACTGGATAGCTGGTTAGCAGCAGTCTATACTAAAATGATATAACACAAAAGGATGTAAACACGCCAACTAGTTTAAGACCCTGTAAAGAAACTATTTGACTAGAACAACAGTCAGGAAGAGTTCGATTTTCATTAAGTTCAAGTTTGAGGACTGTATATGATATACAAATGAGTTCAAGTTTGAGGACTGTATATGATATACAAATTGATAAACAGAACTAAGAGTTTGGGGACAGTATATCATATACTAGTATATGATATACTGTCCCCAAAGTCACACTTAGCAATATATATATATATATATATATATATATATATATATATATATATATATATATATATATTATGATTATTACATATTACATAAAAGTCTCAATTTTCAATTCCTCGGCCACGACACTACAGCTCAGGATTTAATTTGATCCGACGTGTTGAAGAGAAAACAATTTTTAATATAATTATAAAATAAGGCATTTCGAGCCCACGTCTCAGAGAAACATTTTATTTAAATTGTGCAGTTTTCCCCATCTTCACAATAAAAATATTTCAACATATTTTTCGATCTCTTACACTAATTTATTTATTTGACCTCGTACATATTTGTTTCCTATATCCGTATTAATCTACTTCGCACATATTTCCATTTAAATAAAAACAAAACCTTTTTAAAAATAAGCGATTCATTTCACAAATAAAAGTTGCGTCAAATCAAAAATATATAAAAAGCTGATTTCACTATTCAAAATAGATATTAAAATGATATCACCGCACCAGTGGTAAAAATGAGTTGTTTCTAAATATAAAATCGGAGTGTAAGGAAGTTTGTTATTAGATTTATATCATTATGACGAAATTAACAAAATTGAGTAAACAAACAATACGGTTCGAGTGTGTTTTTTAACGAGTTGATTAAAAAATAATGGTTGGAATGACCCATACGAGCGTTTACACGAAGGTAATATTGAGTATTAAAACACACTCAAATTCTACACATAATTAACATGTTTTTGCGTTATTTGATAGGATCTAATTTTTACTTTTCCTTCTTGTGGCTATTGGCTTACTGCGTATATTAAAAGCTAACGTTATAACATGTTTTGTTTAGTACGTTGTGTTTATTTGAAATTTAGTAAAACAATTATGTTGTTCACGGCATTTCAGCTCATCACGATCATCAAGCTTTACACGACAGATTCGAAGCTACAAGAAGAGAACTGGAGGATGAACGGGACTCTTGCGAACGCCTAAAAAGGGAAGCTAACAGTCGTTTCGAACAAGACAGAACTAATATAAATAAACTAAAAGAAGAACTAAGTAAGTACAAGAATAAATTAGAAGAAGCGAAAGCTAGGTACGAAGAAGAAATACATAAATTGGAACAAAGAATCGAAGAGATAAGAACAGAGAGAGATAGTTGTCAGAGTGAAGCAGAAAACTATAAAATTCAATTACAATTGTGCGAGAATAAATCTGAAAGCGTCGGTAATCAATTACATGAAACTATCAGGAAGCTTAAAGAAGGTGAGGAGGATTTTATAAAAAAATTAATTGCTTGATGTATGTCGAGGTCATCAATTTGATTTAATTTCATAAGTCCTTTTAATAATATTAAATAGCTAAATACATAAAAATTATTCACATTTGTACAATAGCGATTTTTATAATTTCTTTACAGTATAATTTTATTTTCCTTCGGCCGTCCCTGTTAACATGTGTCACCTCGTTAAAAATTCGCATACATAAAATGTTTATTTTTTCAGCTGAAAATAATTCGGAATCACTTAGAAAAGAATTAACCGACGTCAGAAGGTTATTAGCAGACGGTAATTTCGAAAAAGAAAAATACCATAATACGAACAAAGAACTAAGAGATCACATCAAAAAGACGGAGAGTGAAAAAAGAGAACAAGCCAGGCTGCTAGAGGATGCTTATAAGAACATTTCAAGCAAGTACCGATAATATATTTATCATACGAAGTAGTTTTTTAAAAATGTTTCAACGAATAAAAATAATATTCTCATAAACATACCAATAAAATAGTTCATCAATGTTTATGATCTGTCTATTTGACTGTTATTATTTTGGTATAAATAAGTCTCAAATGAAAAAGATTGTGTCGTCCCAAAAAAGTGGCAATTATATCACGTCTTCTAATGAAATCCAATGTCAGTTGGGACATCTAGCATATTGATTTGGAGAGCACTCGTGCTTTATAAAACCATGGACAAAATTAATGCAACATTTACCTATTTTTGATTTAGAATAACTGTTTCAATTTTTAACCAATTAAAATTATTTTTTTGGCACATTGTAGGAAATTAATTGAAATTATCACAAGCATTTTGAATTTTTGTAAAAATAAATTTGGGAATTTAAAATACTGTGTAGAATCAATCAATATTTATGTACCGTACATCACAAACACCCTGTGGGGTAAACTAGAGGCTACAAATTTTTTCTATGTAAATAATGCAAATAATTAGAAAGTTTCATTAATTCTCCATATTTAGTTTTTTTGTTCATTCCAATATCGTTCTCTTTAGAAAAGACACAAATCTTCAAAAAAGTCTCTACAATTTTTGCGACGTAACTTAATATTCTAAGAAAAAATATTTATTCTTAATATCAACAGCAACAATTATTAAATTAAACATAAGCTAGTAACAAATTAATAACGCGAATTCTTCCTCGTGCTCTTATAATAGGTGGAGGTAACTTGGTAGTAAATTATTAATAATCCCATTTTGCGAGAACTACTTATAAGTTTTAAATTTTGTATGTTTATTGGAACAGATACCTACATGACTTCGGACCCTTTTTTTAAAGAACATCCCAAAGATGCTCGATTGGGTTTAAGTCGGCACTTCGAGGAGGACAGTTTAATTTTGGTTGTTTATTTCATCTAAATAATCTATCACAGATCTTGCTATGTTAGGCCGTGTAGAATGAAATTATCGCCTATATATGGCATAATGTGTTCTTCAATAATATTCTCTAAATAATACTCTGCATTCATAGACGAGAGAAAGAGAGAGAAATTCGTTATGAATTTGTGTTCGATAGGGCTTTTGTTGTAGTTGAAATTGTAGGCTTTCGAGTTGGTGCCCTGGTGTAGGATAGTTTCCTCTTCAGGGCTGGGTTGGGAGAGCATTGGATGATTTAGTGCGCGTTCGGGACTGAGCACGATGTGAAATGGTGGTTGGTTGAATGTTGGTAAGTTGAAAAAGTGTATAGAAAATTTTTGAAAAAGTGACTAGGAAAAAGTTTTTAAAGTGTATGGAATTGAGATATTGGAGCGGACTTTTCGCTAGAAAGTAACCGAAGAGAAGGTTTATGTTGAATTTATGTCGGGAATTGATATTTGGAAGCAGCGAAGCTCAAAAGTGTGTGAAATGGTGCGGTGGATTGGGGCGTTTTGGTGGAAGATGAACCATGCATGCCGATACATAAGATGTGCGGTTGAGCTGGCTAGATGTCGGAAATTATTATGTGTAGAATAGGTGGTTTTTACTGAGTTTGAGATGTCTCCGGTGTTTTAAGAGAGGGATATTGAAGTTTTGAAATTTTATTAGATTTTTGGATTTTTAGCAGAAAAAGTGTATAGGAGACATTTTTGAAAAGTGTATGGAATTGGGTGTTATGTTGAAATTGGTTTTGAAATGTTGTGGAGACGTGCCTGCGGGGGGTTTGGAATATTTTACGTTGGTCAGCGTTGAATAATAATCTAAATCATCAAGCAAAGGCGGGTACAGCTGCGGCTGCATTTGTTCCCTGTCGACGATCATCGGTCCATTTGGCTAGTGAATAAATTCACAGAGTTGCAGAAAACCGTAGAAAAACCTGCAACCCCGACGTGGGTGGTGTGGGGGGCGGACCTGCAACCCCGACGTGGGTGATGTGGGGGCGGTCGGAATGTATAGGGTTTGTCCAAAATGTTGAACAAATCAATGAGAGTTTTGGAAAAGTGAGACTTTTGAGTATTGTATGAGAAATTATAGAAATGGGAATTTTTTAGTGGTCTAGATAATTAAATGAGTGATAGAGATTTATTGTGAAAAATCATAGTTTAGGATTATCGTATAGAAATTGGGGATTTGTCTAGGTAGTCGATGTATTCGTCGGGGAGGTCGTCGTAAGCCGTGGCTAGCGAGCATAAAGGAGGAAATGGGAGCTTCCTCTTAGGTATTCTGCCGAGAGGCCGTCTGTTGGCGATCCACGGTGTGACTAGGGTGTTTTTCGGGCTTGTAAATTTTCAAACGGGAAGGAATTGGCTCCATGTCGGTATTGACATAAACGTTATTGCTAGGTTAGTATGGTGCCTTGTATTGGCAGTATCTTAGGATTGACTGCTCACAAGTTCGAAGCTTTTTAACTAGATGGTCGGGAAGGGTGCAATAGACGTTTGCTCTATACGCTCTATAGTCGATTATTGGACGGATATAATATGTCTTATACGTATGAAGTAAGGTGGTAGGGTGAGTACGTCCGAAGCTGCCACCGAGCGCCTTAAGAAGATTAACTCGACGTCGGACTTCATTTAGGGTGTCCATTAGGTCGGCCATCAAGTTGAGAGTGTGAGTAAAACTCACTCCCAAATAAACGACTTCCCTGCGGATTTCGAGTTGATCTGCCCAGAGCACGAGGCGGAAGTTTGTAGGTGTCAGGGTGTTTGAACACGATAGCTTGGGTTTTTTGAGTGTTGAGAGTCACCCGCCATCTCCTGCACAAATTTGAAAATTGAGTTAGTAGATTTTGGGATCGAATGTTGAGAGAGCGAATGTCAGTGGCAGAAATGATTAGTGCGGTATCGTCCGCATATAGTTGGAGATTGTCCTTGGGGTGTCGTGGTATTGGTGTATCATACATATAAATTATGTATAATAGTGGAGCAAGTATCGAGCCCTGTGGAACGCCAGTTTGGGGTGTAAAAGAGTCGGATATGCTGTAACCAACCTTGACGCTGATCGATCGGTCGGTGAGGTAGGAATATAATAATTTTACAATTTGATTTGGCAATCGGATGCTCAGTAGCTTTCTGACTAGTCCGGCGTGCCAGACTTGATAGAAAGCTTTTTGAACGTCCATGAAAATGGCGGCAGAACAGTGTCGTTGATTTAAAGCTCGAGTGACGATAGTTTGAAGGTGGCGTTCTGACAAGAGTAGCCTGGCCTGAATCCGAATTGAAATGCCGGAATTATGTTATTTTCAGTACAAAAGTCCCAGATTCTTTCTTTTAACAAACGTTCAAAGACTTTACCTAGGACGCTGATTAATGAAATGGGCCGGTAGGATTCAGGCTTTGTAGGATCTTTGCCGGGTTTGGGGATGAGAACTACGTTGGCTGATTTCCAACATCGAGGGAAGTAAGAGAATGCCAGACAGGCGTTCAGCAGGGCACAGAGCGGAGGGAAAATCTCTTCTGGCAGGTTTTTAAGTGCCTGTCTCGAGATTCTGTTTCTCCCCGCTCGGCACGCCTGCTGAACTCCTTCGATTGTAAAGGGTGTAAGTGCTAGTGGAATATGAAGATGTGGGCTTCGTGTTATATTGCGGGTAAGGATGTCTGTTTCGATGGCAAAGTCCCTGAGAAATCTTGGCTTTTCAGGTGGTGTAAAGACAATTTGTAGGTCATTTTTGAAGACGGGGGCTTTGTCTTCGGAGGTGTAGATCTTCTGTCCGTGCACTTCGAGATGTGATTCCATTTTCTCTGCTTTTCAGCATTGATTTCGTACCGAACCTGGGCGTTTAGACGGTTCCATTGTGTCTTCATAGCGGGATCTCGAGTGCGAACGTATAACCTATATAACTGTGTTTTCTGACGGATTTTGAGTAGAATTCGTTGCGGGAGGGCATGAAAGTTTGTATTTACGATAGTAAGAGGTACGGCGATGTTTTGTGCAGCATTCATAGACGGGCGATGAATGGATACTAAATCCGTGCGAGCGTCATAACAAATTCCTGCCCAAACAAGAAAGATATTTGATTGGAATGAATCAAATAACAAAATATCGAGAATCAATTATTCTTTCCCAATCATTTGCAAAGTAAAAATGAGTAGCCTTCAGTTTACCACAAAGTGTGTTTAGAATTTACGGTATATAAATATTGTTTCATGGCACCTGGCATACTAAATTGTCAAATTTATTTTTACAAACAAAAGTTCAAAATGCTTGTGATAATTGCAATGAATTTCCTACAATGTGCCAAAAAAAAACATTTTAATCGGTTGACAATTAAAAGTGTTATTTTAATCAAAAATAAGTAAGATTTTAAGTGTTGTGTTAATTTTGTCCATGAGTTTATATGTAGATTTTGAGAAAGTATAACATATAATTAGTTTTTTTTACTTTATGCTCAATATATACTTTGAAGTAAATTTATCATAAGGGAATATCTGTTTTATCGAATATTTGTTTTTTTTTTCACTTCAGTATCACTTCTGGTCACGTAAATATATATTTTTTGGCCATTTTTTCGTTATTTTATTTTTATGATGCTATTTCCTTATAGAGGTCATTATTATTAGTTGATTTTATGGGATAGTATTACGTAACGCAATTTTCGTGGAGGGGGTCTTGTAAAACGTTACGATCCTTTAAAGGGACAGTAGGGGGATTAGCATTGTTTTTTGAAGTGAAACTTTTTATGGGACACTAGCGTTTTGTCATGAGAGTTAACTCGTCGAGCTAACAAAACTGTTAAACTCCTTGTGAGAGAGGCGGAAAAAATTAACGAAGATCCGCACAAAGAGGAGACGCCGAGAATAGTCGCAGGGCATTGTTTATTGATGGCGATCATCTTATTCCGTTTATCAATCCCCACTTCGCTGCGCGAACGATAAAGTGAGAACGCATTCGGGGGGAAAAGGATACCAAAAGCGCTTAATAATTTCTGCCGATATTGGTATAATCCAGTGCGAAATTAATATAGAAATTGTTTACCTTTAAAATTAAGGCGATAAAAACTAGGAAATTTCTTTGCATTGTGTATTTATTTGTATTATTGGTTGGCTAAATCAGAAAAAGATAAGATTCCAATGATCTTAGCTGGAGATTTTAATGTAAATTTTAGTGACAAAAGTTCAGAACCACTCATTTCATTTTTATATGATAAATTACAATTAAAAATAAACAATGACATTCATATTTCAACAACAAGATATGGAACTTGCTTGGATGCTGTTTTTTCAAGACACTTGAATTCATTGAGATCTGAAGTATTTGCATCCTACTTTAGCTATCATCAGCCAATTATTTCTATTTTGCCAAATAAAAATGACAGTGCAGATAAAGATATTTGAATCTGTGATTCATTAACATAAGTCATATTAATTACTTATATAGTTCTTTTCTTAATGTAGAATGTTTATGTAATATATATATATATATATATATATATATATATATATATATATATATATATATGTATATGTCTATTAAATTATTTCATATTAAAAATTTTTTAATATTGTTTTTATTCTCAGTTATTGTCAATGAAGATACAAAAAATGTATGCGTCAGTCCAAAACTAACAGCGTCAAAAGTGAAACTTTTCATGTAATTCAAAAACTGTCAATGAGTGTACAAAAAAATACATTGCAGCAAAGAAAAATTGACTGGAAATTATAATAAAAATGATTTATAATAAAAATCAAGAAAAATCTACAGACTATCCCGAATTAATTACTACGGAAGTTTCACTTGTACGTATATGTATATAGTTTTATGTATATGTAAATAATAGTACGTACAAGTGAAACTTCCGTAGTAATTAATTCGGGATAGTCTGTAGATTTTTCTTGATTTTTATTATAAATCATTTTTATTATAATTTCCAGTCAATTTTTCTTTGCTGCAATGTATTTTTTTGTACACTCATTGACAGTTTTTGAATTACATGAAAAGTTTCACTTTTGACGCTGTTAGTTTTGGATTGACGCATACATTTTTTATTCAAATAAACAAGTTGGGAAGTGCCACAGTGTGGCGTATACTAGGACAGTAATTTCAGTTTGATGAACATTTAAATCACCGAATTTGTCTAATAATTAATACAATAACAAAACAATGGGCCTGTTTGGCAGAAAAAAAGCGCTTGTTAGCGCTTGCCAGCGCTGAGAAACGATCTATACAGTTGTCGGCCAGGACACGTTTGCTAACTTCAATAGCGCCGACACAATCCGCTATTTTGCTTCTGTATTTTGTTTGTTTTAAGCAATATCATCCCCAAAAGTATCTTCTACTACATCATTTAATATATCATTCATAATTGATAATTTTTTAATATTCTCACCTAACAAACAAGTTGGCTTAAGTGTCCCGGCTAAAACTAACTTAGCGTCCTAGAGGAAAATAGCTATTTAGTAGTTGACAGCGCTTACCGGTTAGCGATCGCCACTTTGCTTACAAGAAGCGCTTCGTTGCGCTTTTTTCTGCCAAACAGACGGAATGAAACATAAATACTCTGTATCCATCAAAAATAATAAGAAATGCAGACGAAACATACATCCACAGATTAAGTATTTCGTCTGAAAATCTGAATGTCAAGATTTTTTAAATGACAGCAATCAGAAGGTGTCAATCACAGCCATCTTTAGTAGAAGGCCTGGGCACAGAAGTGTAAATTAATTTTCACTCACAATCACAGACCAGTTATCTCTGCATGCAATGAGGCCACATTGCATGATCTGAGAGTAGAAGGCTAAAAGCTGAAAGTAGTGATGTTTTGTCTATATGCTACTACCTATTATATTCTTAAATGTTTTTTGAAAGTTAGGTACTGCAATTCACAATGAGCATAGTATAAATCAAAAATAATACAATCGGAAACAAGTATTTATTAATTTTATTTCTATACATGCATTATTTATAAATACAATATTTACCCTAGACCAAAGTATTTAACTTTCTTTTTTTAGAAACATTTCCAGGCATTAGAGATTCTAAATGATACTTTTTATATTTTATAAAAGTATTTAACAATATATTTGAAAATGATGGTATAGTCGACGTAAAAGATATAATGCGAACTTTAATGTTTCGGCTTATCGTTTGACTTAAATTCCGTTATAGTCCAGTCAATATTATAATTTAAAATGCCCATTTGACGATATGTTCATTTATTATTATAATTTCAACTAATAATCGTTAAAATGTAATCAATAATTTTATAATTATTAAATACGTTTATCGACTGTCTAACGATTACTCTTAACCCGCAATTATGGAGCGCCATCCTACTTTTTAAGATACTTAGCGTTAATGTATAGGACAAAATGCATTCCTTTAAACAATATTAACCTATTCATATTCAAAAACATCTTAAACATAACACCAGATCATTAACACTACCTAATATCTCGTTTTATTGAGAAGAATTAGGAATATAAATTTCAAATAACTTATTATTTTTCCCATCTTTTACTGAACTATAAGTATATTTTGACATGGCAATTTTTTCGAACACAATAGGTGTTCACCACAGATAAGCCACACTCATCCTTTAGTTGGTAGGCTGACAACAAGGAAGAGTGTAATGTTTATTATATAGCAATTATATTTTTAGTTAAAAGATGAATATTTACAATGTGGCGTCCTTGGGAAATATCGAGTTCGGTCCAAAATATTGTGTGTAACAATAACGAAAATTTAAATAGTTGTGATCAAAGTGAAAACAGGATTCGACGTCATTTAAATTTGGAAACACAGAAGATATGTTTCAATGTGTATATGAATCTACGGGAAAAGTTTGGTTTCGATGAAGAAACAGAATTAATGCAAGCAGTATCTGATTTAACAGAAGTTCCCCTGTTAACTATACGTAAAATAGCCAAGAATGGGCCTTACGAACGCAAGAAGCGTTGTGATAAGGGATTGATCAATTATTAAAAACCACCATATATGACTGTTACAAAAGTAATGAGTTAAATAAAACCAATGACAAATAACCTGAAATTGTCATCTGACCTTCTACTCAAACGAAACAATTCAATAAATAATGATCGGAGGTCAAATTTTTTATCTATTGAAGAGGTTTCACAGTATGCTGATTCCGAATCCGTTTATACCTAAACTCTAGCACTTACAGTTCACCCGCTGAACCTTAAAACGGACGGACGGACACCAGAAGCCAGAATATAAGACTTTTCGTCGACTTCGTCTACTTATGTTTCCCAAGTTGGCAACCCTTTTCGTTTATGTTTTACGGGAATACTTCATCTTTATTGTACATCATTTTTATTTTTTTTCCTTGTCAGTATTCAGTGTTGTTAAAGTAAGTTCATACTGTAATGTCCTCAAAAGAGGGAGATTTGCATTATCAGCTGTTCTTGGCCTATAAAGACTCTCACGCTGACTTGCTAGTGTAACTGTGCCAAAAAATGCTAAAGAAATTTGGAAAACGGCTAAAGAAAAACTAAGAAACAAACAAAAGTTTATAAAACATATAAATGAAGTTTCGATGCATATAGAAAGCTTGAAGATCGTTTGCAGGATCTAGCAGAACCTATCTCACGTCCGCGAATCGCAATATTGCTTGCAAGTGATTAAATGTGCGGATGAATCCTGCTGTTCCCGCAAGAGGAGTGCACTGAAATATGTTTGTCCGGATATTTTCCTGCCGCCACCCTGCCCACTCAAACTCAAACCCCAAAAGCAAGCTCATGGTACCTAGTCAGCTAGACAAAGGATCATGTAAGTTTTCACCACTTCTTGTGAGATTATCCGTTGATCTGTCGCCTCCTATAGAAGGGTTTAAGCAGATGCCTTACGATTTCTGTTGCCCATCAGTACAATCTAACTTCAAGAATAAAATATGTGCCACCTGTGGAATTAACTTCACATACCACAAGTAAGTGAAAGTAGAGTACAGCCACCACGACTTGCTGTCAGAAGGGTATATGAGCTTCTCTGCATTGTGCGACGCTGTGAAATATCAACTGAGGATGTCGGTTCGCTCGATGAAGTTGATACAAATAGTTTAACAATTCCAGAACCCTCTTCGTCTGCTTTCGATGTGTCAGTAATGAAGGAGTCTGAGTGGCTGGCAAACCCTTGGACAGAGGAGCAGTGACTCGAATCATTTTTTACATACCGTAACATGGAGATACTTTAAATTCTGGGTATACTTTGATCGAAACTTCATCATTTGTTCAAACCCCACAGCGCGCCGCTGCTTTTCAAAGTAACTAATTTTTGCTTGCATAGGTATTAAGCATCGATAGGTTCGCTACATCGACAGTCGGTTGCAAACGTCGAAATAAGAAGCATCGTCGCTTCAATTCGTTGTTTTGGTTTGCACGTGAATTTTACTATTCATTTTGGCTGGTAAACTTTATATTCACATTGGTGAGTTTTCATATTTAGATTATAAATCTATTTCTTGTGGGTCAAACATATATTTAGAGGTGCTATGCATGCAATACCTACTCTCCATTATAATTAGTTTTTCTTCTGTATGGGATTTCAATTGAGGGGGTATCTTTGATCAAGACTTGGTGTAACATTGATCGAGTGATCAATGTTACCCCATCACATAGATCTCATGAACAGTTGAGCATGAAATTGTTTTCTTTCATTTCAAAAATGTCACGTAAGCATAATCGATTACTTAGCAGCCGAAAATACCGAGATTATTTATCTGAGAAGTTGGAGGAAGCTCTCCAAGCAGTGCTCGATGGCAGTTTGTCACTGCGTGGGTCATCTAGGCAGTTTGGAATTCCGTTTGGCACACTCTATAATAAATTTAAAGGACGAACTCCTGGCCATCCAACGGTTTTTAGTAAGCAAGAAGAAGAGGCTATCCTTCAAACAGCAGCCAAATGCTCAGAGTGGGGTTTTCCATTGAATCTTATGGACATAAGGATGATGGCAAAGTAATATTTGGACAGAAAAGGGATAACGATAAATATGTTCGTGAATAATGTAGCTGGAGTTGAGTGGACATACAGTATTCTAAATAGGCATAAAAACTCGTTTGGACAGAGATTGGCCACCAACATAAAACGAGCGAGGGCCGCAGTATCCAGAGAAACTCTAGGAGTATTTTATGACAACTTGGAAAAATAAATTAAGGACTTACCGAGTTCCAACATATTTAATTACGACGAATCAAATTTATCAGAAGACCCTGGAAAAAAACGAGGAGTTTATAGACGAGGTGTGAAATATCCAGAGAAAATTATGAATCACTCGAAGTACTGCACAACTATCATGATATGTGGTTCAGCGGACGGCACATTGTTACCTCCTTACGTTGTATTCAAGAGTATCCACCTTTATGATTCTTGGAAGGAAAATGGTATACGAGGACCTCCTTGCTGCGACAAAGCATGTTGTAGTTCAGGCACACGGTTCAATCGCACGTCAAGCGGATGGATGGATGGCCTTACTTTCAGAGGCTGGTTTCAAAGCTCTTTCTTACCGCATGCCAAACGTTTAGAAGGTCGAAAGGCTCTTATTGGTGACAACATATCCTCTCATATGGATGTTGATGTAATAAACATGTGTGCGGCAAATGATATAGATTTCATCTGTTTAGTCCCACACTCCACACACATGTACCAGCCGCTAGACGTTAGGTTCCTTCGGCCAATGAAAGAAGCTTGGCGCATGACACTGTCGGAATTGAAATTACAAAATTTACGATTGTCCACTGTTCCGAAAGATGCATTTGCCAATATTTTGAAAATAAACTTTAATTGACATGGACTCGATAGCTGCAAGAGTTAGTAATCAGCCACGGGAAGACACCTGCAACTCATCGGCCATCAGACGAAACTTGATAAGCTCATTCTGTTCTTCTGGTATCTATCTTTTAGATCGTTAGCAAGTGTTCAAGAAATTACCAAAGGAAACTGAACAAGAAAATCCGACAAATGAGGTTGAAAGTGCTTTGCTAGAAGAGCAAAGATTTTGTGGCCCAAGTCGGCCACAGAGGAAGAAAAAAGGCTGGCTGTTGCACCCGGATGTAGTATATCGACAGCGGGGGTTGATAATGGGACGACAGATAATAATAATAGTGACGATGTGTTACCCTCCACTTCAACGCAGAATGAAGAGGGTCACGCAGCTAGAGAATCTATGGCAGACAGTGAACTGGAATTTGACAGTGGAGAAGCACCTGATAGATTTGAAGTTGGTCAGTTTATTCTGACAGAATTTTCTTCACAACGAGGGAAAAAAAATACATGTGTAAGATTTTGGAAGTGGTACCAGAAATTGTTGTCGTGGGAATGAAATCCATTGGAAAAAATAAAAGAAAATTTAAATTCATTGCCGACGATATCTTCGTGATTTGACGTGGAGACGTAATCAAGATCCAGGCCAATCCTTCAGAGCATATCGACTCTGATGGTAATTCGTTCTATGAATTTGAGACTGATATCGAAGTTCGCGAAGTTTGAAGTGTTTTTTTTCGTACGTACCTACTCATTTGTAGTACAATTTTTTTTTCAAGGACTAAAAACTATATATGTGTTCATGTGCCTTAATTGCATTATTTTTGTTTAGAAGCTTACATTTTGTTTTCACTGAATAAATGAATATTTGACATAACTTATATGTTTTCATCCGATCAAAGTTCCCCCACTGAATGAATTTGCTTGCACAACCTAAAATATCAACCGCAGATTTTTATTTTTTGTTTTTTTATTCATTCCAGTGGGATTACTTTAATATTGCATATAAAACGCAATGGCGATCAAAGTATCCCCAATACCAGTATAACTTTGATCACATCATTTTTATTTTTTATCTCAGAAAATACTTATTTTTTTAATTTCATAACTTCAGGAGGAAGACACTTTTTTTGTAAATTCGAAAAAAAAATCATCATTGAACAAATTTTTATTATTATTGTACAATATCACTTGCTTGGTGTATTAACAAAACATCGTAATAAAGAATCTATGTACATTAAAATAGCTAGCGACTGAAGTTATTTAACTTGAAGTTTGTTTTTGTCAATTTTCCCATAAAATAATAGGTTGCCTAATTTGAGATGTCCCAATTTGAGACAGATTTCCTAATTTGGGATACTACTCAAAAAAACCCGTTTCTTCGCAGAAAGAACATCTACAATTAGCATCTTCAATTTCCCCACAATCTTCATGGGCCCATCTGCCGCAGTGAACATATTTTGCCCATAGCTCGCCATGCTTGTCCTCGGAAAATCTCCCGGAACAAAATAAACATTCAGCATCAGTTCCTTCGGATTCGTCTGAAGAGGAATTGGCCAATATAATACTGCTGTCGCTTTCTGAGCTTGAACTAGAAGAAACCCGGCGTTTTTTTCTCTTCTGCTCTAACCCCGAAGTGGAAGGTTGGTCCTGTTTTAAAACTGCTGATTTCTGTTTTCGTACAATTGCAGTAGACTTTTTTACCAGTTTCTTTGATTATTTTTCTTTTGGTTCTAACTCTTCACTGATGTTTTTTTTAGGTATAGTATTTTTCTTTTTTCTAAACTACCTTGTAATTCATCTTTGTAAGGAGTTAAGGTAATTATTGATGCTTTCCCTGCCCTAACATTCACCTTAGTTTCTCTGTTTTTGTATTCAGGCAGAGGACAAATATCCGTGGAAGAAAAATATTCTCTCTGAGGCTTATTTGCTGAGGATGGACTTGGTGTACGTTCATTTCTTTCTGGCGTTGGTAGAGCCATTGCTTCATTTTCATTTTGGTTGCTCAGATGATCTTCCTGATGATTTGATTTTTCGGAGAGGTGTTCTTCTTGAAGGCCTGTTTTGTTTTCCATTACATGATGCACGCCAAAATCATGGTCTCTGAAGGTGTTTCTATTCAAAGGAACTAGTCCCGTTTTTCTAAAACCATTGCACGATGTTTCCATAGTGGCAGCTCTATTTTAGTCTTTGCCAAAAATACTAGCAATTGCTTATGGGAATACAGTACTTAAATAGTTCTCCCGAAGCCAATTTTCTATCTCCTGAGCGTAATAGGTTTTTAACGGAGACATAAATGAAACATCTAAAGGCTGCATTTTATTGGTAGAATGTGACGGAAGACAAATTATCGCCACATCATTTTGTTTTGCCAAATTTATGAGAGCAATGTTTCTTGTGTGGGCGTAGTGTCCATCCAATACAAGTAGAACAGGGTCAACAGATGTGGGTTTCGTGAATTTGATAAAATGGCTTAACCATCTTGTAAAAATATCTGATTGAACCCAACCAGAAATGTGACACTCAGCTATGGCTCCAGTTGGAGCACCAATCATTAGCTCAGACTTCATATTTTTCCGTGGAAAAATGAATAATGGCGGTACATAAACTCCTGCAGCATACATACAGGTTATTACGGTGATTAGTTTACCTCTTTCTGCGGAGGTTAATGTAGAAACCTGTTGTTTTCTCTTCAACGATAAAACCTTACTATGCCTATGTTGAACGATGGTAATGCCCGTTTCGTCGACATTGAATACCCTCTGGGAATGATCTTGAAGCTTGGAATATTCTGGCTCAGCTGGATAAGAGCTGCAGACATGCCTTGCGGTGTTCTCATCGAAAGTTGTGGATGGCTCTCCAAAAATAACCCCAACCATTTTTTCCCCGCAGATTTACTAACGCCATTAAATGGATGCGTCAACTTATTCCTAATTGCCAGTTGGAATGCCATTCGTTTAATATCGCCCGACCTCAGACCAAAAAATCGTTGTTCCATGGCTAATGCATATTGAACTAGTACGTTTTCTAGTTGTTCAGAGAAAACTGGTTTCCGGCCTATCGATAGTTTGAAAAGTTCTTCTGGGCTTTTATCTGACTTTGAGTATCTTTCCACAGTGCCTTTGGGTACACCAAAAACTTTTGAGGCTTTTAGATATCCCATCTCTTTATTACGCACAGCTTTCACCATACCACGAGGATCCCATTTCTTGTGTTTTTTAGGCATCTGTAATAAAACGTCAAAATATATGTAATATATGTATTGGGAGCCTAATTTGAGATAGTCTCAAATTCAGAACCATTTGGTATCTTAAATCAGGAATTCTCGTTATAAAATTTGACAACAATATTTTTAGGTTAGTTATGAAAGAATACAGCCAATTTTAATAAGACATCATTAGGCAACACCTAAACTAACTACTTCGACACATAAAATATTCTATTTCCACTTACTTTGACTGCAAATGCCGGTTTCTTTACACTATCAAAAAAACTTTTAAACTCAAATCGGAAGAAAAACGCACGTGCATAAAAACAAACGAACTGACGCTCTTAACGACTCCTTACCACTGCAGTCTAGTTAATTGACGTAAGTTGACAACACTTTTGTTAGATGACGTTACATATACCATAATATGCGGAGCTATCTCAAAATAGGCGCCTATCTCAAATTTGGGTCACTTCCTCTATGTTAATTGGGTAAAACCGATTAATCATGATTTTTAGTTCACCTGTATTGATTGATAAAGGCAAGTTATTCAAGTCTGAAAAAAAAATTGATCAAAGTATCCCCATGTTGCGGTACCTACTTATTTGAATTATGGCTGATTTTATTTTAATTTTTTTGTTAGGAATACGATTTTATTTTGAGTAAAATGTTTTATTTCAGTTAGGTTCCCATTTCTAATTGCATTGCCAAAGATTAAAATAAATATGTTATTTTATTTTAAGAGTTTATTAGTAAAAAAAGCTACAAAAGGAGAATGCATGAGAAGAACAGTGGTGGATCAAGCCAAAAAAGTATGCAAGGACGGGGCCAGAATGGCATAATTTACTGTAAGATTAGTAGTAAAAGTTTATTAGGACAAATCTGAGCCCATTTTAACGTATTTTAAACTGAAGTAAATGTTTATTGCATCATGTGTGATTGTATATAAAATAACAATATAAATAAAATAAGCATTATACGCATGTATTGTGAGTTAGAAAGCTCTAGTTTTATTTATTATAAAACAGTGACAAAGGTATTTTAGCGAATTCCAGCCCAACAAAATTGTGACTTTTAGGTAAAAATGGTCACCTGGGTGTTACTTAACATTTAGGGAGGGGGCTACAGAAAAACGTTACGGCGCGTTACATCAGGAGGGAGGGTAGATTAAAAAATCTTCAAAAATTGCGTTACGTAATACTTGAACGCCCCCATACTCGAAGACCATATGTTCAAATTTGAATGTGCCGTTAACCCATAATGGCAGTTATTTTTTTTTAATTTCCAAGGTCATAATGGCGGAAAAACTGCCGATATGTTGGACAAACATCTTTAAGTGTCTATCTAATTCAAGACCGTTTTCTTGTTTGAAATAATTATATATTTTTTTAAGTAAAACTATTACACAATTCAATCGTACGGTTTCTTTAAACTATTACATTCAAAAACAAATCAAAACCTTTTAAACAGCCCTCATATCTTCGTTTTTTATCATTATATTCATTGTGATCGCTTTCAGTAAAAAGCAAATTAATGATGCCTTTTGTGCAGTGGAAAATCCACACAATATGCACGATCATCATTAATCAAATTTTTAACTCTTCAAGTACATTCCAATCAAAAGTATAATCAATAAAACGTGACGATACCCAAAAAGCCACTTACAGTTTTATCAATAAAACCTCAAGAAGGCACTTACGCTAACCGTTATATAGAGATCTTTTAATGAATAATGAAAATTTATTTAATTTGTGATCATAGCTTTGAATTTAATTCGTTTTATATAGATCTCGAAGATATTAAAGTGGGTTTAGAAAACGAGAGAAATCGCTTACAGAACCAAATAAGAAATCTGGAGACAGAACAACTACAAATCGAACACAAGGTATGTTATTTTCATACTTATCATTATATCTTTGGCTAGTTTGTTATTAATTTTTATTATACTTGATTGTTCTACCGTTTTTGTTTGAAGCTTTAAGTGGTATTATATATAGTTTAGAAAAATGGTAGAGAGGATTCCTATTTGAAAGAAAAAATTTGAGAGATAATCGATAGAATAATAATATACACAAACTTTTATACCAACTACCTTTGATTTCTAAGGGCTCGATCGGTATTTGTTTATTTATCCTGAATACATTTCTGCAACTCTAGCTTATTCGTAGATATCACAATATACTTGGAAAGTATTTCATGTTGCTATCTCTAAATCAAAAAGAGCTAAATGTTTTCCACCTTCCTCCAATTTTATCACCTTTAAATCAATAATTTTTCTTTAGGTGCAGGGCCTCCAGGAGGAGGTGCAACGTTCCCAAGCATCAAACAGTCAGCAACAAACAGAAGAAAAAGAACTACAAGCGAGATTGTTGAATGAAGTCGAAGAAAGAGAGAGGGCGCACCAAGAAGTACACCAATGTAGAAAACAAGTAATAACATGTAACATTTTACATTATTTGTGTAACTTATCATATTTTTCTCCATTTTCAGATTTCAGAATTAGAAAGAAGTCTAGAACATACGCGTCTTGAATTGAATAAAATTAGATCTCATAGTAGTCAGCTAGAAGAACAATGGCATGCTAGAGAACAAGATCTTCTGGTTCATTTGGAAGACAGTAAAGCGAAGGAAAAAAGATTAGAAGACCAAAAACACAATCTAGAAGTGTGTTTAGTAGATGCTACTCAACAAATTCAAGAATTAAAGGTAAAACATATGACATAGCTAGGTAAATAAGGGTAACAACTTAGTGGAGCAGTTCATCTCGCCTGGCACATCGCCGCATGGCGATGGTGAATTAATGTTGCAGAATTTTATGAATGCAAATATACCGGGGTTGTGCACAAAACCGCGCACTTAGCCGTTACTTGAAGAACAAAATAATTTGTTTTTTAGCAGGCAGTTGCCTGAAATTTGCTATCTCAAGGCCTCACTCCCTCTACAGTAGCCCATGGACGCTGCACTTGCCGCGTAAAATCAGCAGCTGTCATTAAATCAAGTATGTATATATGCTTAGAACTGCTTTTATAGATGCCCCACTATGTGTCCTCTGATATCTGGCTTGAATAGATACTTGAGGCGAAGCTTGATGCGATTTTTACCCTAAGGGTAAAAACATAGTCGAGCAGCTCTTCTCGCCTGGCACATCGCTGCACGACGAGTCGATTTGCTAACCTTCCAGAATCAACTCTTGTATCCCAAATCAAAGAAACTTAGTAATACTAGGCATTATCTCTTCACTAGCATTAGTAATACGATCAATACTGTAATGAACCAAGGCCATGATATACTCAATAGCTGACATTGTAGCTAGGCTTCTAAAAAACCAATTCTATGCTCTTGTCGATTTGCTAGCCTTTCAGAAGCAAGTCCTGTATGCCCAAAAAATGTAATGAGTTCAATAAGCATCGGGATGACAAAAACACCAGGAAAGTACTAAGATAGCTACTGCAGTTAAGGTAACATCTCCATATTGTCTAGGTAATTGAAAAATCTCTTTATAGAGGTTGTGGGCAGAAAAATGTAACATTCTGAAACGTTTTCTTTGGGTTACTGCTATTTTTATCTATAGAACTCGGCCAGCGCATCTGGAGCACTTTTCTACATCATCAAGTGAGCCGACAAGATGTCGGTCGTTTTTCCAGGAGATTGTTCTATGAAATTCTCGAAAAATTTATTATTGCATGAGGCGGAAGCTCCGGATATTCGTCAGCTGTATACTTATCATACTATAATTTATTCATTTAAAAACATAAAATTACTAAAATATCCCGAGCATCATTATTTAACAAGAATCAAGTCAAAGTAATAGCTCTGATTCCCTTAATGAACACACTTTACTAGCACTACACACACTTGCACTTCTTCAGAGACCATATGTTTACCTGTAAGTGTGGGTGTTGGTGTAATGATAGCAAAAAGTGTGTTCAGCATGAATATCACCAATGGTTAGGGAAATTCCAACTTAATGTGATTCCCTTTCATACTAAAACAGTCAGTCAACGTTGTTATTCATTTATAATACACAAAATTTATAGACTTTTTCCTGTTTCCTAATCTAAAAATATAGTTTGGAGGATAGAGATTTTCCTCGAAAGAGGTAGTGATAGCATACGTAAACGCCTGTTTTTTATATAAAGATGAGACCTATTATTTGGAAGTGTGAAAAAAGTTAAGAGCATCGCTGGAAGAACTGTATTAACTTAAAAGGAGATTACGTTGAAAAATAAATGGTTTTAAAGATCAAAACTAACTTTTCCGCATCTGTGAGGCGCCCTGAACAATATCCTATCATAAAATTGTCACTTGTATAAAAATGACCAAAAATGTGGTACTTCCAGTGCCATAGCACCCGTTGTACTAGCTCCAATGAGCTGAAAATCAATAAAGATCATCTATAAGACGCCCTGAACAATATCCAATCATGAAATTGGTCACTTGTACACACTCCGGAGGCTGTATCGTGCTAACAAACTGAAAATTCTCCAAAAATGTCGTACTTCAAGTACCATAGAACCCGTTGTACCGGCTCTGGTGAGCTGAAAATAAATAGGGTTCATCTGTGGCATGTCGTGAACAATATCCAATCATAAAATTGGTAATTTGTTGCACTCCAGAGGATGTATCGTGCTACACACTTAAATTTGTGCAAAAATGACAAAAATGTCGTACTTCAATTACCATGGTGTTGTTCTGAATCTGGTAAACTGAAAATCAATAGGATGATTCATCTGTGAGATGTCCTGAACAATATGCAATCATAAAATTAGTGACTTTTTGCACTACTGAGGCTGTATCGTGCTAACAATCTTAAATTTCTTCAAAAATGACAAAAATATCGAACTTCAAGTACCATAGCACCCGTTGTACTGAATCTGGTGAGCTTAAAATCAATAGGATTTATCTTTGAGATGTCGTAAACTATATTCAATTATAAAATTAGTGACTTGTTGCACTCCGGAGGCTGTATCGTGCTAACAAGACCATGTTACGAAATGTGGCCGACGACGACGACATACACACAGGATTTTTTTTCTTAAAACCGTCTTTCGTGTTGTTCTTGGGGTTAAATGTAAAAAAAAACTCTAAAAAAAATCCAAATTTCCAACTTTTTTTGGGGTAAACCAATACTTTTCTCGCATATTAGATAGGTTGGGAGGAAAACTAATAAAACTAAATTTTAAGAAAAAATGTCTAATTTTTTCAGACATCCATCGTACATGAGCTATTGGTTTCTTAGAAATACCATCATGTAGTCATATTTATCTTGTGTAATCATTGTAATTGTCCGTTTTGTGTTTGGTTTGTTTCACATATTAGGTATTTATTACAAAATTCAACTTCAAGTATGAATATTTTTGCCCACGACCACTTAATAATTAATAATATTTTACCTCCTAACGAAAAGTATATGGTAATCATATATCACTAGATTGAACTATGTTAATTCAAGCTTTTGCATTTAAATAGCATATGTTGCTATGACAACACAACACTCACAATATTCCGGCACATCCCGATAGGTGACTAGAGATGGGGGATACGATACGATATTTTCATTAAGTAAACCTTTAAGTCTGCGTGTATTGTTTAGGAAATTTGTTTCTGAAATATATCTTATTTTTAATACAATATACTTATTTCTAACGGTACAGTGTATCGATACTTTACACAGTATCGCCCATCTTTATATGTGTCACACGGATTATTTGACGTAGGTACACCAGAAATTTATTAATTTTGAAGTTAGAATTGTCAATAATATCAAATACCAAATTATTACGAAATTTTATTTAATAAAGAAATCAAGGGTCGTGGATAAAGTATAGTATTCAATTCGCAATGTATGGCCATTATTCAGTCGGGTGACTTGCGCCCCTCTCCTACGGCTCGGGACGCAAACGTCACTCTGCGTGAATAATGGCTATCATAAATTGCTCGTTTAATAATATACTATAGGTGCAACCACATAAAACGTTCTAAATGTATTAAATTAAAGTATACTTGCCATGCTCAACAGCTCTGGTTGTGACTATAAACATAGTTTATTTAGTCTATTTTTAGTTCTTCTGAACTTATAATTGTTACATATTTTTTAAATAAACAGTATTATGTTTATTTATTTATTATTGCCTAATGGATGTGCTGTGGATATAGAAATTCAAAAGTGCTTAATTCATTTTTATACAGGCTAAATTAGGCGGTGCGGAAGGCAGAGTTAGAGCACTGGAAAACCAACTTGTTCATTTGGATTCTACAAAGAGAGATGTAGAACAAAAACTGAGCAGTATTATATCTACACTTCGAAGAATAGCAGGGGTACAGTTAGATGGATCCGTTAATATGCCTTATAGGTTATTAAGCCCGTCTAGAAGATGGAGCCCAGCTAGATGTAAGTAAATAACAACGTTAACTATAATATGGTCTGTTATGTTATGATAATTTTACAGCATACGATGATGGTAGAGACGGAACAATCGACGTTGATCCAGAAGTGGTACGAAAAGGAGTTAGAAATTTGATGCAACAAGTGGCGCAAATTGAACGAGAAAGAGTAAGTACACACATTCTATATTCCTGTATACATTTTACTGATTCTGCTTTAGGATGACTACAAGGCACAAGTACAAATCACGAAAAAGCAACTTCAAGAAGCTCAAGAAGGAATGAATAAAGGCGATAACAAATTAACTAAAATATTGCAAAGTGTTAGAGCTTTGCAAGAAGAAAAGAGTAGCTTAGAAGCCAAATTAGGACAGAAAAATACCGAACTTCAATCGCAGGTAGGGTCAAAATATGTTTTTTATTTTATATAGGCGATAATGATGTTTTCTCTTTAGAATCAAGCTCTTCAGAAGAAATCTGAAGAGGCAAAAGAGTTGCGAGAAAAAGTGGTCAATTTAGAACTAAGTCTAAGCAGTGGCAATGAACAAAAGTTACAGTATGAGGTAAAAGGAACTTGCAAATCTTGATTATCCGATGTA
This sequence comes from Galeruca laticollis, assembly GCA_963921935.1. Classification (NCBI taxonomy): domain Eukaryota; kingdom Metazoa; phylum Arthropoda; class Insecta; order Coleoptera; family Chrysomelidae; genus Galeruca; species Galeruca laticollis. The sequence continues at coordinate 164,604,958 of OY998175.1, read as the reverse complement.
TTAAAAGTATTTTTATTTAGGATAAACTAGATAAAATGAAAGCTGCAATAGATCGACTCGAAGCAGAAAAACGAGGACTGCAAGAAGAATTGAATAGAACAGAAAACAGATCAACTAAATTGGAACTGCAACGAATGTCCGCCGAAGGAGATCTGCAAAGGTTACAAATGATGTTACAAGAAAAGGACGCCAACATTCAGGTAAATATCCTCAAAAGAATTTCCAAAACACAACGGTAAGTTTACTTCAATTGTTTAGAAACTTCAAGAGAAATGTGAGCGACAAAGTCGTACAATTGCTAGTTTAGAAGAAAGATGCGTATCACTGAAATCAACGATTGATCAAATGACTATATCGTTAGAGAAAGATTCTGTGAACGAATCCGAATTAAAATCAGAACTGCAAAGCTTACAGAGAGCTTTAATGGACACTACTTCGGCGTCACAAGCCGGCGCTGAAAGACTCAAGCAGGTAAACATCCCATTATGTACCTACAAACATTATAGCTGGTTACTTTTTATTTAACTCTCAGGTTTAGTTATTTTCTTCATCATCTTAAATATTTTACCAACGCAAATAATCGTATCGGAGCAGTTTATCGCGACCGCATGTGAGTTAAATAAAACGTGCACCTATCTCTTTAATACCACGCCATTAATTACCTGTTACACATAGCATTTTTTATGTTAGCTGCAAAAACAACTCGCTAACAGCGAAAACGAACGTCGTGTTTTAACAGAACGGTTTGAGTCGACTCAACAAAACTTGGCGGAAATGCGTAGAAACAACCAAGTATTACAAGATCAAGTATCCAGATTAAATAACGAATTAGCTAATAACGAAGTCCAAAGATCTGGATTGGAATCTCAATTGAGGCTCGCTCAATGGCCGACAGAAACTGGAGTATGTTCTCATCACGAGGAAGAACTAAAGAATCAGTTGCATTCTGTACAAAGGGAGAGGAACGACCTGAGAACTAAAATTGAATCACTTAATAATAAGGTAAGTTAGAGTGGATCGATACATGCACTAGGGGTAAACAGTTCTTGGCCATTCAACAATTATTGCAATATTTAGAGAACTAAGCACCCCACAAAAATTATAGCATCTCTAAAATGTTTGCAAAAGTTTAAATTTTTTTTTCTGAACTATTTGAAAAATGTCGATGTTTTTTTTTTCAGATAATAGGTTGATTATTCAGGAAAAATAATCTCGATGATTATTTGAATAAAATTTAATGTTTCAGTAAATACCGTGTGTTGTCATAATATAGGTTTTTGGTTGAAAAATTCGTAACACCCTGTAAAGTGTACCAACAATAGCAGCATGTTAAAATTAATAGCCGACTATAGCCTCATCTATTCGCCAAATTTTCTTTTTTGCTTCGTTTAATTATCTCAATTATTAAAGGAGGAGACAGACTTACGTATTGTTAATATTTAAATGTGTATATTGAACAAACCTGAAAAGTATGCTATGCCAACTTAACATCATGCAAATTCCAATTGACAGTTGATATATCAATTTTCGCAGTACATTTCTTTTCACTTTTTATCGTGATTTTTCACAAGATCAGGCAATTTGGAAAGATTGAAGTAGGTGGCGCTACTTAGGCTGGAGTTCTTTAAACTGTCAACGTCAGCTTATTTACATTCAAATATAAACGATTTGATTAGTTTACTGTTAATGTGTTGATTATTGCAACTAAAATGCCACAATGTTGTGCTGTTTGTAGGTGGCCATAGTATCTGCGAGACACCACTTTTTTCAACTAAAGAGCTGCTTTCAAAATTTTCATTTGTGTCGTAGGATACCAATACCAATGTATGTTTTGGTTTTGTTGAATACTTGGAAAAAGAACATATTTTCAATACATTTTTTGTCAATCCATTGGACTTGGACTTCTATGCCCAATAACTAACGTTTTTGATGAGTTGACAATCTTCTTATTAATGAGAATTCTAATTATTAATTTGATTAATGGTTTCAATATTAACTTGAGGCTTTTTACTGTCGCTAGCATCATAACTCTTATATGTATTTTATGTGAGCCTGTACTCTGTTAATTTAATTGTTCAGTTTCTAAAAGGCCCAATCACTGTATTGTTTACCTCTATTTTCTATTGCACATATTTTCAGATGTACTATGTTCATACTGTGGAATATTTTCTATTCAAATGAAAAGGAAAACTGATTTATTTTTTCAATCAAATTGTGCTAGGCATCCACTGTTTAACGATAAGAATTAAACATGGTAGGTGTATACGATAGGTGCGTTCTTTTTGACTGAGATCTCAGATCACTTCAGTTAAGGTGATCTGATATAAAGTGATGTGGGTAAGCACCAAAAAGAACGACATCTCAATTGAAGCGCGGGAACTGTCAACACATACGTGAATAGGAAACAAAACATATAAACATAACCTTTCTCGATATCTCTGAAAACCACGCATGATTTTGTTATTTTTAGTTTCAAATAGTTCTTTGAGTTAAGATTTGTAGTATGGCTAATATTCCATCATTATTAATTGTTACCTTCCTTCGCCCTCTGCGCATCTTCAATGGATAGATTTAAAATATACGACAGATTGGTATCAGCATCTAATAATGTTATTGTATCCATAATTTGTAACAAAAGAAAAATAGTTTATGTGTGTTTATATGTCAAAGGTTAAAACTATAGATAACCTTGGTTAAAACTACAAATAACCCAAGCAAATCAAATATTTCTTCTTCCCTTACACTTTATTTCCGACTCAAGTCCAACTGATACCCCCCTTACAACACATTCAACATCGGAAAAGGGGGAGGAAAAATCTCAGCTCACTTAAAAGTGAGTAAAACAAAAAGGACGCTCACATTACTAATGTGAGCTGAGATTATCTGAGATCTCAGTCAAAAAGAACGCACCTAATCGCCACAGCTGCGCTGTGATATAGCCATGTTTGTAATTTTGCCAGTTTAATATATTTTTCTTATCAGGCTACCTGCGTGAAGATGGCGTTGGGGTATCTTTTCTACATTGACTTTTCTAACCACAGATAGATGACACTGATTGTGGCGCCATCTAAACAGCCTGTCGACTAAACAATTGAGTGAAGTTAAAAAGATTTCTGTAATTTTAAGTTTTGGCGGTATATTCAAATTTACTGTATTTTAATTATTTTATTTAAAAATAGCCATTTATAGTCCAACATGAGCTGTCGGAAATGGACAATCCGTTAATTCGGCAAGGAGTTTCAGGTTCCCAGAGATACTCTCGGAGAGATTACTTAAATAAAGGACTTACCTCAAAATGTTCTATGGGACGAAAGTCTGTTCTTACAAAGGAGCGAGAAGAAGATTTGTGCATTAGAATAGTTCGATTGGCTGAAGTAGAATATCCACTAACAGCCAAAGTTTTGCGACATTGTGTTTTCAATTTTTGTAACACTAACAATATTGAAAGCCATTTTAACAAAGATGCTAACGTAGCTAGACGATTTTGGCTCAGAAGATTCCTAATTAGACATCCAGAAATAATAAATAGATGCACTCAAAGCATGAACCCAGCAAGGGCACAAAAGCATAACCAATTCATTGTAAATGACCATTTAAAAATTTTTAAAATATTATGAATAGCTGGGATATGATAGATAAACAACAATGCATTTATAATATGGACGAGAAAGGCTGCAACTTGTCTCTGCATCACCAGCAATTTTTTTTTGGCAAAAAAGGGGCCAAGGGGGTGCATCTGGTAGCTATAACGAGCACGGGCAAAACGTTTCAATAGTCTCATGTGGTAATGCTTTGGGTGCAGCCAATCCTCCTGTTATGTTATTCAAAGGAAAGAGAATGAAGCCGGAATGGGCAGATTCGCTGCCACCGGGTAGTATGAATAATGACGTAAGCGAAATATGGCAATAGTAACCTTTAAGAAATGGTTACAAATATCGAACATCTGGACCTTGCCTTTTGATTATCGATGATGCCAAGTGTCATTTGGACTAATCCATTGTAACTGTCGCCAGTGAACTCGGTGTCGCTTACCAAGCAATACAGGCGGGGTTGACAATAACGCGAATTGACATACTTTTAAAAAAACCCAATTCGTTACTAATAGTTAGGAAAATTAAATTAAAGGTTGACTATTTGTTGGAGTATACGAGTAGTATAGGCCACAAAATGATAACCTCGCTTTTTCTTTGTTTTAATATTTATTCTCCGAATTTGCATTTTTTCTTAGCATTGCGATATTGTATACACTTACCTCATATTAAAAAAAGGGATTTGTTTTATTGGTGCCTCATTTTACCTATTTAAAGCACACCTCAGCGTGTTTAAATCGAACTTTCAAACACGCGCGTTTTTTAAAGTTACCATGGTAACAACAACTCGAGAAACGTAAGTATCAATGACAACTTTTTGATTATTGATCTGACAGCAGTACCTCGTAACGTCAAATAAAAATAAATACTATTTAGGATGGACTTTCCGAAACTTGGCTGGGCATCGAGGGCGGACTTTTATGAAATGAAACTTGGCTGGGCATGGAGGACGGACTTCCATTTTTTTGTAGTAATAATATAATAAAAATATTCTATGATTTCAAAGTGCACCAATAAAAAAATAGTGTAAAGTATTCGTGGATAACTGGTCTTTCAAACACTTGCTCTATTTCGCCGCTGCGCCGTCGTTCTCGAGAAATCGCGCGTGTTTGAAAGACCTCTTTATCCACTTATACTTTAATATACTATTTAGATCGTAAAGGTATAATACATAAAACTTTCTTTTCAAACTTTCTCAGGTTCGACAACTTGAGACTGAAAATCGTTCTCTGGAAAGACAAGCCTCTAAAGGAGCACCAGCCATACGCAGTAAATCTTATGAGCGAGATCGTCCGGAAAAATACGAATCAGAATCGATGGTTAGTGAAAATAGAGATCTGAGACTCAGAATATCACAACTCGAAGCCGAACTATCGGAAAAAGAAGCAGAAATCGATAGATTAAGAAATCAGAGACAAACGACTTTAGATTCTAAATTCGATAGAGCTGAAATAGAGCGATATAGAGCAGCTCAACTTCAAGCAGAAAGACTTTTAGAAGCTAGGGAACAGAGTCATCGACAACAAGTCGCCAGATTAGAAAATCAGGTAAGCTAAACTCAACTAACCCAAAAATATATCAAAATAACTTATACAGGAAGTCCCGTAAATTAGAGGAATGGTAGATCGTGGGGAAATATTTAAAATACCTAAATACAATTTTCCTCTAGCCGTCTTAGTTTGTGAGATGAACAGTGAAGAAGAAATATCTTCTGAGAGCATAGAAAAAATGCAATTTTGAAATTTTTATAGGTTATGTCTCTTTAAAAAACATCAACATTATTAATTTTTACCGCCCGCTTTACGTAGTAAAAGGGGATCATGCATCAGAACTCCAAATCAAGTGTTATCTCGATGATATCGGTCTTTTTGTCTATGCGCTTATTTCCAGCCAACCCCATCTCAAGCGATAGACGCCAAATTTGGTAAATATATCGTTAGGCAAAAAAGGAAGAATTGAAAAGCTTTTGGTAAAAATTGATCAACCTCTCTACAGGGGGTGAGTAAAAGAAAGTTAAAAATGCTAATAACTTTGTTAGGGGTTGTTTTTTTGGATAAAGTGTACATAAATAAAATTATTCAGCGAGCCAATATGCATAGCTTTTGTTTGGAACATTTTCCATAAAATGATGCCTTTATGGGGAGTAGATATGATCCAAAATGCTAATATCTTGTTCTGAGCAGAATTACGGCAAAAATGTATGTAGATAATAATCACCAATACACAACTTTTGTTTCAAACATTATTGTATAAAATGAGCCGTTTGCATTTTTCACCCTTTTTTAATTTACGTTTGCCTCTAAAACTTCATTGGTTTGTACCGGTTTTGTTTTCCGTTCATGTTTGTGTAGCTAGTTACTACAGTTCACGCGGTTGTAACCTAAAACAGCCCCTATTCAGTGTTTCGATTTCAAATTATTTTGCACAGATGTACTAAATTGCGGATGGTATCTGTGCCGTCCTCAGCAAATTTTTTAAAAAGTCTACGCTGTATTTTGGGGTCATAACTTTTGTTCATGAGGTACACTCAGTATTTTAGCTATTAATGTAACGAGATTATTGTGCTATTTATAATAGTCGAGGACATTGCTAGGTGACGAGGCGACAGCCGAGTCACCTATCAATGTCCGAGACGGTGTTAAATTGCTAATAATCAAGTTGCATTCAAAGCTTTATCGTATCATTGACAACGGCGATACGAAAATACAAACAAAACGGTTTTATGTCATTTCATTTATCATTTCAAAAAGCATTAGCTGCAGCCAACGCTATAAGGTTGAACTTGCTTCCGGACAAATCTAAAATACATTATGAAAAAGAATATCGGCAGTTTTGTGAGTGGCGAAACAAAGTTGCTGGCATATTTCGCGAAACTCTGAGGAATATTCTGCTTCATCCTTATGGCAGAAATATTCCATGTTACGAGCGACTTTAGAACTGAAGGAAAGAGTAGAAATCGATAAATACGGTGCCTTAATACGTTTCATCAAGAAGAAAAACGTTGGATTTAGAGCAAAAAAGTCAAAAGTATTTACAAGGGAACAAGTCAAGGAATCTGTGCGTTCTGTCTCAGACGAGGAGTTTTTAATGATGAAAGTGGCTTTTTTAATTGGAATCGGAGGAGCCTGTCGAACTAATGAATTTGTGAAGATGACCAAGGAAGATGTTGAAGTTTTAGAAGACAAGCTGATTGTTACTATTCCCGAGTCAAAAACCCAGAAGAAACGGATTTTTGCTGTGGTATCTGACGGCGAAGTCAATACTGTGCTTTTATTTAAAAAGTACCCAATTTTAAGGCCAGTCCATGTTACTCACTGAAGATTATTTGTATCATATAGAAAGGGAAAATGTACGGTGCAGCCCTGCGGAATTCATTTCTTCTCTAAAATACCTCAAAAAATAGCTGAGTATCTCTCACTTGAAAATCCCAATATGTATACTGGTCACCGCGTTAGAAGATCTTCAGCAAATTTTCTTGTGAATGCTGGAGGAGATATATTAGACCTACAAGAACTTGGTGGTTGGGAATCGGCGAAGGTTGCTAGAGGGTATTTGGAAGAAAGTGTGACAAAAAAAGTTTCCATTGCTCACAAAATTCAAATCGGCGATGTTTTCGGCAGTGGATTAAGCACTGGGGAACCGCATGAAATCGAAAGTAGTGCTGGCTCGGTCACTAATCAATCTTCAGAGAATATATATATGGTGGTGAACGCTAAAGGCAAAGGTGTATCCATCAAATTTGAAAACTGTCAAAATATTGTTTTACATGTTCATGAAAATTAGTTCTAATATTATTTAGTATCTAACGTATTATGGTTTAGTAACTAACGTTTTTAATTATGGTAACTAATGTATTATGAGTAACTAATGTTTTATGTAAGTTTTGGTACGTTTATGATAATAATTACTAATAAAGATTTCATATAAAAATATCTTAATCTTCAATGATACGATAAAGTATATTTAAATATTTCTTGAAAGTATCGGTATCCATTTTCTCACGACTCTGACAGTAATCTATCGAATAGAAACTATAAAGTAAAATAGATCCTATTCTAAAATACGCGGATCTTTCTTTTCTTCTCTTATTGTTAATTTTCAGATAACTCTTCTGCGTGATCAACTCAATCAAGAAATCAAACGGCGGCAACAGTACGTCATGAGGAGCAGTAAAGCAGGTAGAGAAATGCAACAATTGCGACAGGCTTTAGGGGATTCTTTGCGAACGGTGTCGCAAGATCCATCCCTCGACGCCCTTCTATTAGAGCACGAGGCAAGAAAATTAGATAACACTTTATCGAACACTGCCAGTTTGCCTCCAGCATTAGGTTTATCGTCTTCCTCGTACAGGAGGTCGACCACACCACAACCAAAGTAGGGAAGAACGTAGTAAGTTGATAGAGATTGGTAGAATGGTTACTAGTCATTTACAAGTTATTATATGATAATTAAACAAAACTAACGGTTATCCAGCAGGTAGTAGTATTTTTGCCTCAATTTTTAATTTAAATAAACAATATTTAATTCTTGTGCATAAAGTTCAACAATTATGATTAATTTTTGATATACACTCGTAATGACTCACATGGTACTCAAACTGGATGTAGGGATAAATTTTATTCGTGTTTTATTGTATTCACTTCAACGTGATTTGCAGTGACCCACCGTTGAAACAAACAACGGTATGAAAGTTCGAATGTGATATAAATTTTTAAAACAAAATGTTTCAATACATTTGCTAATATTAAAAAACAATTTTAACATCGCTGTCATAAAATATTTTCAGTTAGTGTGGAATTCGACCAAAAGCTGAATAAATCGAATTAGTTGACATCTACGTTTAGATTTAAATGAAATGAATGAATTTCACTACATCCATTTATAAACGTGTATATGACTAAAATACACTATCAGCGTTAAATGAGTGTTATCAAGATAGCCTATGTTCCCTATCATTGTCAGCCATGATATATAATGACATTAGGGTTTTGGAGGTTTTCACTATTTATTTAATACTCCGATCTTACTGTTGATTAAAATAGGGGTCTAGAAAAGAATGATGACCCAACAGTGCAGACATACATAGGTCTACTTCCTATTATTTAGACTTAAAATACTATGCGTATACCCGCGAATGGCGTACACTTCCCCACTACGCTTGCGCACGACGGATCAAGTATGAATAAGTGAGATAGAAGAATGCAGTTGCTATCTCTAGATGTGCAACACTTGCCACTTGCGCACACTAAAACAATATAGAAGCAGGATAGTTATTGTCTCTGATAGTATTAAATATGTGGTTAGTACAGCCACATGCGCCCAGATGAATATTATTTACATTATTACATTTGATATTATTGCTTCAGATACAATAATTGTATTAGTTATTTTATAAAAACTTGTAATGACGAATTGTACCATCTCTAGACGAATGATTGTTTTTTAATACATTTGTACCTAAATTATTTTCAGTTTTACTCTGTTTTGTGTAACTTCTCTAAAATTAAGTAGAGGTGCACCAAAGACTAATTATTTTCATTCAGCCCTATTTATTTCATTCGTATATCTGTTAAAGAGCATTTATTGTCATCACTCTCTTCACTGCCATTTTATATAGTCCTAGTTTCATTCTAATAAATGAATAACATAAGAATAACGGTAAGTATCATTGTCATTACCATCTCACTTAGTTGATTGTCTTAAAGTATGTAATTTTATTTTAGATTTTACAAGTATACTTATTGTAATCCGTCCATTTTTTATAAAAGAAATATAGTCTAGATGAATTGTGCTTGAAATAAATTATTTAACAAAACTGATCGTATTTTTGTTTACTCGTGGGAAACATAGCTAATTTTTTAATTAAAAAATTCCTATACATTGCTACTTATGTAATTCTTTCATATTTTCTATTTGTGTTTTGTTTTGTTTTATTTCATTATGATTAAACAGAATCTTTGTATCTTGACATTCTTTTAGAAAAAATGAATGTATATCTATAGTAACTCGATATGAAGCCTTATCATGAAAACCAGTCTATGATAGTTGAAAAGTGGAAGTGATATTTAAAGTGAAGTAAAAACTGCATTTAAAAATCAAAATGGATTCTAGTCGAGGTAATGAACGAGTACAATCGCTCAGTTAGAGATGATGTTCAGGTATCGGCGTTAACTTCTTTGTTTGATTTACCTTTTCGATCAATAATTTGTGGACTGTATTATATGAGTTTATTTTACATCAAACTTAATCACTACCGATACTACTATACAGTGAATTTAGCCTTTTTAAATTTTAATAATATTGTTAACTTAATTATAAAGTCCTCACTCTTATTCACTTCGACTGCGACTTATCGCTTTTTCCTCCCCCTCGGGTCTCTGTCACATGCACACCAAATAATTACGACGTTGCCACTTCTATTATTTACTACAGAAGCTTTTAAGTCTTAACATACCCGCGGCCTTGAAAGCACCAGCTTTTAACGAAATATTTAATACTCATTAAGAGAAGAACACACACGACTAATTGTCCAGCGGCAATGGTCAAATTTTGGAGAAGTCTCTTTTAATAGTTCCATTGTTGGTAAGAATCCCAGCAACTCTCGAGATATTATCACTTCCGCGAATAAATTTGGTTACATGTCCTAATCTCCAGTTCAAAGATGGTAGCTTGTCGTCTTTTACCAGCACTAATATGCCTTCTTTCAGCATTCCATTGCTCGTCTTCCATTTGGTTCGCTGCTGAAGGTCAGAGATATACTCCTTATACCATCTTCCCCAGAAGTGTTGTCGGGCATTTTCAATCTTCTGGTATCTGGATAATCTGCTCTCCTTTTCTAAACTTATATCTGGCTCGAGCATTGAAGTCAGTGGACGACCAATGATGAAGTGAGCTGGAGTTAGGGGATCTTTTGACACTAAAACCTGACGGTACATTTTTTCAATATCCGCGGTAACAACATATTTATATTGTCTGAAGCGTAATAATATTGAGACTAACTCGTCTTTAATGACTGGTCCCTTTAACTGGAGTTCGTCAAAAATTGTTCTTAATTTTGTTGTCGCGCTATGCATACGAAGGACCCCATGGTGCGGTAGATAATAGGCACCCTCATGATTTGCTTTAGCTACATTACCTATATTGTTTGCTCTAATGATTTGAATCTCTTTTTGTCTAGATCTAAAGATTCACCTAACATTTCCGGACTTTGTTTTAACGGAATCGATACAACAAAACGCCCATCTTGGGTTCTTGTGGTTGTATCTTTAAAATTAGATTCACAGTCAGTTTCCTCTTTGGACCAAGGACTGGCAGTTTTAACACTTTCTATTTCAAAAAATTTCAATAACTGATCTTGGATAGATTAATCAGATTCATTTTTAACAAAATTACAAACTATTATTAGAAATTTGAATGCCTTATACTTTACCTGAAGCCAACCACCCAAGCTGCTTCCTGTAAAACAGGACCATTCTCAGTTAACTTTAATTGTTTTGGACATAAAACATTCCAAAAAATGTCAGCACCTATCAAGATCTCCACTGGCCCGGGCTTATGAAAATATTTATAGGCCAATATTAGATCTTTAGGTGCCAATAAATTTTGCTTATCAATGGAAAATGAAGGCAAGTTTCCGGTTATCCCTGGTAGTATAAAGCAAGACAAATCAGTTATGAAATTGTTGTGTTGAGGTTTTAATTTCAAACAGCATTTAGAGTTAACATTAGAGACGGTGCTTTTTAAACTGGAAACAGCAAAATGGACTGCTTTGGATTGCTTTGTAATATTTAGTTTTGAATGAAGAGACTCAGTTACAAAAAAGCTAAATAGCTCGAAGTGGTACATAAAAACCATTACTGTCTAAAACATCTACTATTGCTGTAGATAACAAAATTTGTGAATATTCTGATTTAGTGGTTAAAGAAACATTTTCTTCATTTATGTTTTGATCAGCTTGATTTTTATTTTCTATATGTAGAAGAGTATTGTGTTTACCTTGACATGTTTTACATGAAGCATACAATCTGCATTGGTTAGTTTTGTGACCACTTCGGAGGCAGTTTAAACATAATTTTAACCTTTTGGCTTGTTCAGTGAGATTTAACACAGACATTGCTTTAAATTTCACACAGAAAAACTCTGTGTTCACCACTGCATATGACACACTTAAAACTTTGGGAAAATGTTTTGGTTTGTTGTAAATTATTCCCAGAATCGGCAGAAAATAAGCCCCTAGTTTTTCCCGATTTTTGACCCTGTTCAAGTTTGTTTAATTCTAACCGCTCTAGCAAGCCTGCTCTACTTCTTAAAAATTCATACATATCCTAAAGAGAAGGCAAATCCTTTTTAGACTTGAATTCCTCCCATTTACTGTCAGACGCATCGTCCAAACTTTTGGCCATTAAATGTAAAACTAAAATATCCCACTGACTCGTTGGTAGTTCAAGACTATTAAGAGCCCTCAAGTGTTTGGAGACTGTATATGACATATTTCTTATTTTAAAAGATAAAGCTTTAACATTTTTCTCTAGATTGAATAATGCATGTTATTATGTAATAATAACTTTTTATTGTCATATTGTTTGCATAACAAACCCCATGCAAAGGTATACGTTCCTGCAGAAATTTCAAGAGATTGGATAACCTGACGCGCGCTACTCTCTAGACTAGCTCTTAAATAATGAAATTTATTTATATCATCGATGTCAGGGTTGTCATTTATTAATGCGTTAAACGTGTCTCGAAACTCAAGCCAGGTATTTGAAGACCCACTAAATGTAGGTAATTTTATGTCTGGCAATTTTACTGCGGGAGAGCTGCACCATTTTTGCTCGAAATGATCGAAATTTTATCGGAGTTATGATCATTATTGTTATTAATGGGCTGCTTTAGTTTATTTAATAAGTATTTTGCTGAAGCCAATGAATCATAAAAATTTTGTAAAAACTGTTCGCGTCGAGATAATTGTTCAGTAAACTTGGCTTCGTCGTCTAAAATTTCCATTTCAATTTGTCTCTGAACACTATCAAACTCATTACTAATGTCACTAATACTATTTATTCTTTCTTCAAGCTCGATAATATTTTGTTCAGTAATATTTTCTTTATTCTCAAAACTTTCTTTTAATTTTGAAACTTTATTACTAATAATAGAAATTTTTCCTTTTAGAACACCCCGTTTCTTAATTAAAGTTTTAAATGAATCGTCAGTCATGATTAATTTGTAAAACTATAATCTGAAAATAATTTCCTATCTGTGCGAAATTAAATAATTGTTGGCAACAGTGTAGCTTCAACAAACGACACTAAAGATATTTTTTATAACAAGTACAGCTGCACTCAGAATTTTAAGAACCCAACAGAATAATATTAGGGTTCGTAAAATGAAAATGAAATGTGATATGGCGATAGCAATTTGTGAACCACTTATCAACTCAAGACAACGCACGTACACATATACAAATAATAATTATCTAAATTAACATGAGGCTGAATTAAACTCTACTCTCCAAATAAAGGCAATATTTTTAATTTTAATGCAAATTACGAAAAAAAGGAACAAACTCACTGTTTATGTAACGCCCGTCGGCTTACCAGCGAAATTCAGATTTGCTGGATACTGGATTAAATCATCCCACTGATCCGGCTCGAAGAACCAAATGTTCAGGTATTGGCGTTAACTTCTTTGTTTGATTTACCTTTTCGATCAATAATTTGTGGACTGTATTATATGACTTTATTTTACATCAAACTTAAGCACTACCGATACCACAATACAGTGAATTTAGCCTTTTAAAATTTAATAGTATTTTTAACTTAATTAAAGAGTCTAGAGTGACCTCACTCTTATTCACTTCGACTGCGACTCTTCGCTTTTTCCTCCCCCTAGGGACTCTGTCACATGCACACCAAATAATTACGACGTTGCCACTTCTATTATTTACTACAGAAGCTTTTGAGTCTTAACAGATGATTTACTTTTAATAGTGTTCCACGGACATTACAAACAATTAAACTGCACCAAAAATGTTAGTTTAGTCAGCTAATTAAGCAACTGTTGAAGAAACATCAGAAAACACGTAAGAAATTGCTAATTATTGTTTATCGTTATTTATGTGCCTAAGTACCTAAAACGGTAAGACTTGCACATATTTTGGCCGATAAATTCGACAACCAGTTTAACAAAAATGCAACAAATCTGGTTGCCTATCCTAATAGAGCTTTAATAAACAACACACAAACAAAATCGAATCGTCGCATTTGGCAACATGAGCGACGATTTAAGTACATCTACTGTTAAACCAACCTTGATTAGCAATAGTGAAATAAGCATTAATATCTCTTACGTTGCCACCGCCAAGTCTAAGCCTCAACCAGTATTCCCTAAAACAGAACAAGCTATAATAATCCACTCAGAACCCAATATAGTACTGCCTCAAAGCAATTGGTGTCATAGTAAACCCCAAAAATATCAGAATCTCCAACAACGGGATTTGCATATATCTAAACAAAGTCAAACCATCCAGCCGAATAAATCAACTCTTCACCAGCAAAACTAATTGTAATATCCAATATTTGACCGTGCATTCCACATGATAACATAGAAAAATTCATACATGATGAAGGATATCAACTAGCTTCACCTATATCTAATTTGAAGGTCGACATCCCAGGCGATGAATACTCACACATACTGAGTTTCAGAAGACAAGCCTACATTACACCTCCTACGGATAACTTTGACTTTCAAGCCTCAATGATATTACCTTTCGAAAACAGATCATACAGAATATTTCTCTCCACAGATCGAATGGAATGTTTCCTTTACAAAATCGCTGGTCAGAAGACAAGCCTACATTACACCTCCTACGGATAACTTTGACTTTCAAGCCTCAATGATATTACCTTTCGAAAACAGATCATACAGAATATTTCTCTCCACAGATCGAATGGAATGTTTCCTTTACAAAATCGCTGGTCATGTAGCCCAAAATTGTCCCAACACCCAAAACAATCAAACTCAATTATCTCCTGAACTTCAAATTCCACCCCTTCAACAACCCGAACCAATACAATAAACTCCCCTCATACATAACGTTCTAACATATCCCAACACGCACAAGAAAGCAGTTACGCTCCCCCACAACATTCCTCAACAAACCTAGTCCCTAATATCGCCCCAACAAGACAAAAAAGACCCCCTCCGCAACAAGCGAATATAAATCATCAGACTTACAAACTGCTAATCTAAACAATAAAAAACCATCCGATATGCCAGTCCCAAATATCAAACTTATTACACAAAAAAATCAAAAACTGATCCCTCTAAAGTCAACACAGCTGTACTCTCTGAGAACTCAAAAAGTGCTACATAAAAAACGGTAGATTATAAAAGTTAATCATCGAATGAATACATCAAATCAGGAGAAGAATACATCAAAGAAGAGTTTTTATACAAAAATCTAGAGGTAGATGTGAAACCGATCACCGCCCGGAAAATAGGTAATATGGACCGAGCTAATGAAACAGAATGCTGAACCAATAAAATGAATATACTGAATAATAAAAATAAACTCAAATACATAAAAGATCACGAAATATTTATAGACTCGGATGTGATGAAGAAAAAAACAGATATACAGAAAACTATAAGAGATCGAGCGAAAAAAAACAACGCCCAAGCAAAAATGGGATATATAAACATGAATGAAAGATTGGAAATGGGACATGAAAGAAAACAGATTAGTTTACTACTTAATAAACATAAACAACTTTTTGTATATAATCACAAGTGCAGTAGCCACCAGTGCATCAGTAATTTGAAAATCAGTGCTTTTTAGGTACATTTACATTGTAAAACAAAAACTTTTGTATCGCCACATAGTCATAAATATATACATTCCATACCTAATTACCATCGGTTATCTGTAAATTCCAAAGGAAGACAGGGCCGCACTTAACAGGCAGGTCCATGTCATTACTTAAAAATGGATGAATTTCCGCCTTTAGAAACTTCAAATGGGGGAGTTCAGAACACAGCAAGCACATCATCACTGCCTTATTCATATATAGCCAGCCAAGGCAATTCAATCTTCCCCAAAAAACAGCAAGCAATTGTCTTTAATGCACTGGACAATACAAAATTGGAAGAATATATATGTGCGGTGGGAGATATAATTACGCCAAAAAATATTTTGTTCACTTCTCGGATTTCTAACAATAGAATATGTATTTACCTCACCAATGAAAAAAATGTTAACGACTTCGTATCTACTAATAATGAAATTATCACAGTTAACCATCAAAGTATTCAAGAAAGAAGATTATTAAACCCAAACATACGATTGATATTTCAAATGTGTGTCCCTCCGTACCACATAACATCATTGAAGCTGAGCTTGTTAATATTGGACTGACTCGATTGAACTTTCTTAAGATTGGCATACAAAATCCGGAATAAAAACAAATTTATAGTTTTCGTAGACATATTTACATCTCTCCTCCTGGTCAAATCATAATACCTGAATTTCTAGACTTCAATTATGATAATACATCTTACCGAATATTCTTATCTTTAGACAATATCTGTTTTACTTGTAAACAACCTGGTCACACAGCAAATAATTGTTCTCACTCTAAAGTACTTCCAAATATGGTATTACTGGACTCAACTCTCAAATCTCCAGTATCCACAAATAAAGTTAAACCAACAAATATCACCACTCTTGCACATTCACAATCAAGCTGCATTTCTAATCAAGATAACCTTATGGTTTCTAACGTAATGGAATGCTCTAACAACCATATAAGTATAACAAATTTAGATATGAAGCCAGATTTCCATCCAGTAGACAAACCGTCAAACACATCACTTGAAATTACCAAATCACCAGAGCAATCGCAAAGGCAATCAAATTTATCACTTGACATTCCAAACGAATCTGAACAAACTAAGACGATTTCTGCGGCTTGTAAACGTCAAATCTCTACTTCACCCGATTTAGAAAACCAAAAACCTGATGAAGAATCTTTTAGACGTCCGAAACCTTCAAAAAAATGTAAAACTAAGAAAAACGCTGAAGAATTAACTCACCTTTTAGAACCTATAAAAGATCTCCTAGTTACTTTCAAACCAACAAATTTTATGAACTTTACCAAATTATGTGATTTTATAGTTAATGCATCTGGGTCTAAGCATGCTGCAAGCATAGCAAAAAACTATACCAACGACTTACACAGTTTGAAAAATCTACTAACATTCGTTCATAAAAACATCGATAACACATCTGTAAAAAATAATATAACAAGGATTAAGAAAAAATTGACGGAAGATGCTGACTTAACATCAACAGACGAAGAAAGTGATATCTCTTCTCACTCTGGTTCTTCAAGATAAAATAATGGCTCACTCAAATTTTATTCTTCAGTGGAACCTAAATGGTGTTTACACCCACCTACCGAACATACAACTTTTAATCAATGAATTGTCACCGTTAATACTAAGCCTGCAAGAAACACCTCAAAGGAAATAAGCTTCCCAAAATTAAAAACTACAGGAGGAGTTGCCATGCTAATCAACAATTCTATTGAAGCTGCACACATTCCTCTCAACACCAATTTGGAGGTAATAGCCGTATCTGTAATTGTTAAGTTAAACATTTATAATTTTTATCTGCCGCATCCAGATAAACAGTCTCTAACGAACTTTAAAACATAATCGAATCAATTCCAGCTCCAAAGATTATACTCGGGGATTTCAATTGTTAGAATGTTGCCTGGGGTTCGCAATCCACCGACAGCAATGGGGACTCTCTATTAAATTTTATTAACAACAACAACTTAATCCTGTTAAACTCCAGCAAACCTACGAGGTTTAACGCCTATAATGGTACCATGTCAGCCTTAGATTTATCTCTCTGCAGCCCATCAATATCATCTTCTCTAACATGGGATACTCTAGATGATCTGCATGACAGTGACCACTTCCGTATAATTATAAACTATACTTCAGATATAATTCCTGAAGCAATACCTCCACAAATATGGAAAATAAAATCAGCAAACTGGAATAAATATGCAGATTTGATAGACCTCTACACGTCAAACTACATAGTGACATCTAACGTAACAAGTAGCATTATGTCCTTTAACGAAATTATTACAAAAGCGGCTATTGAAGCAGAAGCAAAAACAAAACGCGTCCTGTCCCATGGTGGAATCCAGAGGTAGCAGAAGCAATAAAAATCACTAAACATGCGTTTAACAAATATAAAAGGCTTAAATCAGCGGAGAATCTTACCGACTTCAAAAGATGTAGAGCTAAATCCAGATACTTGATCAAGAAATACAAAAAACAAAGTTGGATTTCATATGTATCAACAATAAACTCATCCACACCACTTAGTATGGTTTGGGATCAAGTTCAATCAAACACATAAATAACCTTAGCCACAACAATAAAATAATATCTGACAATCAAGAAATAAATGTTTTTGCTGAAACCTACGAACAAAATAGCAGTGACGCTAATTACACAAAAGCCTTTAATGAACATAAAACAAGAACTGAACTGGTAGACGCGACGATGACAGGTATCTAAACGTGCCCATATCATTACAGGAAGTTGAAGAAAGCCTCATGACTACAAAAAACTCTGCAGCAGGTCCCGATGAAATTCCTCCAATATTTCTGCAGAAACTGCCTTTTAGGGCCAAATCAATTTTAACCGAACTTTTTCTTCTGATTTTTTCCTCCCAAAAATTTCCTACTTTATGGAGAGAAGCCATAATCATACCAATTTTAAAAGAAAACAAACCAAAAAATCTTCGTACATCGTATCGTCCTATTTCATTGACATGTACTATATGTAAAATACTTGAGAAAATCTTAAATAACCGTTTCAAATGGTACTTAGAGAAACTAAATTATTTTAGCTCAATACAAAGTGGTTATAGATCAACAACAGACAACATCGTTCTCATGGAAACTGAAATCCATGAAGCTTTTATGCATAACCAGCACCTCGTTGCAATATTTTTTGACATTAACAAAGCCTTTGACACTACTTGGAGATGCCATATAGTAAACACTCTAGGGGATCTAGGTATTCAGGGCAAAATGTTAGCTTTTATAAAAAAAATCTTACTAACAGAACTATGCAAGTCAGAATAAATGGCATCAGAATAAATGGCAAACTATCAAGTAAAATGATAATCCAAAACGGCCTTCCACAAGGCGCAATATGAAGCCCAACTTTATTTTTAATTGCAATAAACAGTCTAGCAAAACAATTCAATTTACCAGTAAAAGCGAGTCTTTACGCAGATGATCTACGAATTTACACAAAAAGTAAAGATTTAGATTCATCCAAAAATATTTTGCAAAACTACCTCAACAAATTAGAAAGAGCATCACAACAGGGTTAACCTTTTCCTCAACAAAAACTCACTTTATAGTTTTTAGGAAAAAAGGCCAGGCCAACATCAATTTACATCTGAATGGAAAAAAATTAGAACAGTTGGAAAGCGTAAAATTCTTGGGAGTTACATTTGATTATCAGCTGAAATGGACACTGCACATCAATAACCTCCTTAAAACTTGCCAGTCAAGAATAAACATACTGAAAATCCTTTCAAACCAATCCTGGGAACCCGACACCAAAATACTGATTAACCTATATCAATCAATAGTTAGAAGTAAACTTGACTATGGGAGCATTTGCTACAACTCAGCCAGCAGCACTCTTCTACACAAATTGGATGTTATTCAGACCAGTTCCCTAAGAATACTTTCAGGAGCCTTTAGAACAAGTCCTGTTAGTAGTCTCCAAGTTATCATATCACAACCACCTTTATATCTAAGACATCTATATTTATCTTTATGCTATGCATCTAGAGTTTCAGCTCAAAAAAACAACAATCCTTCTTTTTTAACAATAGTTCATGATATAAATACCATTCCAGACATCCAGAAAAAATACTTACCATTTTATGAAAGGTTAAAGAGATCAGATTTCAATATTGAAAAATTTCAACTATCTTTACCATTATGTCATGAAACTCCACCTTGGACAATTCAAATACCAGCAGTCAACTTCTCATTAGCAAATCAGCCCAAACACTCTACCAGCGACCACATATTCAACTTAAAATACTATGACCTCATTTCTAAATTCACCGGTTATGATCATATTTTTACTGATGCATCTAAATCAGAAAATGGAATCGCATCGGCATTTTTACAAGATGTAAATAATCATGCAATCAGGCTAAATCCTCACTGTTCAATATACACAGGAGAGTTAGTCGCTATACTTGAAGCCTTGAGAAGCTACAAACAGCCAGAAAAAAACATATTAATAATATCGCACTCCTACAGTGCTCTCAAAGGAATAAAGCAACTATTTCCTTCTCACCAAATACTTATAGATATTAAAGAAGAACTTTATTTACAGACTTCAGCTGACACACGTTAAAATAGAGTTCCTGTGGGTCCCTTCTCATGTAGGCATACCATCCAATGAAAAAGTTGACGAAATTGTACGACACTCTACAGGCAACGAAAATCTACCTTATTTTAAAAAAGTTCCAGCTGCCGATTTCAAATCAGTTATAAAAGATTTTTGTATGGGATATCTGGCAAAAAAGATGGGAAGGAACCAATACGCTTCTTAAAGAAATCATGCAGTCAGTAAAATCTAGACTTCCTCTTCCACAGAACAGAAAAGACCAGGTTGTTTTAAACAAGTTAAGAATAGGGCATTCAGCCCTCACACACCAGCATTTGTTAAATCAAGAACCCCCAAAGCAGTGTTTTACGTGTCATGTGCCTCTAACCATAAAACATATACTATTGGATCGTACAAATTTAAGTGTTAGAAGAACAGTTAACAACATTCCGCCTAACATGAACCGCGCATTAAGTGAAAACTGTGAAAAAGTGCTCAAATTTCTGAAAGACTGCAATTTCTATTATAAAATATAAGTACCTATTGTATGTTTTTTGAACTCCGCTCATAACCCTCGAGGTTTATGCGGTAAAAATTAAAAAAAGAAGAAGAAAGAATATCTAAATATAACAATATGATGCTCAAAACGGAAAAATTTCAGTACCTACTATTAATAGATTGACTAATGACACGATATTGCATCCAATTCGGTCTGAACCTTAAGTAGTCATAAAAAAACTTGACCAATAGTTTATTCACTTGCCTTCAATTAACTTTCCACTTTAAGAAGCATTTATGACATTGCATATTTTGACTGAAACTTAAGCTCACCTTTTCAAATAAACGGCTTGAAAATTCAGATCAAATTAAGATTAATAACCGTTTAGTTTCACTGGACACTGATAAAATGAACTTTTAGATAATTTTTATTAATCAACGTTAAAACAATTTCCTATTCTAACTCCAAATCATTTTCTTCTTCATCTTCGCTCTCTTCCACTTCCATTTTAAGTTCATTGTTCTTATTAATTGTATCACCAAGAGATGCCACATATTGTAGAGTGTATTTGTTATAATCACAGCTGAAAATGACAAGATCTTGTTAGAAATTACTTAATTTATTCCGTACTATAATAAAAAACGTATTTCTACGTTATTAGTTCAAAATAATAATACCAATATTCTACACAATAAACCGATGGAAAATTATTCACTGTTTCTACTGAAAGTTAATAAAAGCTTAATATACTTACATTTTATATAACTGTTCATTTTTCCTGACTAAACTCTTTTCCAATGACAGTAACGTTGGTAACATTTTTTGGGGGTTGATTTTTGGTCCGTGCAGCGTTAAAATTTGTTGCACCCAACAAAGATAGTACTCCAAATGTCTAGATTCTTCCACAAACGTCGCTATTATGATCAATAGCCTCTGTATGTATTTTTCTTCTAAATCTCTCACCAATAATTCAACTAAAATTGACAATAAATTTAGGAACAGATCGAGTTGGCATTATGTGAATATGTAAGGAATGTAGGTTAATGAAATCACAAAACAATAATAGAATATAGAAACAAAAAAAGGTTTTTAGAAATTTTCCACCATGAAAGGAATTTGAAACATACAAGGTCTACTTTACATACTATTACAAAACAAGAATAGAACCAACACATAAATAGAATGACATATGAACTTATTGAGACGGAGAAAAAAGTGTAGACGTCCAAGAATTAAATGGAATTTATAAAACACATTACATTAAATAAAAACATACAACAATGCCTGATATAAAGAAGAAGACTTTACATACTAGTTATATCCTTCTTGTAGTTTAGTTTATGAAATTTACAAATAATAAAAATAATGTATTCACAAAATATTACAAAGAAATTATAAAAGTAAATGTATGTGAATAAATAAATTCGAACGTATCCGAGAGGTGTGGATACACCTGTTAGACAAAACAAAAAAAATACAAGTTAAAACGAGTATACTAAATTTAACAGTATTGCACATAATTGAAGAACTTTAAATGGAATTAAGACTAAAGTAAAAATTTTAGTTATAGATGGAGAAAATTAGATCCAAGTGAACTTGAAAATTAGAGTAAATGTGATTTCTATATTTTTTAATAAAGTAATATATTGTAACAGTCGCCCGTAATTCTCACAACCTAAAGCACAACGGCCAACACGAGACGCCTGAAGAGTTGGCAACCCTATTAACGTCACCATGAAGTTCTGGCTCCTGCTCATCGATGTCGCTGTACGAATGGACTACCTCCTAATCGTAGCGTAACTCACCAGTATAAGGGATCTATCGAGGACCAAAGATGGTAACAAGAAAGACAATACATAAATGTTTTATTTCTTTTATAATAAACATTATTCGTTATTTTATTATTATGATTAAAGATTTATTTATCAAATGTTACTTGTCTACAATCTGGCGCTCAACGTAAAGCCTGCAATTTTTTCAAATTACTAGACAATTAATAGTTACTCAGTGGCGTTACTTGTCGGTGTTTGAATAAGCAGTTTATAAATTTCCAGGGAATATTAGAAAAACTAGAGCCATTATTTTGGTATAGTTTATCGAAATTTTCGAGAAGAAAAGTGAGGTTAGCTACATCCAGTCACATCAAGAGAATTTTAGAAAAACAAAAGCCATTGTTTTGGCGTTGTTTGTCGAAATTCGCGAGAAGAAAATAATTGATTGGGCTATCTAGAAGTCAGATTCACTATATCTATTTTAGAAAAACAAAAGCCATTGTATTGGCGTTGTTTGTCAAAATTCTCGAGAAGAAAAAGGATTGATTAGGAATAACCCACCAAGATTCCAAAACATAAGAAAGACGTCTCATCAGACCTGCGTCGCAGTCAACGCAAATTAGTCACAGGAGATACAATGCAGATGTCTGACGAGCAATTCCAAAGATTACTTAAAACTATTTCGGCTAATAAAGAAGGGCCGCCAACGCCTTCCTTGTCCGGGAGTTTTAGCAAATGCACCGCTAGGTTTGGTGGAATAAGATGTCAACGGTAGATGCGTTTATCACGACCGTCTCCATATATAAAGAAGTTTAGAAAATAACAGACAACGACGCCCTAAAAGGACTACCTTTATTGCTAACCGACACAGCTTCACTTTGGTGGCAAGGGGTCAAAAGCGAAGCTCATACGTCGGATGGGGCAACCGCGCTCATTAAAGCAGCATTTTCGTCATCTAAACTGTCACATCAAATTTATATAGAGATCTTTAACGAAAGCCAGGGGCCTAGCACTCCTATAGACGCTTTTATTTGTATGAAACGAGCCCTTCTAGCACAGCTATCTCAAAGAACACATGATGAAGCGACTCAACTCGACATGATATTTGGCCTACTTCATATTGACCTAAGGAAAAATATCTCTCGAGACGATTGCAATACTTTTTCCGACCTACTTCAGAAAGGCAGGGAAGTAGAAGCTGTGCAGCAAGAATCAAGAAGAGAAATTACGAAAAACAGAACATGTAGCTCAAAAACAGGAAAGATCAGTGTCTCAAAAATCAATAAAAATAGATGCAACTTTTGCCACTAGAGGACATACACAAGAAGAATGCCGAATAGTAGTAGAAACAGACACAAAGTCAGCACTTAAGCAAACTTCAGCAAATAAGGAAAACACTGGAAAGGTAGACCGTCAAACCGGACTTAATTGCTATGGGTGTGGTAAATCAGGTTATTATCGAAGCAATTGTCCTGTCTGCACCGAGAAAAAATCAGATGTTACCACTCAGGCTATAAATTTCTATTCTATACATACGTTCATAAATCAGACTCAAGTTCCCACAATACCCATTAAAGTACAGGGAATTCAAGGGGTTGCACACATAGACACGGCCGCCAGGACTAGCGTAGCAGGCAGGTCCCTCTATGAACATCTTAAGAGTATCCCCCCTATCTTAAGAGTATCAGCTGCTGTAATTTTGGCTAATGGACAAAGTCAAGGTCATGAAATACTAACAACAACAGTGAAAATCGAAATAGGGACAAGAATATTTCCTATTGACTTCATTATTTTACCAAAAGCAGAAGACAACCGTACATTATTGGGAATAGACTTTTTCGACCAAACAGCTATGGTTTTGGTAATTCCGCAAAGATGTTGGTATTTCATTGACAATCCAGCGCAAATGTTCGAATTTATAGACGTCACACAGGGGGTCGCCATAGAATCTAAATACGAACATTCAAAGACAACAAAAGGCACTTACCCCCACACACAACTCAACTCAACAGAGATGAGGCAGACAGGATCACCCTTTTTGGAGGTGTTCGCCTCACCATTACCAGAGGAACCATCCTTTAAGTTAATAGAAAGGGACCTTCCCCCGCAACGACAACCCGTTGAGTTACAAGAAAGTGCAGAGGCATACTCTCCTGAGGCCATTGATCTAATCTTCGAGGATGCAGTTCCACAGTATTATAGGAACAGTCCGCCGAAGCAAGATCCTCAAAAACGACGCAGATTCGATATTTTCTGCATCGGGTTTAAGTGATATGCACTTAAACCCGAGGAAGCCCCAGAACTTAACAATGAGCAAATATCCCAATTTGATCATCTACTTCTAGAGTATAAAGACAGATTTTGCAAAGAGGGTCCTCCAACGGTACACCGAATCAACACTGGCGACCATGCTCCTAGATCATCTGCTCCATACAGACTAAGTACAAATCGCCAGACATTGCTGCGGGGAAAATTAGACGAAATTCTGGCAAATGAAATTATAGAGGAAAACAGTACACCATGGACCTCCTCTGTCGTTTTGGTCCCAAAGAAAGATCAGGACGTTAGAGTGTGTATAGACTATAGACATCTTAATGCAATCACGGTGCCTGATAGGTATCCGCTACTTCGCATTGATGATTTGCTTCATGCTGTAAAAAGTTTGCCCTACATGTCTACGATAGACTTACAGTCCGGCTATTGGCAAATACCAGTTCACGATGACGATAAAAATAAAACCGGATTCATTACTCCTTTTGGAGTTTACAGATTTAATAGAATGCCATTCGGCCTGCGTAACGCGCCAGCGGCTAATGGACAGATTTAGGGTAGGACTCAGTAAGGTTAACTTATTGGTTTACCTTGACGATCTTATAGTTAGATCTTCCACTTTCGAGCAGCATCTTCAAGATTTAAAGGAAGTGTTTGCACATCTTCGCACTTACAATCTAGGGGCCAACAGGAAGAAGTGTACATTTAGCTGTTCACGGGTCAAGTATTTAGGCCATCAAATTACTCCTGAATGGATAATCATGGACCCTGAAAACGTTACCGCAATTGTAGATCTACAGCCGCCTTCTAATCTAAATCAACTATTATCATTCATCCAGACATGCTCATGGTACTGAAGATTTATACCCAATTTTGCAACGATGGCACACCC
The DNA here is from genome assembly GCA_963921935.1 of Galeruca laticollis. Lineage (NCBI taxonomy): Eukaryota > Metazoa > Arthropoda > Insecta > Coleoptera > Chrysomelidae > Galeruca > Galeruca laticollis. The sequence goes on along the minus strand of OY998175.1, from coordinate 164,579,488 downwards.
TCTTACCAATCTTACAAAAAAAGGCAATCTGGAAATGGACCCAAGTCGAGCAGGAAGCTTTTGAACAATTAAAATATTGTCTCACAACGAGCCCAGTCCTAAACCAAGCCGACGATTCCCAACCTTACATTATTAAAACGGACGCTAGCTCCTATGCTATAGGAGGCATTTTAGTCCAGGGGGGGAGACAATGAGCACCCCATAGAATAAGCCAGCAGACTATTGAATGGCGCTGAAAGGAATTATAATACGACCGACAGAGAAGCTTTAGCGATCGTATGAGTTATTAATAAGTTTAGAGGATATATATATAAGGGTCTGAAATAATCGTAATAACACATCATCAACCTTTAAAATGGTTACTCACTATAAAGACTCCAACCGGGAGGTTAGCCCGTTGGGCATTACAACTACAGTCCTATAATTTACATGTATATCACGCATCGCACATTTCACCCTTTACGGGAAGCCTGAAAGTGAAACCTGAACCCATAAGGCCAATTCGTAAGCGTGGTAGGCCCAAAAAGATAATGGATGACGGCATCGCTCCAACTCCTAGGACACCACCTATTCCGGACGACTGTTCTCAAGCAGATCCTGGTTCCTTATCCTCTAGGAGGACTCGAAGCCAGAGGGGGAGATTGTAACAATCGCCCGTAATTTTCTCAACCTAAACCACGACGGACAACACGAGACGCCTGAAGAGTTGGCAACCCTATTAACGAAGCCGTGAAGTTCCGATTCCCGCTCATCGATGTCGCTGTACGAATGGACTACCTCCTTCTAATCGTAGCGTAACTTACCAGTATAAGGGATCTATCGAGGACCAAAGACGGTAACAAGTAGACAATACATAAATGTTTTATTTCTATAATAAATATTATTTGTTATTTTATTATTATGAATAAAGATTTATTTATCAAATGTTACTTGTCTACAATATATATTTACTTTACCACGACAGACATTTCCTGTCTGTTGTAAGAAAAATTATTTTGTTTTCTTTATAAAACAATAACATTATTTGTATTTACTACTATCCAGAATATAATTGTAGATTTTCGGAGTTAGAAATGAGAAAGATCTTTGACAGAAGAACTTCATTATTCTCGGAGCAATATAGTGATGTTTGTTTCTAGTTTCATATTTATGTTCAGGTAAGTTTCTTTTATCTTTTATTATGTGGTATTTTATGATTTTTTAGTTAAAATTAGACATTGATGTCTATTTTCAAGTAAAATTGTTTACCATGTGAATAGAATCATTTCGGGATAGATGAAGTTCAATATTATGAAGATAATACAAATATATAATATGACTATTCCACTTAAACTATTTAGGAAACTTGAAAGACACATTCCTAGAAATAAAGTTTGTTTTATCCAGAAAAAAAAAAGTTTAAAATTTAATTTGATGAATCAAAAAGAATATTTGCAACATAATTTAAAAAATTAGCAAACAATATAATATTCCTTTCTTGTGTTCAACAAAATAAATAAATTTTTTCAAAATATATGGTGAACATTCTTTAACTTTATAGGTTTCTTTCTTAAGTACGATTATATCACATATTTACTGAAACAATATATACTTACCATCTTTAAGTGGAATGCTCTCAATAACTTCTTGAACCAAATGCACTTCATTCAATTTCAGAGACATAATTAAAGCTGGAAAAAAGTAAAATTAATTTAAATTATGTTATACATGAGCAGTGAAAATTATGATTAAATAATTTAAAAATATAAGAGGATCTCCTTTTATATGTGTATAAGAACCCACTAATGCAACTTGCATGTGCTTGTGCTAACTCTGCAAGCAATTTACTCCATTCTGTTGGTGTGCTTGCCCACAGCATGGACGTTTTACTGCGTGACTACCACCAATTTCTGTTGTATCTGTAAACGGATGTCATTGGGTAGTTGTTAAGGGTGGAGGCATATCTATCCTGACAACCTATATACACACATCAAAAATGTCTAAGGAACGCGACTATTATTTTACTTTTTTCAACAAAAACTTTAATAAGTTTATGTAAATACATATCAATCGATTCGTAAATTTGTTATCTACAAATCAAGATAGGCGGTGACAATTATTCAGTCAATTGTATTGTTTTATTAAGCCAGAAGTGACAGCGCTTCATCTAACAAGGTTTATTGTTTCTAGTTGTATAGACAAATTTCTTCCAATTTTAAAGTTAGGCTCTAGTAAACTTAAATTTATACTTAAACAAGATTGTTAAGAGCAACGGTGGTAATGGAGCGTAGGCATTTATCACGTGTTCAAGTGGTAAGTGCTGTGAATATGATTGAGGTTTTTACACAGTTATATATTTATTGATTTCAAATTTGTGTCTTAAAATTAATATTCAAATTTTTTAACAGTTGATCAACAATGATTATATAAATAAATTTTGCAGAAAAACCAAATAAGACATTAGTTCAAAATGAACAGATACAATTTAAAATCTAAAAAAAAATTATTAAACTTAAAGGTGGGACTTTGTGTCATCTTGTTCATAGAAGAGAACATATGCTTCTCCACTGACTAAAGATTTCCACGATATTAATAGCACCCTTGGATCGTTATATTCGTGCCGCTGTCCCGTGTAGAGATGTCGGCAATATGCTGTGTAGTGACCATTGTAAGTGGTTCCACTGTGATTTGATATAGCGTAGAGGTTGTACCTACAGGGTGCCACATTATCAGCCGCGTAATGGCTCTTCTATTGAAAAATCTATTGCAAAATTAAGTTTTCCCCTAAATCTTTCTGTTGGCGAAAAGCGCTTCATGTGAATAACCGATATTTTCGGGAATTTTTGAATTGAGAATGATTTAGTGCATCGTCGTCGAGTGTTTCTTCTCTTGTAAACGAATCTAAACATTGTGAAAGTCGTAATTGACTTGTTCTTTGGAGTATGGAAAGGGATAAATCCCAAAAGGGATCGAAGGTAACTGAACAGTGACCACAGTGTGTGCACTTGAGTGTTGATTTTAATTGACCGACAAAGTTATCCACAATCTTGGGAGTTGTCCATTCTCGGATATCTTAACCAAGATAATTGTGTTTTCTCACTGTCACTAAGTTTGTCATCAATTTCTGTTAATATGGGCTTTGGTTTTTCATATACCCTGTTAACATCTCCGTGAAGTCCTACTAATAGGTAACGAAGAAACTCCTGTGCATCATGTTGAGTGTATCCCATGAAACTTGAAGTAAATCGCTGAATCTGACTTTTCAATGATACTGTATTAACCACTCAATCTGAACCGTCTTCAGACCTAAGCTCTTTAATAACTTCAGCAAATGCTTTAATTAGTGCTCCTTTCATGCTAGATATGTTTATGTTAATATCTCTTATGTATGCGTCTTTCTTAAATAAAATTCAAAAAGCCACCTTGTGTTTGATAGGCATTGAATAATACTATTCATACATGTGTTACCAATATTTTTGAGGCCATTGAGACCCAAAGATTTTTGGGAAAGACCCTCCAAGGACCTGATTGTGGAGTAATTTTTAAGAGCTGTTTCGCAACCACTATCATTGTCCGAATAATCTCGGATTCTATTATTGTCTATCTCACTTGATCGGCGTGATAAGGAATTTGAATTGATGTTATTTGCTATTGAATTGATGTTATTTGCTATTGAATTGGATGGAGATATTGCGGTTTTGGAAAGTTTGGGTGATGTCGATAGATCATTGGTCTGAATCACTTTGTTAATATATTCCTTGTTATCTATATCATTTTTAGATGTGTCCTTTTGTTCTTGTTGAGTTTCATCCCCTTTCTGAAAAACTTTAATCGAAATTGAAATATATGAAGAGAAGTTGTTAACTCTAGAATTTTTTTAGAATGGGAACTGCTGTTTATTGATTCTTCAGTTACTACGTCCCTACCGACGTCTGGCCCATTTTTTTGTTCTACGTCTTCATTCTCTTCCAATTTTGAATTTGACAGCAAAACATCGGGGTTATTTTGACACTTGTTGGAGGCATTGTCTTTTTTTTGTTCTCCGAAACATTGTTACCAGATTTTTTAACTCTGGTTGATTTGGCTTTGGTGCTTAATGGTTTCACGCCATTGGTCAACTCAGATATTTTGGATCTAACCTCAGGTGTCTTATTGGCGAGGTTAGTACCATTTTTTACTGTTCTGGAGAGTTTGTCATCAAACTTTTTACTCAAATCGGCGACTGAAGCGCGACTGCCGTTATCATCAGACAAATTGTCTGTATTAGTATTGTTAGAGTATACCACACTGTTAGTATAAATATCTTCCATTTGGTCGTTTATCCTTTTCTTTGATGTCTTCAACTCTATTGGAGGTAAACCAGTTTTATATTTTGTTTTGGTCAAAGATAATTTGTTGCACATAGGAATCGCATCATTCTCTAGCATTGTCATCTTCTTCAGTATTCCTATGATTGGGACATCATTTGGCTGGTGGTTATCTATATGTTTTAGTCCACTGAGGCCCAAAAGCTTGTTGTATGCATAATTTTTTAAATTGTCAACGCATGTATTATCTGAAGAAAAGAATGAAGATTAACATTTTCGGAAAAAGAAAGATCACATGTTTTAGGGTCGGTAATGTGAGAAAGTTTGAAAGTGGTAGGTAGAAGAATTAGGTTTCCTTTGATTAGGTTTCATGAAAAGTTCTTCTAGAGGCTTAGAATGGGGAAACGTACCGAGAAAAGATGAAGCGTTTCCTCTTTGAATGGCAATACTTATTTATTGTATAAAGAACAAAGTTGCTATTGAATCATTGGTTTCTACTGATATCTTTTTACCGATTTATTTAATGAATTTTAAAGCTTCAAGACCGAAAACACCAGAGGTTTCAAATTGCTACAGGAATAAAAATGTAAATGTTCTCCAAATTTTTGTATTTATTGATTTTAAAAGTTTCGCCATGTAATGCTGTAGCGCCTGCAATGCGGATCGGACATAGGACGGAGCCCAAATGTCAGGGCAAGTGAAATCTCATATAACGGGTTTGCGGCGTTATCAGAGAATGAGGGTCATACCATCTGGACGTTTACCGTCGTCGCGGCAAGTACCTAACGGTTACAACGAACAGGGAATCTTTGCAGATGACAGGCCTCGTTTGATTAGGTCATTTACTGCAGAATCACGTGAAAACGGCAGGCACTTAATTTGCAGCTTAGGCTGTGTCTACCATATTCATCAACATCAGCTCCGCAACGACAGCGATGTTTGACACAAATTTGACAACCTAAACGGAGACCAATGGAAATACGTCGTCTAAAAATGTTCCTAATGGGGCCGACTGTAAAGCGTTCAATCATGCTCATGATTCCTTTGAAACTGCTGCATTCAAACGAGCCTTATCTGGTAAATTAATAGTTTTCTGAAGCAGATTTTCTTTTTCAATGTTCAATAAAGGTATATTACAGGATTTTTGAAAGGATTTATATTCATCGGGTACAACTTTGTTAGACTTTATTGACCAAATATTTTCTGCCTCCAATAATAAAGGGTCTTGTGTGTGGAAAAATATAGGCCGAATGTAATTAATGAATTTTTTTGAACTATTTAATAACGACAAAAAAGAAGGAAGGGCGACTGAAACGATGGAGCGAATTCCTAAACCCTCATATGAAACAGGTAGTGAAGCTTGTTTCCAAGATAGGTCCTCTAATTTAATGTTAATTAATTACTCTAATGAATGACGAATGGTATTGTCAAAATTGATTAAGACCAAGTCGGACTACATCATAAGATATATGTTAATTTTGGAATTAATAGGCAATTCTTGAGAAGGTAATAAGCAATATGTGTCCGTAACCAGCTTAGGCTGTGTCTACCATATTCATGACAATTTTTTGAAAAAGGTTAGTTTTTCATTGACAGCTGATAGAAAGGATTCATTTAATAAAGGAGCACCTAATAGAAATAAGTTTTGTCTGTTGGTAATTGTTATGCCTGGTGCTACAGAATTAAATTTATCAATGGTTAGATTAGTTGGTGATTCTAAGAAAAATAAGTTGCATTTTCTGAAATTGAGTTCAAGACTAATATCCTTGGAATTATTTATAATATAGACAAGAGACTTGAACACGGAATTAGTATTACCACCTAAAGAACCATCATCAAGGTACCAAGCATTGAATTCTTTGTCAATGTTGCTTATAAGTTTGTGTATCGATAGGCAAAATAGGAGAGGTGTCAAAGGGTCCCCTTGTTGGACGCCTCTTTCCGCATAAATGATGTTTTCGCCGAATAAAAGATATGAAGGAAATCAATAACATTGATTGATGAAAGGAAAAATTTCAGGTAGAATATCTGCTACAAGTTTTAATAAATGATCGCGATGAATTGCATTGAAAGCATTTTTAAAATCAATTTTCAGAAAAACTTTATTATTAACGTCTGGATGATTAGAGACGAAACGTCTTGCTGCATGTGCAACTGCTTCACAACCACCTTTCGACCCGAAACCGAATTGTAATGGACGAAGTAAATATCCTAATTTGTCTCTGATGTTTGAACAAATTATTTTCGCTACTAAACGACGGTAAACTGTACCAATGGCAATTGGTCTGATACCTCCTGTTTTTTTAGTTAAAGCGTATAGTGACGCTCCGAATAAAATAGGACGAATATTGATGTTGACTATGTCATTTAAAATAAAATTACATAATTTACACAAAGATGATAAGAGAGTTTTCCTGAAGGGCCAGGCACTGTACCTTATTAAATCTTGTAGATGTGAAGGTCTTAAAGAGTCTAAACCACCAGCAGAACTTGTTTTAAAAGAGTTTACTGCGTTACTGACAAATTCTTCAGTTATAAGAATAGGAACAGGTTCCGAACTCAAAGTAGGGAACATACTATTAAGTTTCTCTAAAGGATGTTTCGATTTTAACTCTGTTAAAGTGACTGCACTGACATCAACAAAACTGTCATCTGAAGCTAAGATTTTAATTGCGGATGTCAAGTCGCAGTCAAAAACTTTATTAATGACATGTTTGATTTTACTATTATTTGATAAATTTATGTTTCTCCGAACTGAGAAATGTGTGTGACTGGTGTTGACATCAGGCTTCAATATGTTAAATTTAGTGAATGGCTACTCTATATTATAAAAATTTTTAAACTTGCTGTTTATTTCTACTTATAATATGCGCATACATTTATATTTTCTTGATGAAACTTGTACAAAAAGATAAAATGAATTTGAAAGGTTGTTGTGACTTTGACAATTGTTACGAATGTTGGTGTTTCGCAAGCTGATGTTGCACGTCATTGTGACGTCTCTCGGGGCGTGATTTCGCGTTGTCCATCCATTTGCCACTGCTGCAGGCCCTGATTTGCTTTACATGCAGGACAATGCAAGGCCACATACTGCAGCAACAGTAAGAGATTGGTTTGATACTGAGGAAATTACCCTTCTACCGTGGGCAGCACAGTCACCAGACCTTAATCCCATCGAGCATGTATGGGATATGCTCCAGAGACTGATCGCTCCTCATTTGCTTAATGTTAATACTCGTCAAGGTCTCCAAGATCTTCTTACAGAAGAATGGGCATTATTACCACAAAACGAAATTGATAATTTAATTTTAAATATGCCAAGACGGAGTCAAGCTGTAATTAATGCTCTTGGAGGAAATACAGATTATTAAAAACATTTTTTGTTTAGATTTTTATGTTTTACATTAATGGATGTGTTAAGAATTTAAATTAAATTCGTGCACCTGTTTTAACTTTTGTTAAATTATTTCATCAAAGAGAAATTTAATTTCACTGAAATTAAGATGAATTCATTACTGACTAATAAGTCATCATAACGATATGTCACTTTTAAAAATCCAATTAAAATTCATGTTTATACGAGTAAAACTCTTTGTGTTCCTTAGACATTTATTATGTGTATAGATTTAGATTAGATTTCATTTATTTATTTGACTATGTTACTCAATATAAATGTTTGTAGCAAGCCATAAAATTTTGTATAATAACAAAACGAAAACAGACATTAACAATCACATGTGTAAACAATACAATAAAACCAACTAGGAGCAACACATATGAAGCAAAGTATATAGTCACGACAAAGTTACTGCAACCTTACAGCACGACAGTATGCCATGAACTCATCAACCACATAAAAACAGTGTACAAGAAGAAATTTTTTTAGTTGTTTCTTAAAAGCGTTGAAACTTAACATATTAAAATACCCCGGTAAAATGTTGAACATATCAACATTTAGACAGTTTTTGTCAGAGATTCTTAGTCTAAATTTGGATTTTCTAATTGCATGTGAATTACGTGTATTATACTGATGAATGTCCGAATATTTTATTAAACTTAATTGTTGTCTTTGTATTTCAATTAGAAATTGAAAGATATACAATGTGGGTAGAGGCATAATTTTAAAATTTATGAAATATGGCTTAGAATGTTCTAAATATTCAACGCCTGCCAACACCCTAATAGCCCTTTTTGCATTCTGAATAAATGTTGTTAATAAGCAGAACCACCCCAAAGAAGGAGCCCATAACTAATATGTGAATGAAACAGAGGGGGTATTAAAATTGATATATTTACTTAACTGGCTAATAGCAAATAAAGAAATTGATATTTTCCTTTTCAAAGTACTGATGTGAGCAGAGACTTTTACTAGAATTGTTGTGTACATTATTGTTACGTGGGTATCAGTTAGAGTACTTCACCACTATTACTAGGAAAACATAAAAGGTTTTAACAAATTAATTCATAGGTTTGACTAGCTCGAAATTATACGGTTGTTCCATTCGGACCGGTAGAGTGGGTCGTGGAGGAGCTAGAAATAAAAGAAATAGATTTCTAGGGTTCTTTATAATCCTCACACTGAACAGCTTAGTTACCCAACTTGTCTAGTTGCTTATTTACAGGTAATATGGCCCCATGTAGTACTACACGGTGTACATAGTGCTATATATACAAATATATAAGGTGCTTCTAAATAATGTTCATCTTGAAAGCAAAACTATTGGACTAAACAATTTATAACTCTAACAACTAATTGACCAGACAATATTTCTTGTACGGGAGCAGGACCCAGCCACAATATGCAGAACTAAGAAAAGAATTGAAATCTCTTACTTCCTACTCCAGGTGGTGCGACTCTACCTTTACAGCAGGCTGTACGTTGGTATAATTTGTGACTGTGTTTGATGCTACTGGAACTAATGTAATGGACAGATTGCTGGTAAATAGTTCGCAGCTAATTATTTAACTGGTCATTCCAGTATTGGCCTGAAATTGCGAATATTTATGATTAGATGAGCATCTCCGGAAATCAAGGTATCTTACCGAATATGGGCAGCGGCCGTGTAAAGAAAGGTACGTAAATCCACAGAATGTCTGCATCAACTGATGTCAATCGTACTCTCTCTTTGATGTTACTTTCTTTGTACTAGGGCTCCTTAGATCCGAAATAGAATTCGATTTTAATTAAACCACATGGTCTACATTCGGCTCAGAAAAAGAAAAGACAGAAGGAATAGAGATAGATAACCTGAAAATTTCCTTAGCTAGGCAATTTTTGGTGACATTCAATTCCATAGTACTCACAGAACTAGAGTAAGATTTATATTTTGTATTCAAGAAGAATTTTAGTTCAAGGTCAATCGACATTAAACAATGTAGACAATGACTACAGGTTATTTCAATAGATAATTAGCTGATCTTTATTAGAATTTATAATAAATTGTAAGTATTATTTAATTAAATCCCTATTCAGTCAAAACAATATAATGAACCCGTAACAAGGGCACCACAATAGAATCTGATGGAATAATTTTATCATTTTGTTTTAATAATAATATTAGATCTTCTTGTTCTTCAGTCGTTTGATAGCTTACTTACTGTTGCCAATTCATTTTTAACACAGTTTAAATATTTTAACAAATTATCACACTTCAAGCATGATAAATTTTGTAGGTTAGGATCAGACTTTGCAGTTTCGTTAATTTTACACATTGAAACGGTTAACTTATTTACATAATCAATTAGAGGAACATTATTCACACACAATGGTAATTTCAAATTTAATGCAGTACCGATTAATTCGTTATTTCTAAGCTTATTAAGCTCGGTCATTAAAACAGCGTAATCAAGCTCAATGGCCATCTTTCAATTATTTGTTCCACGGATTCGGTTGCTAGGCGGGAGATGATGAAAAAATACAACACAAATAATTTACTGTAAAAATTTAAAGTGAAAGTTTAATTAAATTAAGGAAAAGAATATGGAAAATACGCTAACAGAAATTATGAATAAACTCACCAAATGGAAGAGAGAGATACAAGGGTAGAACAAAAATTAGATGGAATCTAGGAGGAAATAAAGCAAATTCAAAAAGTAAATTAATTTCTGAAATCTTAGAATGAAGAGTTGAAGAAAGAAGTTAAACGGCAAGAAAGAAGATTGGAGGAATTAGTGAAAGAAATCAGAAGAAAGAACATCATAATATGTGGTCTGAATGAAGATAAAGATGAAAATGCTGCATCCATGAAAATAAAAATCAAAGAAGTTTTAACAAAACTTGAAGTAGATATCGACGACTCAATCTATATCGAAGAAAATAGTTGAATTGCATACCAGAAAGCAAATAAGATAAGATCAGTGTTAGTGCAGATGAAAGACTGGAACAAAAAAATGGACATACTAAAAGCATCGAAATAACTTCAGGGTACAAACATTTTTATTAATGAAGACTACTCTAAATCTGTTCAGGGGCAAAGGAAAATACTTAAAAACCCATTTAAAAGAGGCAAGATTACGAGGAAGCAAAGCTAATTTAAAATACAATAGACTCTTTATTGATGGAAAAGTGTATACGACGGACACATTGAGCAATGTTGAAATGCCACAAGAGTTTAACAATAGAATCACTGTCTATCAAACACCAAAATCAAAGATGGGTAGAACTCTTAGCGAAAGATCTCCACAAGACGAAAATGGAAAAGCGAAGCAAAAAAGAATTGGAAATACAGGGGCCATCCCAAAAAACATCCAAGAGCAGTACCACTAACTTCAGTTTCCCAACCCTATAAGAGAAGTGTGAATGTGATTTTCTGGAATGTTCATGGAATCAATAATCTTTACGACCTTATCTTGGATAATGCAATGGACTTTGATATTCTCTGTATTTGCGAAACTTGGTTAACAGATACGGTCAGAGTTCCAGACCAACTATCAAGCAAATATTACTATATTTTTCCAGCAGCCGTTCGGGAGAGGTCACAAGGCCGTGCAAACGGAGGTTTAATCATCTTCTATAATAAAGCGTTTACAGTAACGGTCCTTGAGACCACCCCCTGGTGGCTAATTTGTAAAATGGTATATAAAGATCAGATTGGATACTGATAATATTTTAGATTTGTTTCAGTTGTCATTATCAGATATAACTGACACACATAACAATCAAATACTACTTTCATTAGGCGATTTTAACTGTAGAGTAGGTGAATTATCCTCTATTCCTGAAATTCATGTACAAAATACGAATCTATTCGAAAATATGTTAAGTTTAGACCAAACAATTAACTATAAGGGTCGGTCCTTATTAGATTTTATGGCAAGACACAATATTTCATTAGTAAACGGATCCATCATTAGCGATAGACCCGCAAAATTCACTTACTCAAGCCCTCGAGGTGACAGTGTCATAGATCTCGCTTTTGTAATAATCCCTGCCTGTCTGTTATAGAGAGGTTAGAAGTTTTAATTCTAGTTACAAACTCAGATCACTTTACTCTGTTACTGAAAATCTCGTTTAAAATTGATGAACAAGAATGTCTAAAGTCACATACATATTCTGTAGTTCGGTGGAACTACTATGTGTTGTCGGAATATAAACAATTAATGCGAACTTCTCCTTCAGTAAGTTTGTTTAACAGTACTGATTTAAACTATACTAATATAGTTAACACTATCAAAAATACGGCTGAGTCTTTAAATTTATTTTATAAGAGTTCTCCAGTAGAATACGTAATAACAGCTGGTTTGATGCGGAGTGTGCTGCTTCTAAACGCAATCTCTAATCATTACTTGAATTATGCAGTAAAAATAATTTTGTAGATACGTTTAAAAGTCAATACAATGAAGTATAAGACGGTAATAAAAAACAAAAAGAGGAATTTTGAACAAAATTTAATTTGAACCATCTCTAACACACGCGATCAAGCTGGCTTCTGGAAGGCGATAAATAGCTTCAAATTTTTGACCAAAGTCTCCTCCATTTCTTTGGAGATTTGGGAGAATTATTATGATCAATTTAGTACACCCAGGATACAGCTGGATATTCAATTTTACGATGCTCAACATCCTGATCTCGATTGTCCGATTACTTTCTCTAAATTAAAAAATTGCCTTGAGAAATGTAAAAATAATAAAGCGCCTGGATCTGATGGAATTTCATATGAATTTTATAAATATCCACCGCAAAATTGGGTTTTATACATGTGCTCATTGTTTAATACTATTTTGGAAACAGAAGAAATTACCTCCGAATGGCACAATATTATAATGTCTATGTCGCATAAAAAGGGACCTATTGATGACCCTAAAAACTACAGAGGAATTGCTCTTATTAACTGTATGACCAAGCTCTTATTTTAGAAAGACTGTCAAAATTTTGTGATTTGTGCAATATACTCCCTGAGACGCAGTCTGGCTTCCGGGTCGGCAGAGGTTGCATGGATAATGTGTTTATTCTGAATGCAGTTACTGAAATACATCTTAGGCTCAAAAGACGCAAAGTTTTTGTAGCCTTTGTTGATTTTCGGTAGGCATTTCATTGTGTAGATCATAACATTTTGTATAGTAAATTATTCACGTCGGGTGTCAGCTCAAAAATGATTCGTTTGATAAAGAATATTATATGACAAGGCTTTCATGACAATAAGAGTAAATGGCCAGCATTCAAAACCATACGGGATATACAAGGGTGTTTTACAAAGTGAAACTTTAAGCCCATTATTGTTCTGTATTTTTGTGGCTGATATGGAGCAATTTTTTGTAGAGCGGCGTCACCTAGGGTTAAACATTGACAATACTAAAGCATTAATGTTGCTCATGTATGCAGATGATCTGATGATCGTTAGTGATTCGCAGATTGATCTCAATAAGAAACTTGAAAACTTTACATGAATACTCGTTCCGTAACAAACTTTCAGTAAATATTTCAAAGACTAAAATTATGATATTCGGGAGAGGTGGCTTACACAATAATTATAATAATTACAATTTTTATTATAATGATGGAAAACTTGATATTGTTAAACAATTTTCTTATCTTGGGACATTATTTACTTCGTCCTCGTTATTTTCTGAAATGTCTGTTATGACAGTGACTAAAGTGAAACAAGCCTTTGCAGCCGTCACTGATATAATGGTTCGCTCCAGAATGACTTCTTGGGAGTCAAAATTGAAATTATATAATTCTATTGTAATATCCATGCTGTCATATTGCGTTGGTGTCTGGGGTCTAAGATATGGAAATATCCTTGAACGAGCCCAAGTAGGTTTTTTCAAAAACGTACTTGGTTTGCTACGAAGTACCCCGGATTACGTTGTTAGATTGGAAGCTTCAGTAATAAAATTAGAATACAATGTTTTTAAAAGCGCTTTATGTTGGCTATCAAAAGTTATAGCAATGGACGACTTACATCTACCAAAAATTTGTTTTCTATGACTACTCCAACTATCGGACGATGATCGTTGTGATAATACTTATAACTGGGAGACACAAGTAAAATCTATCTTCAGTTTGTTAAGCAGACTTGATTTTTGGAATCTTTTTATAAATGACAGAACTAAATATTTAAAAATCTGTAATGAAATACTTGCCTTATATGAAAATAAGCTAAGATCAGATGATCTTAATAGCCTGGACTCTTCTGAATCTCTCTGGTTATTTACATTTTTAAATAATAACTCTTACTTAAAACGAACCCTACCATCACATGTCCTTAAAATTACAGCACAAATCAAAACGGGTAGCAAAAAAATGATTAAGTTTACTTATAAAGATTTAGCATACATAATAAACAGCGAAGAAATCTGCACAATATGTAATCTAAAAGCGCCAGAGTCCGGCTACCACATATTTTTTGAGTGCCCTCTATACCAACCGTACAGAACGATCTATCTGACAGATATTGCAAATATTGACTTTCTGGTTAAGATCCTTATCACTGGGACTTCCAGGCAATTGACAAACGTAGCTTATTTTATTAGTAATGCGCTAAAACTTAGATCATTTATATTTAATGAGTGACAACCTGAAATATCGAAATGTCAAATACTATTACTTACTTATTAATTTTGTTTGTGGTTAGGACCCTTGCAATAAGATTTGGTAAATTTCTTAAATGCAATAAAGATAATAATAACAATAAAAATTACCCTTCTTTGTTAAAGTTATCATCATATTTCAATTATGCCCATGTTAAGTATCAAAGTCCAATAAAACAAAGCAGTGTTACAAATGTAAAAATATCTTACATAACATTTTTTACCTGACGTGTTAAATTTGATGTTTTTACCTAATACCTTTGGATAATTGCTAAGACTCAATCATATGCATTTGAATTCTGCATACAGAGTCGTTGTAGAATGATGTGCTTCATTGCCAGAAACAAAAATCAACTCTGGTATTCTAGTTGAAATATTGTCTGTGAAAGTTTCCATTTTTATTGAAAACTACTTCATCTACTTGGATTAACAATTCTAACTTACCATTGATATAATCTTCTTCCTTAATAGCATCCCTGATAGTTTTGGGTGTAATTCCAATTTGTAAATCCCATGGGTCAAATACAAATGAAGTGTTTAATCCGTACATCAACAATCCTTCCGTAGTAGCGGCTGCCCACGATTGACCAGTGGGTGAAAATTGCAAAGAAAACACCCTAATTTCTGGTTTGATACTCCTCGCTGACATGTCACCTTTGCGAACTCCGGGCAATTTTATAGCCACATTACCGCCTTCTCTCTCTTCTCGTTCTTCGACTAACGCTATGTTGTCGAATTCTGTGAGTTTTCTGCGGTTTATGAAATCCTGAAATGTTTATGTTAATGAACGTTATGAAATTCAAACAAGCAGTGAGTGAACATTCGATATACTCACGTCTACTGCGTCCAATGATCTATTTTGGGTGATTTCAAACTTTTTAAGGATCAAACCCTCTTTCACATTATAAATGCAAACATTTTTTGATTGTCCTCCAGCAATGAGCGATTCCCCATCGGCGGACCAACACAAACTTGTAAAAGACCTAAAAAAGCAATTATTAACAAAGAACAAGTTTACTTGGGGAATTATCCTTATATTATTAAAATTAAGGACAAATATTTGATTTATTAGTTACTGTGCTTAGTATTACATGGATACAGGCTTTTTCAAGATGACCAACCATTCGAGTGTTTTTTGTTCTACATTATGGTAAAATCTCAGGTAAGTATATTATGTAATGAGTCACCCAGGTAGAGATTGTGGTTAAGCCTTTTTCAATACAAACATACAAAAATTATACTTTTCAAATCTTTATGATATCCAGAATGTTTCATAGCATATACTTACTTAGCTTCTAAATTCTTTTTGGCAGTTATTAAATCAGTTTCCGATCTGCCACTACCTAAATCATTTCTTCCTTCAATCGAAGAAATTTGTAAAGAGGTCTTTACATTGAAAACTGTAATTTGTCCATTCAATGTAGCAACTGCTACCTCTTGTCCATCTGGCTTAAAGGCAACACACATTCCATCAGAGGTTAAATCGATAGTTTCATGAGCGGAGCCTTTTTCTATAGCATCCCAAATTTTCATGGTTTTATCCCATGAAACTGAAACCATAACGGTGCTCGCTAGAGTTGGACTAAACACCAAACTTGACTAAAAATGAACTATTGTTGAGAAAATCTATATTTAATTTAAATATTGGATTCTTGTTTAAATACTTACGACTGGTCCTTCATGACCTGCAAGTATTTCTAATAACCTTCCGGTTTTAACAGACCATAAATAGATTTCAAAAATATCTTGACCTCCAGCTGCTACAAATTCTCCACTGCTGTCTACTCCTACACAAGAAAACTGCACTGGCCTGGTAGATGTGAAAGTTTTAAAATTACGGTATCTAAAAAATAAGTGAGTAAAATAAGAGAGTAAATTGAATGATCCCATGGAGAAATGAAAGCAAAATATTTGAACATTGTAACATGACAACTGTTTTCCTATGAAGATTTTGTTTTACAATAGACCAATTGATGAATTCCTATTGTTCTTAAAGTTGAATTACTGTATAGGACAAAAGTCAATTGAATGTCACAGTAGCTTCAAAAGATTCTAGTTTGCATCTTTTTAAAAAGGCAGATTTAATATAAAAAAGCAGTACCAAAAATATTTCCAATGATTGTATATTTTTCTATTGGCCATCATAAATATTTGTATAAATAAATATTAAAATAATAAAAAAAGTAGATAATCATACGACAGAAATTCTTTTTGATTTCTTACCTGATAATATCAAATGCTCGAACAGTACTATCCAGAGATGATGAAACCAAAAACTTTTTGTTTCCACTAAAAGCCACTGCTGTAACAGCACTAGTATGTTCATGAAACGTAACAAAACAAAATCCTGAATGGATATTCCATAACTTTATTTTACCATCTTCACCACCTGTAGCTAATAATTGACCATCGGTAGAGTATGTTACACACGACATGTTATTTGAGTGGCCTTGTTGCTTCATTACATATGTTTCACCTGAAATATTGACATGTAAACAATAAAGGTTAGCATATTAACACGAAAATGTCACATTATTTGGGCATTAATATTAAACAAAATGTAAAACAGGATTATTTAGAACTGGATCTATCGGATTACTTGAAACAGATATTGCAAAAGTATGATATGAATGAGTGTAACAGTGTAAGTACTCCGATGGAACCAGATTTAGACTATAATGTGTTAAATAATCCTAATAATGATAAAAAGTTGATTAGAATATGTAGGAAAATTATTGCCAGCCTTTTATATGCTGTATTGAGCTCTAGGATTTATGTACAAGTGTCAACCTGTTAAGTCGTTTTCAGGATAAGGCCAATGCTTTTTTAATAAAATCCTTAAAATTTTTTCAAGATATGTAAAAAACACTTATGTTCAAAGGTGTTGAGAGTTAGAATAACTCCATTGAAGGGGGGTGTTAAATGACCAATGTAATTATTAAAACTCGCTTCATTATTAGTTGGCAGAACTCATATATACCTATGTCAAGTGTCATATAGTTGTCTGTACCTAGGTATATTTTTGCATTAGCAATAATTATTGATCCTTTATATTTGATTTTAATTAATAAAGTTACATAAACACTGATCCAGTGAATTCAATAATAAAGCCATCCCCAGCAACAGTTATATTATTCTATTGTAGAAAATGTGCTTCTGTTTGATTGACTTTTAAAAGACATCTTTAAAATGGATCCAGGTTTCACTGAAGCTAATTCGACAAATTTTCCCCAAGTGGATGTGGACATGGTGTCTGAGTACACTCAAACTCCCTAAACAGAAGAAGAATAAGCGATCCGATACTAAATCGAGTTCGGAATTCTGGGGTAACGCAATTTGTGTACGTGTTTTCCAAACAACTCAACCTACATGGAGAACATTTAATTTTCATTATATATACATTTTACATTATATTCTGAAAGCGCCATCACTGCAGTTTAAAATATATATTGCCAAATTTCTTTGACTACGCGAGAGTTACCTTTTTTAATAAGAGGCACCAGATTAGGAGAACATTATTTGAAAGAGTATGTTTTGACAGTACTTTGCGTTTCTCATTAACGGGCGTTAAAGAAAAAAGATAACAAGTCTACTTATATAGTTTCCCTCGTGACAACAGCGCAAAGTTTCTTTGTTTGCCATTGGCTCTAGCCTACCATAGTCTACTACAAAAATGCAAATTTCAATATTTTTTTTCATTTTTATTTGAAATCGTAGAGTGGCGTTATTAGTTGCAAATACTTAGTTCAGATCCAATATATCTTGTGACATTTTCATTGAAATTCATGAAACTAGCTCATTATTATCAAAATAATTTAAATTAAGTGAAATAAACTAGACTATAAAGAATGAGAAGAAAACTTTTTACATATTATATTTAGAAAGTTCTCTAATTCTTTCTCAAGACCTCTTGTAGAATAACTGTAGATGTTATAATGTGTTTCAAAATTGGCACTATTTTTATGAACAGTGTTAAAATTAGTGATTGAAACTGTATTTGGCTGGACTTGCAGTAACTATTTTTGTAACTATTACAATGCAGCAGTAGTAATATCAGTAGTAGTAGTAGAAGTAGTACTCAAATTCGGTTTCCTCTATCGTTTCAATCTTTCGAATGACAAATTTAATCTGACATCCTTCAAATTTTAGTTTGAAGGTAGTATTTACACTTCTTCGATAGAGACAACTTAAAGCCTTACAGTATAAATTAACGTATTCTACAATATGAAATAATATAAAACAATAAATTAACAATGAAGATTAGTGGTGGAATTGCTACTTGGTGGAGTGTTAAATTTGCTCTGAATTAAAGTCTATCTAAATCAGTGAATTTTCAGTTTTAAAATTCTAATAAGTGCATCATTGTATTCAGTGAACCTCTGTATGCTCCTGTTGCAAGTAATAAAATCTAAGATTTGAGCTGTTCCATTGACATTTTTTGTGGGAAACCATTTAAATAATTTAATAACAACAGATTTGCTGACCAGTTTTTTTTACTGAAATACCGAATTTATTCCACCATGGCAAAAATTTTATTTAAAGTTCTTGAATAAAAGTGAATATAAATACGAGAAAGTGTACTACCTAACATCATAGTGCACCATTGTGTGTATTTGAGACTCGTAAGTCTCGATAAATCGCACGGGCCAAGACCGTACTCAGGTACACATGACCCGTGCCAAAAGTTTCAAATATTGAATTGAGTCCACCAAAATCGGGGATTTCTGACTACAGGAATCCCCAAACCACAACGAAGGATACCAGAATAGAGAAATCTAACCAACAAACCGAAAGAAACATGTCATATTCTTCAGTACTTAGTAAACAACAGCCAACAAAATTTCCAAAGAAGAACCAAGCTATAATATTTCCTGCGATTGAAGGAACCAAAATCCAAGAATATCTCCTAGCCTTAGGAATACTCGTCAACCCTAAACACATTCTGTTCGCATCTAGAATTTCGAATAATAGAATTTGTATATACCTCGCTAGCCCAGAGTTAGTAACTACTTTTATGAATGACCACGGTGCAATTGGTGTCAACAACCAAATTATACGAGCCAGAATATTGATAACTCCATCTGAACGTTTGATCCTATCTAACGTGAGCCCAACAATCCCACATTCACATTTAGAGCAAGCCCTACAACAACTTAGCCTCAGCCTATTATCCCCTATATCCTTTCTCAGAGTCAACATGACCAATCCAGATTTTGCACATATAATGAGTTTCAGAAGGCAAGTTCTTCATTAATCCTCCCGAAAATATTGTCATCCCGGAGTCTATGTTGGTCAACCATGAAAATACCTCCTATCGAATATTCTTATCATTAGATAATCTAACCTGCTTCAAATGCAAGCAAAATGGTCATATATCTTCTCAATGTACAACTGAGACACCTGAACATCTAAATGAACCCCCTGCAATGCCCCCTCCCGAAAATCCAGAAGAACCGCCAGAGTATACTACAACCTCCCTAATTCCAGTAGATTCCCCCATCACTCCCGACCAAGACAACCTGACTAATTCATCGAATAAGAGGAACCTCTCAGAAATATTAACTCCTACGGAAGATACACCATCTGACCCATTCCGAAAACCATCGTCGAGTATAAGTAAGAAAAGTCGCCCTGAAACCACAAGTTTCGAAGAACACATGCAACCAACTAAAGCATACATTGATTCGGAAAATTTTGTAATCAACTACAATCAACTCAAAGACTTTTTTGAAAACGTATACGGCTCTAATGACCCTCTGAGTGTGGCGAAACAGTACACAATCGATGTGCATGGTCTAATTCATATGCTGAGTAGTGTGTACCCATATTTTAAAGACAGATGTATCAAAAGTAGGTGTACCAAAATTAAGAAAAAATTATCGAAACAGTTGCTAGCAGAAGTATCGCTAAGTTCAGATTCTGAAAGCGACGCATCGTCACAAGAAACACATTAATAATATCAACTTTCGAACTATCCATCATTCAATGGAACCTTAATGGGTTCTTCACACAACAAGAAATGCTAAAGCTGATTATCTCCGAAAACAAACCCTCGATCATATGTTTACATGAGACCCATTTTAAACAAAACTACTCACAAAATCTGAGGAACTATCTTTGTTTCCATAAAAACAGACCAGATTAAAACATAGCAAGCGGTGGCGTCGCTACTTACATACACCAAACTTACGGTGCAATCGAAATCCCTATAACAACCCACCTTGAAGCAGTTGCCAATAAAATTTTGGACCCTAAAGAGATAAATATTTGTAATATCTACATTCCACCAAATCGTGACGTGACATACGAGGAGCTGAATGCTCTCTTTCAGCAAATACCCAAACCGAGATTATTATTAGGAGACTTCAATTGCCATAACACCCTATGGGGATGCAACTCCACACATACAAGAGGTCGTATATTAGAACATGTTATCGATGATAACAATATGACGTTACTTAACGACGGAGAAAAAACTCGTTTCAACTCGTTTTCAGGAAACTCCAGTGTTATAGATCTCAGCATTAGCGACCTCTCACTCCACACTCAATTAAATTTTACCATCTTTCCATATCTATATGGCAGTGACCTCTTTCCCATCTTACTCACAAGTTCACAGCATGTTGTAGAAGAACCTATTGTGATAAAAAAATGGAAACTAAAAAGAGCTGACTGGAATCTTTTTACAAATATTATAGAAACCAAGGTTAGTCACTTCCACATGCGAGATAGTATCGATGAATGTGTTGATGATATTACCAAAATCATAACGGATGCAGCCCAACTAGCAATAGG
Organism: Galeruca laticollis; assembly: GCA_963921935.1. Taxonomy (NCBI): domain Eukaryota; kingdom Metazoa; phylum Arthropoda; class Insecta; order Coleoptera; family Chrysomelidae; genus Galeruca; species Galeruca laticollis. Next base: position 164,558,375 of record OY998175.1, on the reverse strand, counting down.
AAAGACAAAGCAACTGAACAACCACACTCCCGTTCCTTGGTGGAATCAAGAATGCGACCAGGCAATAAAATCCTCTAAACACGCTTTCAACAGACTAAAAAGGCACCACACACCAGGAAACCTGATAACTTTTAAGAGTCTGAGGGCAAAAGCTCGATGGATCATGAAAAAAAGTAGAAAAGAATCATGGGCAAGATATGTATCATCCATTAGCAGTTCAACACCACTAAGTACGATCTGGGACAAAGTGAAACGTATTAAATGTAATAAAACAGACCATGGAATCTCACGGATTGAATATCAGGGAAAATCAACTTCCAGTTGTACCGAAATTTCTCAAATTTTCTCAGACATCTATGAAAAGAATTCTAACAGTGCAAATTACACACTCGAATTTCTGAACTACAAAAATAATGAAGAATCTGAAGGGATTGATGTTTCCCAAGATGAAATGAACCATTTGAATGTACCTATATCCTATGAAGAATTCCTCGAAGCTCTGGTTTCCTTCAAAAACTCCAGCCCAGGACCTGATGATATCCCGTTCATTTTCCTACAAAACATGCCAGATACAGCTAAGCATATTATCCTGAAAATATTTAATAAGATATGGACAGAAGGGGTCTTTCCTGAGAAGTGGTCAGAGGACACCATAGTTCCGTTAATAAAACATGGTAAACCAAAGACAGATCCTCAATCATACAGACCAATATCCTTAACTTGTACAATGTGCAAGCTGATGGAAAAAACTGTTAACAATCGACTCACTTGGTTCCTGGAGAAAAACCACCTGCTCATACCAAAACAAAGTGGTTTTAGGAAAGGTAGATCAACATCAGACAATCTAATTAACTTAGAATCATATATTCACGAAGGGTATGCTAACAAACAAAACACCATAGCAATCTTCTTCGATATAAGTAAAGCTTATGACATGACCTGGAGATATAACATTCTTAGAAAGCTGAGCTCCTGGGGTATAAATGGCAATCTTCTAAAATTTGCTGAAAACTTCGTGGGAGAAAGATTCTTCAGTGTTAATGGAACACTTTCCGGGAAAAGAGTGCAACAGAATGGTACCCCTCAAGGTTCGGTTTTGAGCGTCACCCTCTTTCTAATTGCGATAAATGAAGCTGTGAAGAATATCAAACAACCTGTAGAAGCTAGCCTTTATGCTGACGATCTTGTGGTATACTCGCGAGGAAAAAATCTTACCACAATCCAAAATAACTTGCAGGAGGCAGTGATTTCGATTGAGAGTTGGCTGAAATGCACTGGTTTCAAAATGTGCCCAGAAAAAACTAAGTGCATGTTTTTTACTAAAAAAAGAGATCTAGCACTGCCTAATCTGAAACTATGTGGCCGGAATATCCAAGTGGTGGAACAGATGCGTTACCTAGGAATGATTTTCGACAGAAAGTTAAACTGGAATGCCCATCTTAACCATCTCAGAACATCATGTCAGAGCGGCATCAATCTACTGAGAATTCTGTCAAACCAAAATTGGGGTTCCGACAGACAAACGCTTACTTCTCTATCGAGCTCTAGTAAGATCCAAATCGATTATGGCTCTATAATATATGCCTCAGCAAGTAAATCAGTTCTGAAAATTGTTAACACGGTACACAATACAGCAATACGGCTGGACCTTGGAGCATACAGGACAACGCCCGCTGAGAGTCTCTACAGTGAAGCTGGGGAGCCGTCATTGCAGCTGCGATGACAGCAGCTGAGCTTAGCGTATGCATCTTTAGTCTCTACTGATAGTCAGCATCCAGTATATCATAACACCTTTTCAAACCGTTTTCGCAATCTGTATGAAAACCGAAGAAGACTAACATACCCTTTCTATCAGAGGATCAACAAGTTCAGTTCCGAATTAAATGTGACTTTCCCAGTTACCCTTCCCAACAACAACTCAGACACGCCACCTTGGCTTATTGCCTTGCCACCATGCAACCTATACCTCTCCAAATTCAACAAATCTGAAATTATTCCTAGTCTGCTTCACAATCATTTCCTCTCATCAATAAATGAATATTGTGATTATACTCACATCTACACAGACGCTTCCAAGTCAAACCAAGGAGTAGCATCAGCTTTTTTAAGCCCGAATACATCCAGTGGATTCAAACTACCTCCACAATGCAGCATTTATAGTGGTGAACTTTTTGCAATCCTTCAAGCAATCAAATACGCCGCTCATGAAGATATCCACAATACTTTAATTCTTACAGATTCGTTAAGCTCGTTACAAGGTATACGACTCATTTATTCAGATCATCCCCTGACAAGGCTTATCAAAGAGTATGTTCACACAATTAGGGAAAAATCCAGACGATTGGTCTTCATGTGGGTCCCGTCACATGTTGGGATCTCTGGCAATGAGCGGGTTGATAAAATTGCACGTGAAACCATGAATGAACCAATCTTTCAAAAGCAAGAGGGAGTACCGTATACTGATCTGAAAAAATATGTGAAATATGTGGTCTCTAACTACTGGTCATCTGTCTGGGCAGAATCTGGAATGAAACTTAAAGAAATTAAAGATGATATTGTAGTCATACTGTGTAGTTATGTACATTGTGAACTTGGCCTTACTCATAATCTAGTATAAACTCGGCTTTACGTATTCAGATTTATAAGTTGGCAAGACATTTGAAGGGAAGTGAATCCCGCCTTGGAGGGGGAATGTCAATGGTGAGGGGGAGAAGCTTATGTTATGTTTCAGTGAGTAAGCGATGATGTTTTAGTTAGAAAATAAAATAAATATCAATGATTGTTTAAGAACACTTTCTTTACCGGCATCCTGTCCTCTACAATATCAAACCATGGAGAAACATACCTAGCCAAAGAAGACACCAAATAATAATCACCCGTTTGCGCACTGGACATACAAAGTATACCCATGAACACTTGCTGAAAGGAGAAGAGGACAAAATCTGTGATATGTGTCAGGTGCCAATGTCAGTTAAACATTTCATGGTCGAGTGTCCGAGGTTCGCGGAACAACGCCGGACGTACAGTATAAGTGCAGATTTAAAATCAACTCTTGGTGTGTACTGTAATTTTGAAAACACAATCGGATTCCTCTCTGAAATAGGTTTAGTCAACAAAATGTAAATTACTAAGCTCGTTACCATGCTGCTTATTACTGATTCCTATCTTTGATATGATGCTATTCAAATATTATTGTATGTTATAGTGACGTTACCAGCCTAAATGTTATTTCATGTTACTGTTATGTTATGTAGCTAATAACCCTAGTGATGGATGCAACTATTGTTTTCTAAATAAAAAAGAATAAAATAAATTAACAATTGCATTTAAAAAGGTTAATTAGCCTACTATTCTTCACTCCCGCCCAGTACAGGTCTTTTGGACTGAAGACGCTGTACCATCTTCTAATCGTTTTCCTTTGACAGGTAGCACGGCTAGTTTAACAACAGGCCTTTCGAATATACTTGTAACAGTCTGAACTTTTGCTCTTCTGACCTTTTTTCACTTCAATTACTCTGCCCTTTGGCCAATTGCAGCATGGAAAATCTTTATCACAGATGATCACGATATCCCCCACTTTCACAGGAGAAACTTGTTTATGCCATTTACTTCGCAACAATAGTTTTGGAATGTATTCTGATACAAACCTTCGCCAACATTTATTAGTGAATTGTTCTTTGTAGAGGTAATTGAGCTTTAGTATTTTATCATCATCGTTCAGTTGTCCAATGGGTTTATTACCGTTAGAAGTTCCAATCAGGAAATGATTGGGCGTTAGTGCCTCTGATTCATCAGTGTCCAAGGGGAGATAAGTAAGTGGTCTCGAATTTACTATATTTTCTGCGGCAATGAGACAACTCTGCAGTATGGGGTCGGAAGGTGTTCTAGAAGGTAATGCTGAATACAGTGAAATACATGATGGACACATCCAAGTTTCGTTAGCAGCAACATTATCAGAAATGTTTACACACTCGTAACAGCACCATTACAAACAACCATTTATCTTCCCTATATGGTCTATTGCATACCGGACAACGATCGCATTTGGTTCCTTCAACTCTTGCTGAAGCCATTTCTTATGATCCCGTAAGTATGGTAATGCAACACCAATTGGAGAGACTAATTTGAGCTTGTTAAAATTAGTGATTGAAATTTGGCTGTACTTGCAGTACACTATTTTTGTAACTATTACAATGCAGCAGTAGTAATATCAGTAGTAGTAGTAGAAGTAGTACTCAAATTTGGTTGCCTCTATCGTTTCAATTTTTTGAATGACAAATTTAATCTGACGTCCTTCAAATTTTAGTTTGAAGGTAGTATTTACACTTCTTCGATAGAGACAACTTAAAGTCTTACAATATAGATTAACGTATTCTACAATATGAAATAATATAAAACAATAAATTAACAATTGCATTTAAAAAGGTTAGTTAGCGTACTATTCTTCACAAACAGCATTATAAAAAAAAGATGTTAAGACTTTAGAAACTATAAAATGCATAAATTATTGTACCTAGTAAAAGACATATGTAAATTAATGTATAAACCTGTAAAAATGCTGTATAGAATCAATTAGGAAGTAAATTTTGTAAAATATAAATTTCATTCCATGTTGTTAAGACTTCTGTAAAAAAATATATATCTATAGAGTTGGAAGAATTCTGAGTTAGCAAAATAGTGGTGCCCATCATAAGCAGCATTATCAGCATTGCTTACAGCAAAATAAAGATGTTGCTCACCCCACTGGATTACTGGATTTTCCCCAGAATTTTATACCATATGCTACATGCCAGTCAGCCCAGTTACAGATGAGAGTGGTGACGCCAGCAAACAAAATAACAGTTATACAAAGAAGCAGGAAGATCATTGATGAACAAAAGAAATAAGAGCTGACCCAGAACTGAGCCCTGCTAGAGTGACAGAGAAGTCTAAGTGTTTAAGGTATGAAGTAAAGAGCCTCAGACCGACGCCCCTTATTCCAGAGAGTTACATGTTAGATACTATAATCAATGCAATCAAACACCTTAATGAGTTGGCACAATACGGTGAAGATACTACAATGTTCATCAAGGCCTTTGATCACAAATTCAATTATTTTCCTTAGCGCACAGAATAACTTAGAAATTTTACAGAAATTATGTCAAAATAATTATAAACATTTTTTTACAGTATAACGAAGGATGTTAGACTATAAAATGCATAAGTTATTGTACCTAGAGGAGAAATAGAATACTGAATAAGTAAATCAATGTGTAAACATTAGGGCTTGTAATTCGAATGTTTGGCCATTATCAATATTCAAATATTCATATAGATTAAATTCGAAAAATTTTTAGTTAAACTTTAAGTACAAACTAAATCCGTCTAAGCATATGCGGTTCGTGTCGGTCAGCTTCGTGTGAAGTTGCCTTCCCGCTTTACTCGGAAACATTCGGGTGCGGGCGACCGACCAACCGGCCGCGTACAGTGTGTTTCTTTTCATTAGAAATGTCTAAATAATTATTGAAAGATGAGTCAAAATGGATATAAGAATGAGAGTTGTCAATTGTTTGGTCATACTCATGTAAGTATGTCAAAATTTAATTTTTTCTAATGTTTTATCTTAAAAAATTATTACAAAAAAGTGGTAACAAACTTTTGCGTTTCTGTTAACTTCCGCTAATCTGTATTATATAAGAAAAAGTTAAATTACTGATTAAAATAAAAATAAAAACGCAGCTAAAAATACTGGAGCTAGAAGACGAATGTTTACATTAGCGTTTTATAGGCATTAAGAATAGATTTACCGAAATTAGTGCGTGAAAAAATTTAAATGCCGACAAATCTACAGAGCAAAAGGAGGATATTCGAATACTTCCTGTAAAATCGACGAATATTCGAATATTTTCAAGCCTTAGTGAACATCTGAAAATACGGTCTATACTCGATAGTCGAAATTGTGTAAAGTGAGTCAGAGCTATCTAATCAACACTTTGGTTAAAGCGCAGTTGCCATATGTATTCTAGAGAGAAATGCTGTATTTTATAAATACACTTCAAATCCATTGTGTCAATATTTCAGGTACAAAAGATGCAATGTAATTAAGTCAATACCAATTTAATATATTTATTTCAAATTTCAAGCAGACTAATAATAATTAGTTTACTTGAAATGTGAAATAAAGTGTTTATGTATATTTCTTGAACGCAAAGTTTGTTGTGAAAAACTCGCCGATTTGACAATGTTGGAGAGTCGCTTCAATGTTCCGGCTTTGAGAACGAGATAGATAGATCGAGCTACGCGAATGAGACAGTGATAGTAAACAGTTATGTGAGGTGTTTATTCTCTTCATGAGCGTAACATCAGTATTTGTGTTGTGGTTTTGTGTGATAAATCGGTTATTATTGGTATTTATTGTAATATTTATATCGGTATATTTAGTGACAATAATGGCGGAGTGTAGCGGTGTTGGCGATAAAAAACGGCGTCGTAACAATTTAATTCGGGAAGAAAAAGTCCTCATATTAAATGTGTACGAAGGACTGCGTGCCATGGACAAACAGTTGGGTGTTAGTGACGCTGTGATTAAGTGCAGTTATTTAACTAAAGTTTCTGAGAGTACTATATACAATATTCTAAAGAAATCGCGGGACGGATCTTTGACAAGAGAACGAGGTGAAAACTGTAAACCGGAAAGTAGGGGAAGAAAGAAAATTGTTTTGGACGACCAAACACGGAATGCTATACGTAGGGAAATACATTCTTTTTATTTTAGGAATGAAATCCCCTCGGTAGCTAAATTGAGCAAGGTAATAGAAGCTGATGATACTTTACCAAACATCAGTGATAAAGTTTTGAGACGAACTTTAAAATTAATGAATTTTCGTTACCAAACAAGAAGTAGAAACAGTGCCTTAATTGAACGAAATGACATTGTGGAATGGAGGAGAAATTATTTAAAACAGATACGACAGTTTCGTAACGAAGGACGGCACATATATTATCTTGACGAAACATGGTTAAATGAAGGCCACACTGTGTCAAAAGTGTGGCAAGACATGAATATACGAAGCAATCGACAAGCCTTTATGGAGCGTTTCTCTTCCGGTTTAAAAGCTCCCTCTGGGAAAGGACGTCGACTGATTATCACTCACATTGGCAGCGAGGAAGGATTTGTAGAAGGTGGATTACTAAGTTTTCAGTCCAAAAAAACTGTCGATTACCATGAAGAGATGGATGGTAACCGGTTTGAAACATGGTTTAGATCAATTTTAACAAAGGTAACTCCTGGTTCAGTGATAGTTATGGATAATGCTTCATACCACTCTCGTCGACTGGAGCAAATACCTACTTCAGCTAGCCGCAAGAGGGTTATAATTGATTGGTTAGAGAGTAAAAGCATTCCGCACAACGAGGCAATGCTAAAAGTTGAATTATTATCTCTCGCACGGAAACATGATGAAATGGCGAAAGATTTCAACGTCTCAGTTGTTAGACTTCCTCCCTACCACTGTGAGTTAAACCCCATCGAGCTGGTTTGGGCCCAAGTGAAAAATTATGTTGCGAGAAAAAACAGTACATTCAAAATGGCTGACGTTGAGAAACTGTTTGACGAGGCGCTGCATACCGTTACTGCTGAGAGTTGGCGTAAATGTATTCAACACGTATTAAAAGAAGAAATAAAGTTTTGGGATTTAGACATACGTGTAGAAGTAATGACGGAACCACTCATTATCGATATAGGAGGAGAAAGCGATGATTCTGAGGAGTCGTCAGGGAGTGATACCGCTTCCAGTTAGTCAGACATTTTACAAGTGACCTCGCAACATACCTATACTTATTGGTAATTTATTTTGGTCTTGACAAACAACTTTTTTTTAGTTTTAGTAGTAGTAAGTTGGAATTGACTTTTAAACATTTTTTTATTTTGTTTTAACTTACTTATGAACAACTTGTGATAAGTTATTATTTCAAATGTTAAAAATTGAAATTCCAGATATTTCAGTATTCGCACCTTTAAACTATGATACGCTCATGGAGTTCACTTTAAATCGGTAGATAACCGATGACGTCACTTTACAGAATTTCGACTATCGACTTTTTTATATACATCTTATTATAGCTCATCCTTAAAAATGTGTATTATTCTTGGTAACACCCTGTATATACATAATGATATCTACCATAATAATTTCGTATTTCTGTTCTCTCAAATTTAAACGCCAGAGCGTACAAGAACATTTTCTATTTATTTTTTATTTAGGACTATTAAGAACCCTTCAAAAATGATGCGCTCATGAAGTTCGCTTCTGCAACTGATTTTATGGACAGTAAGAGCGATGAGTCACTTTACAGAATTTCGACTATCGAGTATAGACTAAATGAGGGAGTGAAGTTTGTATTATTAAGTTTACTTACTTTGCCATTCCCAGACTAGTAGCTGTCCCAATCCGGAGCAGCCTAATGCTATCCAATCACCTGTATTATTAAGAGCTATTGAACTGATTTTTTGTTCTGATATACTGAGAGAGTGGATTACATTAACGTCAGGTAATTCATGGATAAAAAAAGCACCAGTTGAGTAGCCTAAAACAAATTTCAGAGAATTTAAACATCACTATATGGCACATGTTTGTCATATTATAAAACTTTTTGTGAGATAAATATTGAATTCTGTAACAGAAAACACAATATATAACAAAATTTAATTTGTTCACAGCTTTTCTATTTTTAATGATTTATTCTTAGTATTAGGAAAAAGGAATATGTTTATCAAACTAAATCTTTCGTATAATGAAAATAGAAAATTTTCCAAAATACTATGCATTCTAGGTAGGTACAGGATGCTTTCTAAGTACTAGTAATTATTATTTCAGACCCATATTGTGGAGAGCAGGAATCTTCTCAGAACTTTCTCTGCACCTGTGAGGTATACACACAACTTAGATATGAAATCTTTGGTGAGGGAAGAATTAAAGAAGAAGACCTACATTCCCTTTCCCTGAAAGATGTCACGGCTTTTATATGTAAATCGAGACATATTGAAAGATTGAATGAGTGAAGCAAAGGGGGTAGAAACTGGGGAATGGTAAAAAGGGCCAGAAGGGGCCTACTTGCTAGGCATCAGCCACCTCGCCCATTTCATTCATTCATTCAAGTACCTGTAATTAAAATTCTGGTATTTTTGTGATAAGCAGCAGATGTCAGAGTTGCTTCTCTATTTTCTTTCCTAACTTCGTCTCCTAAATAATGTCTTCCTAATCGTTTGTAAAACAATTTGCTAGTTTCTTTTGATTCTTCATCATTTACATCTATTTCTTTTAAAGCTTTTGTTATTTCTTCCTCAGATTTTTCCAAACTTTTTGTTACATCAACATCATCTTCATCTGAGTCATTTGTTTGCTGTAAATAAAGTAAATAACATATTTATAACAATATAAATAAATCTGTAGAACTACCACATAAATTATCAATGATTGAAAGCAAATATATAAGATATGCAAAACCATAGCAAACCTTCTTCTTTTTTAAAGGTACTTCTTCTTTAGCAACTAACTGTTCTGGATCTATACTACATTCCCAAATGCACATTTGACCATTTCTACTGATAGTGGTAATATCATAGTTACTCCCTTCAAAGAAGCAACCAACTATACCTTCTGTATGGTTGCCTAAAGAGCATATACGGAAATTATTCCATCTAAAAAATGCATTACTTATTTAATGATAAAGAAAAATAATGTTTTATATCATATCAACTTATTTATTTACTATGAACAAACGTTCGATACTCTTAAACATAATTTTTTAATATCATATCTTAAAGACTTGGGACTAGATGGTAAGGACATACGACAAATTAGCAATTTGTACTGGAACCAGAAAACAGATATTCGATCGAGCAACTAGTCAATAACCGAGCAGTTTGATATGAAAACGGAGTTAGACAGGGTTGCATTTAATCACCGATGTTAATTAATTTCTACTCCAATAAAGTGTTTTTTGAGCCAATCTCAGATAACCCTACGGGATACCCATTAATAATATTAAATATGCAGATGTTACTGTAATAGACAATGCAAATGATCTTCAGGAACTAAGCTAGACAACCAATTATCGACACTATTAGGAACAAAATTTGTCTTTAATTGTGTATGATCAAAAGCTTTCGGGAATTTGTCCTATTTGTATGACATTGCTTAAACATTCCGTTGTCAATTTCTAAATATGAAATTCCGTTTTTAATTATTATTGAAAAAATATTGCCACAAAAACCAATGATGGACATCAAATTTTAAACAAAAACCATTTATCAACATCCCATATATGGACATTTTTTTCCCTAAATAAACAAAATAAAGCTAAAACAGAAGGAAGCAATAAACAATTATTTTTGACAAAAAAATACGCTCTAAGCTTCATATATGTCCACTGGTAGGGGGAACGAATAATTTTGTCTTTCTCATGTTTGATGAACTTCAGGGATTGGCAAAATTCCTAATAGATTCTTTAGGAACACAAGATACGTTCTTTTCATTAAAAAGAAAACATTTTTTTTACTAATTTCATAAACATTACTTCCACTTCTTCCTTGAATAACCTCTGTACTACGCAGCAATATTTAAAGAGAGTTTTATTTATTTTGCCGCCTAAAACAGTTACCAAAATATAATTGCTAACAGAAACATTGTCAGTCTGTGCAGTCTCGCAGAAAGTTCGCTCATTTTCAAATATTTCTACATCATCCAAACTGCTACCACTCTTCTTCGTCTTCAGAGCTTTCAGAAACTTCATTATTTCTTGTATTATAATATAATGTGTCAATATATTTTCCCTTTTCTCAGATTATTTTTCTCTTCAGCTTTAGCTTTTCTATTTCATGCTCCATGCATGAGATGTTACCACTGATGGGATCTTTTCTTTTCTGCATTGACGTCGCAGTTTTTGGCTCTGGCCAAAACAAGGCCTGTTTAAATGGTGTCGGTACATTGCAGTTTAAGTGCCCATGAGAAGGTTCTGGAGTGGCCACTATTTCTAAATTCGTGCCATTTTCTTGTTCTGTCTCGTTTTCTTTTGTTGCTTCTTTTTTCTGTGGTAATGTGACTCATTTTTTCATTGCTGAGTATTGTCTTTAACGTGTGTTTCAAGTTCATCTTCTTTTTCTTCAGTCAGTTGGCTATTAATATTCTGGGTGTCCAATGATTCATTGGTTTTTGTTTCTTCTTGATTACTGCCATTATTATTGAAATAACTCCATATTTCATAAAGGCTTGTGTCTTCAACAACTCCACTCCACTTCAGATTGTCTATGTTTTTGATTGTTAATTAGTTAAAATTTGTCGACTATAGTAGACGTATTCAACTATATTTGTAACCTTAATTTTGACAAAGTTAATGTCGAAATTAATAGTTTATTATGTGCAAATTTACAAAATGAATCGAGGGTATTAAGATCAGAAGGTAATCACGAACTTAATGATTTCGGGAAACGGTAGTTTCGACTTGGTAAGGTAACCATTAGTAGTGACTGTATATCACTACTTAGGTATTACTTGAATACTGACTAAGAAACGGTATATTTGACTTAGTAACTTAACTTCACGTAGAAACGATGAGTTCCGAATTTGAGTAGACGTGCTTGACTTGAATACTAATTACTAAGAAATGGTACGTTTGGCTTAGGTGAGATGTAACTCTCGGAGAGATGGTATGTCTCGACTTTGGTGCGCCTCTGACTTCCGCTGGAATCTGTCTTAAATGCAAAAACTTCAAGGAGGTTGTTTTCATGAATATTGGTGGGACTAGAGAAGCGCGTTTTGCCGATTTGTGTTCATTGTTAAGCCGGCCTGTGCAATTGGTAAGGCTCAACAATGGAATACAGCCATTCGGTTTTCAATCATAATTGAAAAATATTTCAAAGGTATGACCATCCTATTGAAAATATTTTAAAGCATAAATTATTATTGAGGATATTGCAAAGGTACAAAATTGTTTTATTAAAGGCAGTCCGACACCTTTTTTTATAACCCCAATTCACTTGCACTTTCCTTAAAAGATACTATGCCTCTTAATACAGTGTAAGTTCAGAATTTCGTAAAAGACAATAAACGTAAATTACAAAGGAGAGCTTCATTACAATAAAATATACATAAAAGATACATAATATTCTATTCCAGCCAAAAAGAATTCTATTCTATCTTATTACAATTTTAACAACGCTAAAATTAAAATGGTATTATGAAAATGTGATATTTTCTAAAAATATAACAATGTCAAAGGCTTGAAAGAAACTATATCCTGAAAATCACAACAATGTCAAGAGAATACAAAAAGAATTTATATTCCCAAATAGATAGCCGACAGACTAACAATAATCCACATTCTTAAATCTATAGTAATATACACAAAATTAATAGAATTTACATTCTTGAACAGTCTTTAAAACATTTTTTGAATCTTCCAACTTATGTAATGCAATTTTTTCTTTACGGCCTTGTAAGATTTGTATGTTTTTTAAAGTATCCTTTTGCTGTATGGGAGTTGTATGAGAAACCATTTTTTTCGAATTATTTCAAAATGCACACTTTTGGCTAGGGATCGACCGATATGACTTTTTGTGGCCGATACTGATATCGGCCGATAGCGATATACTCATAGCCGATATCGGCCGATACCGACATATCGGCCATAAAATTTTGTCGTTAATTGTTTGCTGTATAAATGAGGTAAAAGTGATTTATAATGATATAACTGTTACCGTTACACGGATTAACCATAAAATCACTAAAAAACTGAAGAGCAAATTCGATATTTTGTAAAATCACCTGGCGGAATAAAAATCGATACGGTGAATCTCCGAATTTAACAGCCCGGCCGGTCGGGGAATACCAGAATTTCCGAATACGCTGGGAAACAGTAAGTTAATAAAACTCGTAGTATAGTATTGCTCTGATTTTTCACAAACATGGATCGTTTTGTCGTGCGTTCTCCATCCGTTTCACAGTCGTGGTCGTCATCTTTACAAGAGGTTCTGGTTCATTATCTTCAATAAGTAGCAGTATTAGTAGCAACATAACTAGTGGTAAAAGTATTTACTGGAAGTATTTCTCCAAGAACGAAGTTAATACCTCTACAATAAAAGCAAATGACACCTGTAAATTATGTAATGCTATTGTTTCTCTGGGAGGTAAAGGCAAAACAGCAAATACCACCAATTTAAAGCATCATATGGCGAAGTTTCACATTGAAAAATTAAGTGAGGAGTCAAAAGATAAAAATGTTGATGTTGATGGCAGTAAGTATTTGTTTTAGAAATTAGTAATTTTGGCTGCACTATCGACAAGTTATTAAATTTCTGTTTTTGTGTTAAGTCGTTAAGTGAGTACTTTTACTCCTGAGCCCTGAAGCCAAACAGTACCTCTGATTATAAATGTATGAATTATGAAACACCCAGTATTTAGAAGGGTTCTGTTTTTTAGATGCAGAAGCACATGAAAAACCTGGTTTATCTCGTTCATATGCAAGCTTAAGCGGAGGCTCAACCACACAACCAAAGATTGTTGAATCCTTTGAAAATATGCAGTTATGGGACACTGATAGCACTAAATCTAAAAAGGTTCTCTATTATATCGGAGAGTTAATAGCTATAGACATACAGCCCTTCAGTATTGTGAACGATGTGGGTTTTAAGTGGCTTTTAAATAAATTGGTTCCTTGTTACAATATTCCTTCAGATAAATATTTTAGAGAAAGAATACTTCCTGATATATACAAAAAATGTACTTTGGCAATTTGTGAAAACTTATCACTTTCCTTGAAAGAAAACATTAAAATTTCTGCAACTACAGATATATGGACTTGCAAGCATAATAACAACCCATTTATTTCTTTTACTGCACATAGGATAGATTTTAAAACGACTGAAAGATGTTCATTTGTACTGGCCTGCAAGCATTTTCCTGCGTCACATACAGCTTTAAACATCTCACAGATGTTATCTGAATTAATGACAATATGGTAGTTAGATCAGAATAAAATTCTTTTGGTTTTAGCTGATAATGCTGCCAACATAAAAAAGGCATTGACGAGGTTAAATTAAAACACAAACCCTGTTTCATACATACCATACAATTAGCCATACATGACTCTATAGAAAGTCAACGATCAATTATAGATATATTGGCAAAAGCAAGATGTATAGTAAATCATTTTAGTCACTCCTCTTTGGCTTGTGATAGGCTGAAGAATATTCAAAAGTTCCTTAATATGACCGAGAAAGCTTTGGTGCAGGATGTTCCAACACAATGGAACTCAAGTTTTTATATGTTGGAATGCCTGATAGAACAAAAAACGCTCTTAATATATACATAATGAACAATCCAGCTTTAAAAGATGTGACGCTAGCATACCACCAATGGGAACTAGCAAAAAATTTACTAAAACTCTTAAAACCTTTTGAAGAAATTAAGGTTTTTAGTAAGAATAGTGCATCTATATCGGAAGTAATACCCTTACTTAAAACTCTCTTAAATTATCTCCAGAAAGCTGAGGGAGCTGACTTTTCAGGGGTGCAGAGTACCAAAAATGAGCTTAAAGACTCCTTGAATAAGAGATGCAAAGCCTGCTTCACTGATAGAAACCTTCTTTTTGCCACTTTATTGGACCCAAGGTTCAAGACATCTTTCTTTGACAATGATTTATCGCAAAGAACCTTTACAGTTTTAAAAAAAGAACTTTTAAAAACTCATGGACAAGATTCAGACTTGCTGGAAGATAATTCCGGAGAATCTGAAGTGAGCGACGATGATGCTCCTTTAGCGAAAATCACCAAAAAATCGCACGAGGTAAACCAACAAATTTAGGAAAATGTCCCGGGCTACATTTCTCATAGTTTATTTTAGAATACTTTTGATGAGCTTACTGGTATGACGACCAGTAAATCAGTGTCATGTAAGAATAGTACTGATAATATGATGAATAAAATTGATGATAAGATTGAATTGTATAAGAAATTAGAAAAAATATCAAGAAATTAAGATCCTTTGACTTGCTGGGCGCAACAAAAGACATTTTTCCATTGATGTACAAAGTTGCAATAATATATTTAGCACCGCCGCCAAGTAGTATTGCTAGTGAACAGCTATTTTCTTCAGCTGGAAATGTTTATGAAAGTGCAAGAAATTGTCTAACTCCGGAAAGAGCAGAAAGCTTAATTTTGTTACATTACAACTTGCCGAAACTTAACTTTAAATATTAATTTGTTTAACTTAGTGTGTTACTTCTACATTATTAATGACTTTTTTGCTAAATTTTGAATAAGATTAAACTTGATTTGTTTTTTATTTAGTATTTCTGTTTTAATTTCCTTTAAAAAATCCTTACGGACTGAAATATTAAGCAATTCATATAGTCCAATATACCGATACCGGTATCGGTCGATCCCTACTTTTGGTGTCAAAAGGATATAATCCAGTACAACGAAATCCATTCTTGACTGTATCGTCGGTAATTTGGTTCATTGCCTTTTTCAAAACTTGAGGAAAATGTTGCTTTTGCATTCTGTTACCTAGATTATCCATTCTCCATTTCTCAAGTTTCTTTTTATATGACACTTTTAGTGGTCTGAGCACCGCCACATCTAGCAGCTGTAGTAGGTGAGTAGAGTTTGGGTAAAGAGCAACTAACTCTATCCCATTTTTGGTACAGAAATTGGATAAGTGAAGAGTTACGTGTGATACGTGGACATCCAAAAAAAGTTGGTTTCTCTATATTTTGTTTCACTAACCATGAATGAAAGACATTGCAGATATATTCATAAAAAGTTGCGGTACACATCCAACCATTTTCTGAGGTTCCAATGCCCTATTCAGATAGAACACTTGAAGCAATATGTCCGGGAATTAGGGTTTAGGAAAAAACAATCATAGGTGGAGCCATATTCACAGCTGCGTTTGTAATAAGTAACTAAAGCCGACAAATTTCCCTTTTTATCACCAGCTGCAATATATACACTTTTTTCGTCTCTCTTTGCCAGAACTTTGTCAGATTTGGGGGATAAGTAAAAGGCACTTTCATCTGTATTGAAGACACTTTTGGAGTTGTTCGTTATATCAAAAAGTAGTTAGTAGAACTGATATTCCACGTACCACAATACAGTTAAATGGGGAGCAAGTCTCGCAATTTAAATATCTTGGATGTATGTTAAAACAAAATTGGGATCCAGAACAAGAGATCAGGCGCAAAACAACAAGCAAGAACAGCTATCTTTAAACTCGAAAAATTCCTCACAAATAAAAATCTAAACTTTAAACTGAGATACAAAACTCCCAAAAGTTATATTTGGTCAGTTCTTCTGTATGGTGTAGAGGCCTGGAGTTTAAAATTAACTTCTGTTAATAAATTAGAAGCATTTCAGATGTGGTGTTTGTCGTGAATGCTAAGAATATTGTGGGTAGACTACGTAAGAACTGAAGAAGTTCTCTGAAGAGCAGAATTAAAAGATCGCAATCTTTATGAAGTGATAAAGCGGGGAAAAATGTTTTTTCCACAACTGGCAATAAAATCAATTTTTTAGACATAATTTTCCACACATTGTGACAAATTATTACACCGAGAGAATAAAGTACTCTAGGGCAGTCATGTCAAAGATATGGCCCACAGGCCGCATCCGGCAATTGCATACTGGTACAAAACTTCCCCAATACCATAACACTTAATAAGATATACTATTTGTTGAATAGTTAACATTGTTTTCCAATATTTCTTAAGGAATGACAATTTGAAAATTATTTATAAAAGTTGACAGTTACTTGGTAACTACATTGTAAACGTCTCACTAGATTAATATATTATTTTCGAACTTAGTGCAAAAATTCATACGGTGTTTATAAAACTGGCTATAAAATGAGACGGGTTTTGAAAAACTTGAAGTTTGTTTCATTTTATGGGGTTTCAGAATAAGCAAAACTTTTTATCAAGAATGACATTTTTCACTAAAACTAATATTTAAACATTTTTCACCTATAGGATACCCAATCCGTGGGCACGCTGTATAAGTGTAAAACAATAGCACCATCAAATAAAGGGAAAAAATCACAATATTACATGCAGGATCAGAGAACTGTTGGATCCTAAACGCTTTGTGACTTTCTGCCAAAAACATTAAGGGCTCTTGTGTTGATTATCACGAAGATACGACAGCAGAGCTTTTTGAAGATTGGTTTAAAAACTTTCTGTTGTCCAACATTCCGCCAAACAGCGCAAACTATCATAGTCGACAATTGCAAAAAATTCCTGGCTCACATAATACGAAATTGGAGATTCAAATCTTCCTGGCTGCAAATGACCAATATTTTGAGGAAAATTATACAAAAAAAGAACATTTACAAGTGCTGCAGTCATTTTCTTTATAGAAGACGTATGTTTGGGATACAATTGCAGAAGAATTAGGACATAAAGTGTTACGACTACCTCCCTACTACTGCGTGTTCAATCCCATAGAGCAGTCATGTCAAATATACGGTCCTCAAGGCATCTCAATACGGGGCCCGTAAAGTTACAAGATTTGTTTGTCACTCAAATGTATTTGCATATTCTGGTGTTCAAAACCATGGGAAAATTAGATAAAATAAACAAAGACTTGATTATTTTCCTCATTTAAGATTGTTTAGCACAGTGAACCAGAATAAATTGGATGAGTGTTCTCTACTTTTGCTGAATCTCTAGACAGAATTTAACCTTCATTTTCAAGATTTTCGTAAGATGAATAAAATGGAATTTCCCATTTTTAACAATCCATTCACTTTTGAAGCTGCACATGTACCAATTCATTTTCAAATGGAATTAATAGATCTCAAATGTGTAATAAAGAGGATTAATTTAGAGAAGTAAATGTTACTACATTTTATACACAGTATTTCAAGATTTTGAATAACTACTATACAAAAAATAATGCAACATATCCTGTGTATGTTCGGTAGTACATATTTATGGGAGCAGATGTTTTCCGTTATGGAAATAAATAACAACAAACATTGCTGAAGGCTTACTGATGAACATCTCCGATCTATACTGAACATAACTACATCATATATGACCCCTGATTTTTATGAACTTATGAAAAACAAGAGACCTCAGGTGTCAGAATCCACAGGCTAAACTTAATTTACCCTTTTTAATACCTTTATATAAAAAATGATTGAAGGTAAATAAATGAAGATTTTAACTCAATGTGTGTTTTAATTTTTAGTGTGGCCCTCTAACAAACCCTTAAATTTATAATTGGCCCTTTAGAAAAATGAGTTTGACACCCCTGCCCTAGGGAATAAAGTAAACTGACATTTCACAGCTTGTCAGTTTGACTGTCATCAATATTTGTGCATATTATTTTATGAATCTGATCGGCTATCTACCGAAAATAGACCAAATATTGTGAAACAAGTGTTGTGTTGTCAAGATGCTTCAACAAGTGGCAGCAATGTTTGAGATATTACGAATACTCTACCAAAAGGAAAAAGTTCATATATAAACATCAATTCTAGCAATATGAATATTACAATTAATTCCATTAATTAAATATATCAGAGAAAACTATGAATAAAAACTTCTTTAAATTGCTAAAGTTTAGTGTAGTTCATTTTTCGTTTATTTTAATGTCAAAAGCGTAGTTGGGCTCAAACTAACTTTCAGCTTCGTGTCAGTTTATTGTTAATGTTTTTGTACTATTAAATTGTTCTGAAAATAGAAACAAATGGCTGTGGAAAAAATAATGTATGCATCTTGGTAGTGAAGTTTGTTAATGCCTCAGCTAAGTGATGCTCTCGCTTGCTACGCTCGCTTGTGCATAAACTTTAGCTTCGGGATTAAAATTGCACTTTACTGCCTTTGTGCATAAATAACTATTATCTAGGACATCTTACCAAAGGAGAATGTTAAGAGTTCCAGCAATTTGTCCTTTAGGGTAAGATCGCAGAGCAGGGGTATAGGAAGGAAAAACCTGTCTTGGTTGCGGCACTGGCCAGGGATGCAAAATGTTCAAGACATTCAAACTGCTGTATTTAACAAAAAACATATAACAAAAAAAACTGATGCCTGTGCAGGTATTTGAATGGCAGTCTAAGAAAAAGAATTTATACCCAATTATTTAAAAAAGTGTATGTATTTCAAACAATAACTTACTTGTCAAGAGGATATAGCTTTGTAGCCATATCTTTGGATCCTACTGCTAAAATACGAGAATCAAAAGACCAGTCAAGACATGTTGTTTCATCATATGCACCATGGAATACTCGTTCCATATAAAAAGCATTGTATTCACCAGAATAAGGGCCTGGTGCCCTAAAAACAAATACTACAAATATTTATTAAACATCTAATCAAAATACCACATTGAATTGTAATAATTGAGAAATGTATTTACCATTATTTTCTTTGCATACAGCAACATGTTTACCATCTGGACTAAACTTGACAGCTCTTACTTTCCTCTTAAATCTGTATTTATGAATAACAGTCTGTGAAACTAGACTTATCAAATGTGCTTCTCCTTCTTCATTTACTGCTAGTAATATACATCCGTTGGGACTTAAATCTAAAGATGTATAGTTGTATCTACTTTCAATTGGCAGGGTAACTGATTTATTACTAAAAATATAATTTTTAAATAATAATTAGGAAAATTACAAATTAATTAATTTACTTTTTTAAATCGAATATGGATATTCGATTTCCTACTGGACTTATTACAGAGTTTCCATCAGGAGTAAATAACAAATCTCCCTTTCTATAAACGGTTCCCAATAGATTTTGGAACTAAAAAACAAATTACATGAATAAATATATCACAGTATATTACTTCTTTCAAATTACCTTGTAATGGAATTTCATCGTATATCAAATTTTGAAATAGGCAACTAAAAAATATTTATAAAATACACATTTTATTCACGAGGTTCTTATAAGAATTTTGTGAGGTTATGATCACTGTGTTATGATTTGAATTATTCATTCTTCTTCTTCTTCTTCTGGTTTTTTGACCTCTTGCTTTACAGCATCCGGCCAGGTTCTTTCTAGAATGCAGTTTCACGAAGAGTGCACCGTTAAGTGCATCTGGGTTTGTCCCATGCTCTTCGGGAAGGATAAGGTATCACAGGGGTTTATAGACTCTTCTCGTTCTGTGGCGGATCCAGAACTAATCACAAAGGTCACGCCAGGTATACAGGATATGGTGGTACAGGATTAGCTAAAAGAAATTTGTCAATTAATTTGATGTCATATTTACTCAAAAATGTTTCACGCCAATACTTCATCTGGTAATTAAGCCAGCAACCATACCACTAAAGCTTAATATTACTAGCAAGCAAATACTTGGTAAGTATACAAGCTTCCTCAGAATTGGGGTTTCTAAGAATGTTATTAACATGGATTGGTCCTTTTGTGAATTTGATTAACGTTTTATATAATTCTGAACTATTCCGATGATTTGGGCAACTAAAAAGTATATGATTGAGATCTCCATATTCCCCACAGTCGCATAGGGGGTTGTCTTTAATATTGATTTTATTTAGGTGGGCTGGTGTACAACAGTGGGTTGTTCTCATTCTACATAGAGTTGAAATGTGGAATCTTGATTTGTGGCTAGTTTCATTGAACCAAGGCTTCTTTGTTGGTATGAGGTTTAGCATAGTATAGCTCTGTCCCTTTTGTCTTCCTAATTCTTGGTACTTGAAAACCCATTCGCTCCAGATTCTTTCCTTGATGTTCTTTGTGATTTCTGCATAGTGTAGTTTATTGTTGCCTTTTCCGGTTAGTGTTCTTGCTTCTGCTGCCACCTTGTCCGCCTTTTCATTTCCTGGTATCCCCGAGTGCCCCGGAATCCACATTATTTGTATCCTATTGCCCTCTTCCTCCATTCTGTAGATCAGTTCTTTTGTTTTTATTGTATTTGCATCTGTTTTTGCCGATATTTTTGCTCCCGATATTTTTTGTATGGCGCTTTTCGAATCTGATAGAATTAACATTGTTTGGATGTTTTCCCTTTCTGCAAATTTCAGTGCTTTATTTATCGCTAGAATCTCCGCAGTGCAAATGCAAGTGTCATCTCTCAGTCTTTTTTTTAATCCTGTTTGTAAGCTGGGACAGAACACCCCAATTCCACATTTCCTGGTTATTGGATCTAATGAGGCATCTGTGTATATTGTAGTAACATTCTTAAATTTCGTACTGAGTATGTCTGTTAACTTTGTTTTGCATGATGAGTCACCTTTTGTTAATTTTGAATCAATCCATTTTATTTCTTTTACTTGAGCTTCATATGTTCCTTCATAACAGCGTAATTTATTAGTTCTTTCCAAGTCTCCTATGTACATTAGAGCAAGGTCAAATCCTTCTATTAATGTTGGTGGAGGCCGGTTTTGCCAATATCTCGGCGATTCATTATATAATTCATAGAATTTCATGAGGCTAGCAGCTGTTGTGCCGTTCTCTTGTGCCATCCACTTCAGTGACGATTTTGCACATATCCATAATCTCCTGTAATGGCATCTCTGCTGTTTCTCCCAATAATACATTAGTGGGGGTGCTTCTCATGCATCCTGTTACTATACGCAGTGCTTGGAATTGTATTCTATCTAACTTTTTCATGTTTTGTTGAGAACATTTAAATATTAGTGTTGATCCATAGTCAAGATGAGATCTAACAATTGTTTTATATATATTCAGTAGAATTTTAGGATCTGCGCCCCACCAGACTCTGGTTAAGGCTTTCATTACGTTTATTCCTTTTGTTGCTTTGTTGCATATATGTTCTATATGTTTTGTTCAATTTAACCTGCTATCAAATATTATTCCCAGGTATTTTGTTTCTTTAACCCATTCAATAATCTCTCCGTTTATGGTTAAATAGGGTGGTGCCCTTCTTAGGTCTCCTCTTGCAAGCACCATGGCCTTTGATTTGGTGGGCGACACTGAAAATCCATGTTCAATTAGCCAATTCCATATTTTATTTAGTGTTGTTTGTATTTTTTGAATTGATGTATCCAAATTCTGGTTGCTGCACCATACCAAAGTGTCATCTGCAAATTGACTTATATTCACTTCATCTTCCATGGTTTCTGCTAGTGTTGCTGTGTACAGGTTAAAGAGTATTGGGCTCAGTGGCGATCCTTGAAGGAGTCCTTTGTTCGTCCATTGGGATCCTACTGTTTTATTCGAGTTTGGAGACCTAATATAGATTTCTCTTTGTTTTAAAAGGTTATGAATGAATGTTATGATATCTGAATTTATCTTGATCTTGTTAAGATATTCTACCATTTTGGGAATTAGTACATTATCATACGCTGCTGAAATGTCCAAAAATACTGTTACTACTTTCTTGTTTACCGTAATATTGGAATATATTTCAGTGGTTAATCTCGCTGTACATTCTTGGACCCCTTTGCCTGCTCGGAAACCATATTGCTCTTTTGCTAGCAACTCTTTGCTTTCTATATGGTATTCCAACCTCGATTTGATCATTGCTTCCATAATTTTGACTATACATGATTCCATTGCTATTGGTCTGTAATTGGTATACAGGTTTGGCGCTTTTCCTGGCTTTAGGATGGGTACCACCACTTGTTTTCTCCAATCTTCAGGTATATCCTCTTTCCCAGCCAGAATCTTGTTGTAGATATCAAGTAATTGATTTTTAACTCCTGTAGGCATATTTTTGATCATCCTGTATGTTATTTCGTCCAATCCTGGTGCTGAGTCTTGCTTGTTTCTGAGTGTCATATTAAGTTCATTTGTTGAGAATGGTTTGGATGGTGTAATATTACTGTACTCCTGTTGATCTTCTGATGGAATGTATGGTGGGGCAATTGCATCAAGCAGATCGATTATCCAATTCTCTTCTAAGGAAGCGTGCTGAAAGTACTCTTTTTTGTTAGAGAACTTTCTAATTATTTTCCATATTTTATTTATTGGTGTGTCTCTGTTTAGACTTTCTGTAAAAGCAATAAAGCTGTTTTTCTTTTTTTGTTTTAGAATCCTTCTTGTTCTGGCAGCTGTGTTTTTATATTTTGTATAATTCTCTTCACTTGCTAGATCTTTATAATCTTTTAGTGCTCCATTCCTTTCCTTACTTGCCTCTTCACACTGCCTGTCCCACCATTTAGGATTTCTTATCTTAAGTTTTCCCCTTGGCTTTGTACTGGTTTTTGGAATAGCTTGTTCTGCTGCCTTTTCTATTTCCTCTTTGATTTCTTGATATGAATTATATTTTTTTTCCAGTATCAAAACTTAAAAAGTATTGCTCCCAGTTAGCTTTTTTGATGTTCCACTTTGATCTTCTCGCTGTTTCATATGTAGGTAAATTGTTGTTTATGCTTAGTTCTGTGAATGTTGGGACATGATCACTTGTATCTACATCTTCTATTGTTCTCCAGTGACAATATCTAGCTATACTATTTGAACATACCGTGATATCTGGACAACTCTTGTTTTGGTATGGAGGGGTAATACGAGTTCTTGTTCCATCATTTAAATATACTAAATTTAACTCATTAAGAGTTTCCATTAAGTTCCTTCCCCTTGAGTTTGCGATGCCTGAGCCCATTGCTGGGTGTTGGGCATTCAAATCTCCCATTAAAATAAACGGTTGCTCCAGTTGGTTAAAAATTTCTGCATATTGTATACTATTAATAGGTATATTTGGTGGGCAGTACATTGTAGCTATTGTTAAATCATTGACCTTTGTAGCTAATATTTGACATTCTTCAGGAATATTTAATTGAAGGTTCTTAATGGAATATGGAATGCTCTTATTTATGAGGATTGCAATACCCCCATACCCATCATATCTATCCTGTCTTATGGTTGTGTAATTTACAATATTCAGTCTCTTTGTCCTGTCCAGTAGTGTTTCGTTTAATATCAGAATATCTGCCTGATACTGAGAGAGAAGAATTTTTATTGAGTCTAACCTTGCAAGTGCACTGCAGACATTCCACTGTATGATTTTTATTTTGTTTAGTTCTATTAAAATGTGGATTCCGCGCCATCTGAGACAGCGGGACTTTTAGGGTTTTCATTAGATTGCCTGGTATTGTTGGTTTCGGTGATATTATATTCATTAGTTACCATTGTCTGTGTTGCTTCTATAACTTTATCAATTTCTTGTTGTGTTAGCGTTGTCTGTCTTAATATATGTTTTAAAAATTCGCTGATTGGTACTATTTCTGTCATTTCTTCATCCATTTGTACTGTATCCTCTTGATTTGTATTCTCTAGTGATGTGTGACTGTTATATCTATCATTTGGAGTTCTACATGGTGCTGGGAATAGGCAGTTATTGTGAGCTATTTTATCATATTGTATCCCCGGAGATGTGGCTATACGTTTTCTTGGGGATTTGGCCATATGGGAATATGTTTTTGATATTGTGCTGTGCTGTCGTCTCTCTGCAACTGTGATTATATTATTTTGGTCATTACTGTTTGTAGGCATGCTAGGAAAGGCATTCCTGTCATACATGAAATCGTTTTGTCTTTGGTTACCTGCCCTTGGGATTCTTTTACTTGCTTCATAGAAAGATACGTTTTCATATGTCATAAGTTCTTTGATCTCTTTTTGCCTCTTATATTCTTCGCAGTTTATTCTGTCTGTTGCCTTGTGTCCCAGTTTGCAATATATACATTGAATTTCTTTCTTACACTGTTCTTCGCAATGATTATCTCCACATCTATTACACCTCTCTTTGCCTCTACAAATCTTTTGAGAATGACCAAATCTTAAACAGTTAAAACACTGTATTACTGGTCCAACATATACTTGCACCCTTAATTCGTAATAGTTTATTTCTATGGTCTTCGGCATATTTCTACCTTCGAAGGTAATTAAAACCGTTTCACTTGGTACATATGTATTTTCAGCTATCTTTCTATTCGGTCTCCTTGCTCCTAATATTCTTGTATTTGATTTGCCTTGCTCAATTATTTCCTCCATCGTTGTGTCTAACTCTACTCCTCTTACTATGCCTCTACATGAAACTAATGTTGCCGGGATCAGCCCATTCCAGTTTTGCTTGACTAATAATTCATTTTCCATAAATTCATTAGCTGCTTTATGACTCTTGAAGTCTATTCCTATCCGGTTCGTACCCTTTCTTGTTACTTTTATTACTCCATTAATTTTATTGTTTTTAAGAATTCTGCCGACCGCGATTGGGTGTAATGCTGCTACATTTTTATCCTTACTTTCAACAATTACTATGTAGGGTGGTGGGTCTAGATACCTATATTTTGTTGGAATGTCCGGTGGTTTATCACGTGGGGGCCCCGGAGGGACCCCCGAGTTATCTTCCATTTCACCTTAAAGCTCTAATCTAATTCTATGAAGCGGGTTATAGGGTAAACAGATAAAAGGTAAATGGGATCAAGTTTTACTTACGTTTGGTTATCTAAAGATTTTCCTTCGCCTGTGCCGGAGCCGATGTAAACAATGAACCTTCGTAGATTATCTCCAATGATTATTTATTATTCGAATTACAATTCCAATAAAAATCAAAACAAATTTCAGGTTAACTCAACCTAAAAAAACGATTCGCAATGTCTGTATAATATATACAAAAATGTACATAAAGAAAAACAGGTTATCCCAAATCAAAAAAAAAAAAAAATCTTCGATTATTCACTTTGTTGTCTTTTTAACTGACAACTGACAGCCACCATAGTGCTATATTTCCAGTACTATATATGTATATAATACCGGATGATGGAGTTTTTTTGAAAATCTAATTTTGCATGATGTCTTGGAAATGATAATTCTCTACAGTACTACATTAGATCCCATCTACTGGACACGACAATCAGGAAATTATTTGACCTGCGGACACACACCACAGTCTGTGCCTGCGGACAAGTCCCATTTCTTAGAATTAACTGTGCATCTTCTTTTTTCAACCATAGGTCTATGATTTCAACCTAGCTATCGCCTATGCTTGTTAGATTTAGGAATTGCTTTTTAATAGAGATATAAATTAATAACAAATTACAGTAAAATTTATTCGAAAACAGATATAAAGCAGGGTGGGAGGACTTATGTTTGACGGCCAGACACGCGAAAGCTTTACTCTTTCATTTTCATACAGAATGAAAGAAGCGATTTGCGAATTCGCAGAAAAAAATAATTAGCTAGTTCGGGTTATTTCATATTGCGATATTTTTGGGGATATTTATTTATTTATTTTTAGGCTATTTTGATTGTATAGAATAGACTATTCCAGAGTGGCTTCGAATGTATGGGCTACGCCAATGACATTGTATTAATAGTCAGAGGCAAGTTCGAGAGCACCTTGTGTGATTTATTACAAAAGGGCATCAGAATCATTGAGCAATGGTGCTTGTCAGTGGGGCTAAACATTAACCCAAGCAAGACCATAGTAATTCCATTTACCCGGAAAAGAACACTTCCAGCCATGAAACCCATATCCTTAAATGGGGAAATCATAGAATGGAAATCGGAGGTTAAATATCTAGGGATAACCCTAGACAGTAAGCTTCTGTGGAATAAGCATGTTGAAATAACTGCTAGTAAAGCAATAAGAGCTTTGATGGCGTGCAGAAATCTAGCTGGTAAGAGGTGGGGCTGTAACCCAAAAATACTGCGATGGATGTACGCCATGATTGTGAGACCAGCAATTACGTATGGGGCAATAGTTTGGCACACAAAAGCAAGTCAGTACAGCACGAGGAAAACCCTCGATAAAGTTCAAAGGCTTGCCTGTGTGTGCATCACTGGAGCTATGAGAACGTGTCCAACTAGGGCACTTGAGATCATTACAGATCTCACACCTCTACATCTGGTAATAGAAAGATCTGCCCAAGAGGCAATTCTTAGAATATCTAAGGAAGGTTCAGGCAATGATAGTATTAAAAATCAGGGAGCTTGGTCCTCTCTGACAAGATACACCTCATTAGCGAATCTTCCCAGTGACGAAATGATCAGGAAAGTAAGCATCGAAAAGAATTTCACTACGATGCTAAATACGAGGAGAGACTGGGAAAGGGAATACACCACCCAAACTCTCAAAGAAAACACCATTAGATGGTATACAGATGGTTCAAAAACCACCATCGGAGCAGGCGCTGGAGTATTTGGGCCTGGCACCAGATACTCATTATCGTTAGGCTCCTTCCCGAGCGTCTTTCAGGCAGAAATACTTGCGATTGAAAGATGCGTGGAAATGAACCTAGAAAGAAACTACCAGAGATGTGACATATCGATCCATTCTGATAGTCAAGCAGCTATCAAAGCATTGAGCTCCCATGTCATTGATTCAAAGTTGGCATGGGAGCGCCGAAGAAAACTTGATGAATTAGGCAAGAATAACAAGGTCTCTTTAGTCTGGGTTCCTGGTCACTCGGGAATCACGGGAAATGAAGAGGCCAATACACTTGCCAGGAAAGGAGCACAAATGCCCTTTATTGGCCCGGAGCCTTTCTGTGGTGTATCAAAATGCTCCTACAAGAAAGAGTTTCGGAAGAAAAATGAAACCGAAAGAGAAGCACTCTGGCGGTGCCTTCCCGGGTTGGAACATTCCAAAAAGTTCCTGGGGAACTTTGACACTGCTAGGTCCAAAAAATATGTGGACCTTAGTAAAGATAAGGTACATCTCCTCACGGACTTTCTTACAGGACACTGCCGCCTTAGGAAGCACTTAATGAGAATAGGTCTAGCAGAGATTGACGAGTGTAGATTCTGTGGAGAGGAGGATGAAACTCCTGATCACCTAGTTCTGGAATGCCTCGCCATTGCAAGCCAACGCAAGAAATGCTTTGGACAAGAAACTTGTAAGAGTGAGGACCTAACCTCGCTAAAGCCGTCCCAAATACTAGAGTTCATTAGAACCTTGGAACTGGAAGGCGAGCTGTAGTAGTAGCGACAACAGCTCTGATAGGGGGGGCACAATAAACCTTTGATTTCAGTGCACAGTAACCCCGTTAAAATCTAATCTAATCTAATCTAATCTGACGTTTTGACTGGCGGCCATTTTGCTTGAAAGGCAAATATTGAGCTGTATCCAGTGGTTATTAGTGAAAACAGCGATTTTTGTTTAAGTTTTTTCCGAAAATGCCATCATTTTGCTCAGTAGTAAAGGGTTCCATGAGAGTTGATAGGGTCAGTGTAAGGTTTTTTAGTATACCAATTGTCTTAAAAGACCGGGGAAAAGTATTAAACGCATTGTCAAAGGAACGTCGTGAATTGTAGATTCGATCTTTAAAATGAAGGCCTTTATCAGAAACATTCTTAAAAAACGCTCGAATATGTTTCAAACACTTCATAACAGGTAAAGAAATTTTTACTTTGTAATGAAAAAACCTACAAACCAAGAATAACAAATTTATAAAATTGGTGGCTATTTACAAGGACTCAACAATAAATAAACGGTTTTAAGGATTAAAACCAACTTTTCCGCAACTCGTTACCTGGACACTAGGCGTCAAACCGACCAGTACCGACGAAAATTACCATAGCACTCATTGTACTACTATCTCTGGTGCGCTGAAAATCAATAGTGTTCATCTGTGACATGCCCTGAACAATACCGTATACGCCCGAATATATGACGCACCTTTTTTTCTAAAATTTTATCTTGAAAATTGGCCTTATAATCGCACCGCGGCTTGTATTCTAGCACATTTATTTTTCTTTGTAATAGGTACATATAGGATATCTGGCAACTATGTACTATATTTCGTCATACTACAGTTAACTTAAAAATATTATCAAGATGTTACCATCTTATTAAATCAGATTCTACTTTTAATATTAAAATTGTTAAGGTAAGATTGATGTTTTGTGTTAAACGATCCGGATGGTAACCACAGAACTAAAACATAGAGGAGAAGTGAAATACTAATACTTCCGTGCTTAGCGTTACCATTAGGAGGCTGCCATTTTGCCAAAATAAGCATGGTACCCACATGCGCAGTGTTGACCATTGTTTAACAGTTGCATATTTTTATTTGAGTTTCCTTTAATTTAATTATAGAAAAGAAAAAATTTTAATTCCCTTTTAAGTATGTCTTAAAAAGGGTTTAAATGTATTATTTGGTCTTGTGAAAGCAGAGGTAATATTCCTAGAATTAATTATTTTCGGTAAGTGATGTTGAAATAATCAGAACCGTCTTCCAATTATTATGAATGTTAAACATGAAAAGGGGAGTTGAAATGACGTATGCGAATATTATATTTTTCGATTTTAGATTCGGATCGAGACTCGAAGACTGGTTAGCAGCTATGGAGATGTGTGATGCATGTGCAAACGCCATAAGTGTTCTTTGTTCTAGACATTTTGATCCATCGGGTATTAAGGATTCTGAAACTCCTGCAGGTCGGGCTCTACTGGTGAAAGGGGCATTACCTAAGTATTTTCTTTTAAAAAGAAAGAACGAAGTACCAAATCTCATGGATATCCCCAAGAAAAAGTGTATCAGGTTGCAAGTTATGTTATATATATTTTTGAATAGTCACCTATATAACACAAATGTAAATTTGCATGGTGCATATTGTTTATAGATTGTTTTGGTTACGCTTGTACATTGTATATATTTATTCTATTTGGTAGGTACCGCTGAAAATAATTTAATTTTCTGAAAGTTATTATTTTGTATATATAATTATGTATTTTGGCACTGTATATGGTGAATATATTTGGTTTTATACAAACCGACATAATTGGTGTTTTCTTAATAACTCATAGTATAGCCGCCTGAGGATTTATAGTTTTATAGAAGAGTTTAATTCAACGAGACCCCTGGAATTTTCCGTAACCTCCATCTGAGGCTATCTGGGACTCTTGGCGCTAAGAGTCAAGGGGCCGTGGACCAAACCACATGATTTTGCATCGAGGGTGTCCAAAGTAACGTGCCCAGTTGGTAAGAACCGAAGGGAGGTAAAAATATACATCACGCAATAAAGAAACAAATTGTGATGGATTAAAATTTATCTGAGGTCTGTTCAAAATACTACGAATATAATTTTAATGAAATTTTCATAACTATTAAGATCTGTCATAAAACTTGAAACTCGTTTAGATTTTAATGAATAATTTATAACATGAACAAATATTTATAAAAATAATAAGTTTTTGTCACACTTTTTTCGTGATCGTTTAAGAGTCTTATAGGTTTATTTCGTTTCAAATAATTAGGTCTCCAATGAAGTGTACCTTAAATAATAATATAATATTGTGAAGACGTCCTTGAACTGCGCATGTGCGCACCATGCTTATTTTACCAATATGGCAGCCTCCTAGTGTAAACCAAAAACTGAAACAAAATTTCACTTCTCTGTGTTTTTAGTTCTGTGATGGTAACAAAGCAAACGAAAGTTCATTATGTTGCAATGTTGCCCGATTAACTAAAGGTGCGCTTGTACTCGAGAATTTTGTAGTGTGGCTTGGAATCAGATCATGAAATGTTTTCAAGATTCCATTCTGAAAAATGGGATGCGTCTTGTAATCGCGCACGTCTCATATTCGGGCGTATATGATGGTACTCAATCATAAAATTGGTGACTTTATGCACTCCGGAGGCTGTATTGTGCTAACAAGATAGGTTACAAAAAGTTACCGACGACATATACACAGGGTTTTTTTTAAATCCGTTTTTCGTATTTTTCACATTGAAAAACGTAAAAATAACTCAAAAAAATCTAAAATTCCAACTTTTTTGGGGTAAGCCAATACTTTTCTCGCATCGTAGATAGGATTGGCGGAAAAGTAATAGGTTAATAAAAATACCTATTGACACCTAGTATGTTATTTATATATAAAGTAAGTAGGCACACATATATTTATTTAAAAAAAGGAAGGCACTTCCCAGAAATGTAAACAAATTAATTATCACAATATATATTGTATCACAAATCTTAAACATAAATTAAATCTATTACAGAGACGCACGTTTTATATATTATCTTACCTTGCAGACAACAAAAGCCTCTTCATTAAAATACTTAAAACAGCACCAGATTCAGCAGATTTGTAGGCTTACGGACTTAAATTGTTGTCAAGTATAGAAACTATGGGATGGGGCTATCTAATTCATTGATTCTACAATAGGGACCGAGAAAGATGACGTTTATGCCATCTGCCGTGAAAAAACACAAACAATGTGATGTAAACACTATTAGTAGTACTAGTAGTTTTGTATAATCAGCGTTTTTAAATGTTCATTTTTTAAAACTGATATTAAATGTTTGTGATGTCGTCATCAAAAGTATCTTTTTGTATTCATGGCTGTTCAAATATGCTGTATAAAAATACTACGCAGTTGAAATTTTATAGTTTCTCCGAAAATTCATTGAACACTGCGTGGATAACCTTGAAACGTCAAAAATGAATAAATGCAGTAAAAACCCATATGTAACTAAAATGTTCTAATTAAAACATTTTGTTAACTATTATTTTGTGTATAATCAGTATGATACTACAATTGGCAGCTATTAGAAAAGTTCTAAACTTTCTTTTTACATAAATAAAAGAGTAGAGTTGAAGTGATTGTAGTACGTAGACGTTAACGCAAGAATATTACGTTTACGTTCTATTGTATATATTAGAGAGTTGAAGGGATTGTAGTACGTAGACGTTAACGCAAGAATATTACGTTTACGTTCTATTGTATATATTAGAGAGTTGAAGGGATTGTAGTACGTAGACGTTAACGCAAGAATATTACGTTTACGTTCTACGATATAAATTCAGAGTGGAAGTACCAGATGAAGTCACGTGAAATTTTGATTACATACATTAACGAATCTAACTTTTTGTTTTCTGATTTTCTACGAAAATTTTAGCTTGGCAACTAACATTTCGAGAACTTATCCATTTCATTCTTAAATACAGATAAATAAGAATACATAAACTTATTTGTAATACCCCAGTAAATGTTGATAAATAAATAATAGATAACCTT
The DNA here is from genome assembly GCA_963921935.1 of Galeruca laticollis. NCBI lineage: Eukaryota > Metazoa > Arthropoda > Insecta > Coleoptera > Chrysomelidae > Galeruca > Galeruca laticollis. The sequence continues at coordinate 164,526,441 of OY998175.1, read as the reverse complement.
CACATCAAAGCCAATCCCTTTACGTATCAAGGTGTTCTGTGCATTGTATACAAAAGTTCCAACTTCCAAATAACAGAATAGGGGGAATCGGAAATTTCCGACAAGGCTTCGGACAGCATCGATTAACGTTAGACGCTTACGTGGGAGCACGTACGTTAACGGAGGTACGTAAACCTTAACGTGAATATTTATTCACTGCGCATGAGCAACTGTCAATTTACACGTTTACGTTCATGACATCACTTCAACTCTCTATAATAATATTATTATCGAGAGAATAAAATGTTGTTTTCTGTACGATTTCATTGATTATATAAAATAAAAAACTAGTTATCTGTTTGCCGACTTTAATATTATATAATAAGTTCAAATAATTAAATACTATTAAGGGGAAGAAAGTAAACATTTGTACAAAACGAATCACTTAAAGTTTTTTAATTACCTTTCAGAAAACATCGGGAGGATTGGGAACCAAATAAAAATAATAGAATTTGCAGTGCTCATTTTGTCAATAATCAAAAATCAGATAATCCCCTACACCCATCTTACATACCAACAATTTTTCCTGGTAAAGAAAATAGAAAGATCTATTCATTTTTTGCATATTGTAGGTTGTTTATTATACTGTTTACATCACAATGTTTTTCTTATTTAACACCACGGCGCTCTACTTTCGGCATAAGTGCTGCCTCTATAGTTCCGTCACAGCTTAATAAACAGCTGTGGTTCCGTCTCGATCCCTATGGTTGTTAGGTAAATCACATATTTTCAACGTGCAGTCACCAGGGGCAAGTATGCTGTTAATTACAAAAATTATCACGTCTCAAAGTATTATAATACACAAAATTCGACATTTTCAACAGATTTTTTCTCAAAGAAAATGCGGTATTTTGTTTTAAAAATAGTAAAATCTATTCACACTTACTGCAAACAATTGCTTTGTTTGCCTCTCAAGCAAGATGGCCGACCTGTCAAAGTCACGTGCACTGAAATGGTCTATTACATCAAAGAATACACCATTATTTGATTACATAGAGAAAGTAATAAGAGAGTGTTCGTTCCCGTATAAACAGATGCCGTCGCGTCGATCTGAGCGCACCCCTTGCGGGTGGCAGAACTAATTCTTAGAGGAGGGATATTTAAATTTGGTAGTTTGAATTATTAGTTGGTAAATTTTATAGTTTGTCTTAAACTGTTTACTATATAATTATTTCATTTCAAAAAATTATATTTCATTTTTTGTAATGAAATAATTATAATAAACAAGTTTGAGACAAATAATTTAGATAAATCAGAAAACAGCAAACATTTAAATTTTTTATTAACCTGCACATGATATAAAAAAATTATTAATCACAATTACATATTTGTACTAAAATTACATTACATTATGTTTAATAAAATTAATCCAATATCACATCAAATTGCACATTGTTATTTTAAAATTATTGACAACAAAACCAACAAACATTTTAATAAAAAGAAGTTAAAAACTAGATTCTCCATATCCATGAAGACAGGAACAGGTCTGAAACAAAAAGTAAATTAAAAGTAGTACGTTTTAAGTTACAAAAACATATTTTTGTTTGTTAGTCCTCTTACCATCATTATATTTTTCAATTAATAAGGGAATACAAACTTTTATGAGTTGAGAAAATACGTATGATTTATATTCTAGACAGATGAATAAATCAAAATTTATATGACCTTTTGCAAAGTGTTATTTTTTTCAGTAATATTTTCTACATGAACAAAAAGTGGTGAAATATGATAACAAAGTTGTGCAGTATTGAAAGAAATTTAACAACTTCTCTGTACACAAATCAGATCATCATTTTCTTTGAAGGAAGTGAAACCACGGTGGTGAACAACTGAAATATCTCTCTGCAAATTAGCCTTACATTCTTCGCAATTAAAAGTTGTACGAAACTAGAAACATAGCTTATTGTTGAGTGTCAACATTTGAATTATGTCATGTATTTAAGAACGGGAGATCAATTTTTTCCAATTCAGTAATAGTTTTAGAAGTGAATGTTTTTGGTTAATTATGAAAATTTTAAAGACTAAGTTATCTAATAAATTACATGTCACACAAAATAAGGTGTCTTTTTACAGAAAATACTGTACATTAAAAAGCTTGGATATTATTACCATGTGGTGGTGTATGATGTAAGGATTGAAAAGATAAAGCAAATTTAAGTCTTTTGCGACACGTACTTGTAAGTGGATCATCATCAAAATGATCTTTATACCTTTGATCATTAGATGTATAAGTTCTAGAATTTTGTACCACTGTTCTCGTTTATTAATGTCAGATGAAAATTTGAAAAATGTTTTGTTCTTAAACCCAAATTGCGAAGTGGCCAAAAATATTTACTATTAACAATTTTTTACAATACAGCTATGACGAATTATACCTGGTAATGACATTTTAAAGGTTCACTTACTTTTATTTACTTTATTAGAACGGGAAACCTAAATAAATTTAACTTGTAACCATAACCAATATAACCATATTTTTAGTTTTGACACTTCACTTTGACAAACACAAGCCGTATTCACACAAACCAATGTAGGATTGATTTTGTATATTTTCATTTTTAATGACTTAAAAGTTAATATACTAGGATATTTTATAATATTTATTCACAATAAAGGCGATATGTTGAAATTCATTGTCATTTATAATATTTTAAATTGTTTTATTCTATTTTGTTTATGTAAAACAGTCTTGTAGTTCGCGCGACTGTAGAGACTCCATGCGCGGGTGGTGGCGCAGAAACGTTGTGCCACTTTCCGCCTATACCAAAGAATACACCAACAACTGGTGTATTCTTTGCCTATACATCAAACCGTCTCTTATATTATTTGGCTATGGTCTATTATTCACAAACAATAATCAACATACCTGACTGCTTTCGTGCTTTCCATATCAGAAATCGACAAAAAGTACGTACTAAAATATTAAAAATAATCAAAACAAAGCAACTTTAAAACAAAATGATAGATATGACAGATGATGTGAAAAATGCTTCAAATGACATTACTGAAAGTAATCAGACGGCACATGTGCATGTACCAACCCTGATATTTAGGTAATATCCAAACAATTGTCCATTTTTTAGAATTTTTAACATTTTTCAATATACTGTGGAGTTAACTAGAAACGGTAAGTTTGATTTAAAACACTAACCATAAAACAATTCGGAAATACAAATCCAATTTTACCGCCCATCAAATTTTAAATTTTGCGGTGTCTCAAAATATTTAAATCTTGTCATTCCGCCCTGCTCATTTCAAATTGACGAAGCAGAACATTATTCGAGATTCTCGTTTGTAAGAAACAACCACAGCGAATTAAAAAAGAGAGTCAAATTAGCAATCAGGATCACAGATCTATGATCAGAATTGAATTATAAAAAGAAGAATTTCAATTGTCATTTGTCGCTGATTAATGACGGTTCGTTGAAAATTGTAGAATAAATTACCAAATTTGTGCAAAAGTTAAAATATAAGAGAATGGCGAATATTCAAAAAAAGAAATCTGATAAAGGGCCAACTCCAGAGGAAATTTTAGCAGGATTTCAGAATTTAAGGGCAGAACAAAGAGCACTATCAGGAAAACTCTCAGAATTTGAGTTAGACTTGAACGAACACAGGTGAGCGCCTCATGTGCATTATTTTTAATAAAACGAATTTTGTGCTAATTTTAATTATAGTTACCATAAACATGAAGCAAAACTCGCATACTGATAATTAACTAAACAATCAATTGTATTTTATATTGCTGTTATTTAATTTTAAAACTTCTCTACTTGTTTAATTCTAGGATGGTAATCGAAACATTAAAAAATGTAAATGAAGAACGAAAATGCTTCAGATTAATTGGCGGCATATTAACAGAAAGAAAAGTAAAGGATGTTCTACCAGTATTGACTACCAATCAAGAAAAACTGAAAGAATTTATAGAAAAGCTCCATGAACAAATAAGTAAAAAGGGACAAGAAATTAATGAATATAGAGAAAAGCATAATATCAAATTTAGGGGATTAGACAATCCTAAACAAGATGAACAGCCTGTAACTTCAACAGAATCCAGGGGGAATGTGTTGGTTTCTTAACGATAAAAGTGTTAGCTTTTTTATGTTTTGTTTTGAAATTTCTATCTCAAGCAAAGAAACTCTTTAGTTGGCTTGAAATTTTTTTTAGAAATCAGGAATTTACATTTATTTATGCATTCTATTTTTAATAATCCTTTTATTGTCAAAGGATATATTGAAAATATTATATACATTCATTATTAAACAAAAAAAGATATCTGAACTTGTATTTCTTGCTCACCATCACATTTTTAAAAGCATGGTTGCTTCGAAGAATTACTATTTTTGCAATTTAGTGGTAAAATTAACCTTCCACCAGGCCCGCTGTGCAATTTCCCTTGTGGTGCTGGCACTTTTCGTACAACATTTTATGTCATCGATTTTTCTGTATCTAAATGGTGTTTTTTTTATATAAATATTAGGGAATTGTTGTAAGGTTATGAAAAATTAAAAAAACCTTTAAAAACTATATTTTACTTTCTTAAATGAAAATTTAAGCAACACTTTAAATATGTTGATATTTCAAAACAAAATATTTTATCCACCTATTAGTCAGAATCAATATTCCCATCCTCACAATTATTGCAAACAATTTTCAATACCAAGAGCTTTTTGAGTAAAGCCAGTGGGTACTGTGACTATGTTTATCCCCTTAGTTTTGAGTGTTGCTAGATTTCCATCGCTGTCACTCGAGGGAAAGTAAGAAGTCTCATCATCTTTAGCAATTTCTTCTAGCTCATTTTGTGTAAGCCACCTACGAGCTATAATGGAACACGTCTAAAACAAAAAAATAGACTTAACTATAAAATAAAGGATATAAATAAGAAAAAAGTAGTTTATTTAATATACTCACGTTTTAAGGTGCATGTTGTAAAATGTAAAATTTACACTCATCAGAAATTCCCAAATATCAATAAATAACAAAAACTTATGAGCACACCTGGTACATCTCTACTTTAGAGAGACACAGACCCTGGAATAGTTCTGAGCGCCATTCTTACAACTAAGTGTAAAAGGGAGGAAGCGATAAGGCGCCCGCTGGAAGGTTAAGGAAAAGTGGAGATTATTTTTATGTCTAGACATTTTTAATTAATATTAAGATGGATATGAGTAAAATAATTACATACCATTTTACAGAACCGTTATTAGCGTTTATTTTATATAATTGTCAAAAAGGCTTATTAATTTTTGAATATATTACAGCATATAAATATGTATTTGATTAATTAAATGATAATAACACTGTTCTACATTTTGAAACTTTTTGTGTCGCTCCGAATTTTTTATGTTTTTTTTGCATCTTTGTTGTACTGAATTCTAATATGCATTCGGTTCCTCCCTATCACCGATAAGTTTTTAGAAAAGAGATAATATAAATATGAAACTCCTAATTTATAAGCAATCTAGTGGTGAATGTTTAAAAATGAAAAAAACCTCATTTTATCACTAAATATACTTTTTATTGTATCAAAAAAGTCCACTAGCATATTTGGGGTCCATTTTCCACTGTAGCACTTCTACATCTGAGAATTTTAAATGGGAGTGAAGAAAATGCAGGTTAAGGGACATATTGCAATCCAAGGCTTTATGAGATTGGATAAGTTCTTCAACTAGATCTTTGTAGTTGTCAGACTTTTTGTTACCTAGGAAGTTGCTACATACATTTTTGAAGGCATCCCACACCCCTTTTTCCCTTCTAAAAAGTGTAGTTGTAAAGTTTTTATCCTAAAAAAGTTCCCGTATTTGAGGCTCTACAAAGATTCTTCCTTCAAGCTTTGCTCTATGCAGGCATTTTTGTCCCAAATAAAGAAACTCATTTCCTTCTCTATCTAAGGCTTTAACAAACATTTTTATAAGCTTCAGTTTTATGTGTAGAGGAGGTAAATAAACTTGTTGCTGATCCACTAAAAGTTTATTAAAAACATTTTTCTGGCTGTGCACAATGTTTTCACATATCGACCAATCTTTAACTATGTTGGTTTCTGGCTGTGCTGTCCTATTCACATAAAAAACAATATTGTGTGCAACAACTTTGAGATCAGCACACATATTCCACTTATGATCTTCGTATTTTATGCACTGAACTAATATGCACATGTATTGGTATGTTTCTTTCATATTTACAGCACGACCAACGGGAACTGTTGGCCGTCCGTTTCCACTGAACAATAAAACTGCTTTTAGACTTGTGTTCAAAGAGTCAATAAATAGTTGCCACTCGGTAGGTACATATTATTTGAAACGATACTGGGCGAACGACACTCTTGTTTTGGTTGGAGAGCTAAGAGTTGTGGGTTTATTTTATGAAAGTTAAGCAACCGGAAAGGTAATTAAAGGGCGCCAGAAATTTTAATTCACTGGAAAAATTTCAAAAACTGCGATAAGAGAGGGAAATTATAAAAAATGAGGTATTTTCGGTAATGTGTCTGTGGAGGTTAGGAAAGTACTCACTAAAACTCGTTGATTATGTTAACCAGTTTATTAACATGTTTGACTAGCGTCAGTGATCAGAACCATAAAAAATATACGAGTACATGCATAACCGGGTAGCATATTTCAAAACTGCACATTGATACGAAACCAGCAGCTAAATACGGCGCTGCCATTTGCTGAATTTCCACCGTTATTCCCTATGACAATTGGTTTTATGCTGTCGCTGCCATTATGGAATGACAATTACTAAATTATCTAATAATTTAGATTTAAGTAAAATTTCTATCAATATTTTTATGCAGGGTGATCCCATGGTATTAGTACATTTTTTTGCAAAATGCTATATATTATGAAAAGTTAGATCTAATTGAAGAAAATTGACATCCCTTAGTTGTAAACAACAGTAAGGAACATTTTAAATTCGACCTTAAAAGACGGTAACTACACAATCCAGCCAATGGCAGCGCAGCATTTAACTACTGGTTTCATATCAATGTGCAGTTTTGAAATATGCAACCGGGTACCAACAACAGACAGCAACAATAAGATACAAAATCTTACATACATTCAAAAATTAATATATACATAAAAACAATAAAACAAATTATCACGCAACACTACACACAGCGAATCGTTTGGTTATTGTTCGAGGAATAAATAGTAAAGATAAGTTCCAATGAACAAAACAGATTTACGAATTAAAATTATATAAATATAAAAATAATAAATGTCGCGGAGTTAGCGAACAAAAAATTAGTTTATTAATGAAATTATTTTCCGTTCATTCATAAAAGAAAATGTATAATATTACGTTACTGAATTACTTGAAAATAGATAAAAACAACGACATTGTGGAAGTTACGTCAAGATAATAAACGGAAGATAATTTTATCTAGGTTAAAGCGTGCACGCCGAATTTCTTAAGGATAATAATATAAAACAGCATAAAACATTAATGTTCTCTATAGGACAGATAATATTACAAATAAAAAACTAGTTAGCATAATAGAATTGTCGTAACACGGTAGTGTTCTTATTATGGTTAAAAAAGTTGACGTGAAACGAAATTCGTTCTATTCCTTCGGCAAAGAAAAGGTGCGATTTACTCCTGGCTTTCACCCAGTAGAGTAGTCGCATAGGAGTATGTGAGCACTCTCCTACCTTAGAGAATACGGACTTATAATTTTTAGGAGAGTGGCATGCGCAGTAACGCTAAATTGCGAGAGAGACCTCGTGCACGAGCTCTCGCTTGAGTTACAGAATAGGGGTCCAGGTAGGGAGGTATAAAATAATTATTAACGATATCTAATAGTTCAGCAGTCACCAGCCAATCACGACAATACTATTCAGGTAATCAGCTTGAGTGATGACACTTGCATAAACGCCGGAGGCGTGGTTTCTCGATGCGGTAGGTTTAATTTCTTATGACAATACTTGTATTAAGTAATCTACTCTCACCGCGTGATGGAACAAATCACAGGGACTCTGTATTCTTCGGGAACTTAATCTCGGTAGTAGCACAATACACACAGATACTTCGATTATTTTAATTCCCCGACTAAGCACAGATACTTTGGTACGATACGATATCTTAATCTCAATAACGATAAATACGACACGTAAGTAGAGTTGACACTCTAGGAACTTGACAACTGCCCTAGTCAAGTATTCGTCGCAGACTGAATCTCGTCACGAGATTTTGGGGATAGGCAGTCTTTTTTTTGAAATTTTTTCCATACATTCACCAATTACGATGTCTACCCAGAATTTCGTAAAAAGTACCTTTTTGTCAGAGGAGATACTAAAAACTATTGTTTGCACGTCGCACATTTTTTTTGAGGCGATATTAAAAACTATTGTATATTTTTAGTTGTTATTTACTTGAATTGAAAATCAAGATTGAAGCGTAACAAACCTTTTCGGCGTCCAGAGATATATTGTTCCTCAATTTTTTAATGTTCATTGGTCATAAAGAACGATATGCTTCGACGAAAATATTGTTGCGCCAGGGCCGTACTGGGATAGAAATTATTCTGAAATAACGACTCGATTTCGTAGGGCGAAATATAGGAAAAATAAAAACGTTACAAAGAAATGCTGCAAACGAGATCCAAGCAGTTGTGCCATTGTTTTGGGAAGATCTAAATCACGAACTAGATCATTGAGCTCTTCTTGAGATATAAAATGTGGCTGTTTCCTGCTACTACCTTCGATAACGACTGCCTCCTCAAAAGTTGGACCGTCTTCTGGCTACTCTGTGTTATGATAATTATCTGGTTCATCATATTCCTTTGGATGCTTAGGAACAGGTATGCTAGAAACGTCATGAGGTACATGTCTAATGGCTGAGGGGATATTAGGATACACTATTTTGTGCTTGATTTTACTAGAAAATCCTAGATTTTTTAGAAGCAAAAGTAACAATCATCTACATGATTCTGAGGTTCCCAACAAATCATTGGCACTTCATAGATGTGTGAGTACCTCGTAGCTGTTCTGCTAAGGTTCTTGAACAAGTGTGGCAGCATTTTTGGGGAGCCCACGTGCCCAAGTTTTGTCTTGACCTCCAACTTTGAACCTGAAATATAACTCGTGGGCTCAAGGTCTTTAGTTGAGCTTGGTTCACACAGGATCTCTACTGCATGGCTTCGCTTAGACAGGGTGTCCCGGGACTAATGGGAAAAAAGTCAGGAGCGTATAATCTGAGCCAAAATAATGTTAGTACTTCATATGAACTTTTTCTATGCAGGCCCTCCTTTTCGATTTATAGGCCTCCAAAGTTTTAATTTTGAATTTGGTTTTTATTTTTAGTACTAGTTATTTGATCTTTATAAAATTTACGACAAAGCTATAATGTACGTGTATGTTTATTTTGGAAAGGTAAACAGATTTACAGTAGTGTCTTGAAGCCAGGGACGGACTACTTGCAATGGTTAGTGATCCAAAAATTTTGCAGGGATGGCACACCCTATATGAAATTATCGAAATTGACTTCCCCACACATTAAGCTAACGAAAGGGTATTCTTCATGGAATTCGATAAAATAAGCCGTTTGGCTAATATTGACAGTTTTATTAATGCACTACGTACCAATTTACCTAATTAACTTATTAATACGATGTCCAAGATTTACTTACAGTACTACAAAAAAATAATTTGATGATAGCAGATGATAAAAACATTAAGAACTTATTTAATGGAAATTAAACAGTTTCGCAAACAACGTAATTAATTGCTTTTAATCAAAATTACGAACACAACTTTATTAAACCATGAAGAAAACCTAAAAAAACACAAGTTATAAAAAATTAGACTAAAACTAATTCCTAAACAACAACAAATACTAACGTTATTCTAATAAATGTTCAATATGAGCTCCTCCTACTTCCACGCACAGTCTACGTCTACGAAGGTTGTTTCTTTGCACTTGAAAGAGCAGTCCCATATTATTTCTAATAACATTGCAGTGTAACACAATTCTGTCTATTAAATATTGCCTTGTTTGCACAGGTGTTGCGTATACCTTACTTTTGAGATAACCCCAAAGAAAGAAATCCATAGGATTAACGTCTCCTGATCGCGGTGGCCATTGAAAAGGGCCTCCACGACCAATCCATCTTATCCATCTATTAGGAAACCTTGTGTGTAAATGCATGAACCATAAATTCCTACGAGTTTGTAGTGGCACGTCATCAAACAGGTTCCATAACTCATTTTGCAAAAACTTCAAATATCTCTGACCGGTCAAAGTATCGGCGATAAAGTATGGCCCTATCAAATGATTGCCAACTATTCCTGCCCAAACATTAACCATGAATCTATGCTGGTTCCTAGTTTAGATAATTCCATGTGGATTCACATCATCCCATAAATGCATATTATGAGAATTAATGACTCCATCTCTGGTGAAACCGGATTCGTCTGTAAGTCTGTAAAGAGAACATTACTAATAAATGTATTGTCTGCTTGTTGTTGTCGAAGAAACCACTGGCTATACTCAAGTCTTGCAGGATAATCAGCTACTGTCATACTGTGTACTTTTTTCATGTGAAAAGGATATAACAGTTGTTCTTTTAGGACGCAATGAACAACTGATTTCGAGACATTATGTTCTCTTGATAATTTTCGTAAAATCGTTGATGGTTCATTATCAACTGCATTTAACAAGTCTTGTTCAACTGCCACAGTACGTACGCTTCGTACTGGACCTTCTCCAACTTTTTTTGGCAAAAAACTTCCTAAAATTTAAAATTTTGTTTTGTATACATGGAAAATTACATTTACTTATTCATACCTGTTTCTCGTAACCTGAGATCAATACGCTCGAACATTCGTCTGTCTGGCAATGCTCTGTTTGCAAAATGTTCTGCATAAAGCCTTCTGGCCTCTAAACAGTTTCGAGAAGCCAGTCCATACATTAAATGCATATCTGCGTACTCAATAAAAGTGAATTCTGCCATTGTAACTGTTAAATTAAGGACTTATGAATTATTGACAAGGACTGGCTACGAACTATTCTACACAACGTTTGACAACTAATCCTATCGTTACTTGATAAACGGTAAAAACACTTTTAAAACGTTTTTAGCAACTTTCGAATTAATAAGTTGTTGATGTTTTTTATCTTCTGCTATCGTTAAATTATTTTTTTGTAGTATTGTAGGTGTAGGTAAATCTTGGACATCGTATTAATAAGTTAGTTTTACCTCGTTGTGTACTTATAAAAATGGTGAATGCGTTAATTGAGTGCATTAATAAAACTGTAAATGTTTGCCAAACGGCTTATTTTATCGATTTCCAACAAGAGTACCTTTACGTTAGCTTAATGTGTGGGAAAGTCAATTTCGATAATTTCATATAGGGTGTGCCATCCCTGCAAAATTTTTAGATCACTAACCATTGCAAGTAGTCCGTCCCTGGCTTCAAGGCACTACTGTAAATATGTTTACCTTTCCAAAATAAACATACACGTATATTATAGCTTTGCCGTAAATTTTATAAAGATCAAATAACTGGTACAAAAAATAAAAACCAAATTCAAAATTAAAATTTTGGAGGCCTATAACTCGAAAGGGCCTCCATAGAAAAAGTTTATATGAAGTACTAACATTATTTTGGTTCAGATTATACGCTCCTGACTTTTTTTATATTTTTGTATACAGAGGCCCTTCAATAAGTAGCTATCCCTACGACGACTATGGAGTACGATGAAATCTGGAATTACAAGGGGTTTAATGGGTATCTCTTTTATTTGAATCCCTAGGGAGTTGAGTCTTTGTAGATGGGGAAAATCCCCAGACCCCCCATGCGGTGTCGCCATTTTGTGCACAATTTCCCTAGACTAAGAGCATGTTGTTGGCACTCTCTGAATTCTGTTATGTGATAAGACAATTTAAAGGTCGGTGTAAGAGTTAAATAGGTAGGGTTTATAGAAATAACTTATTTGTTTGACTGTGAGGATTTTCATGCAGAACAGTGTAATCATCAAATGTCTTATCTATATTCTCATTATTTCATGTGTAAATGTTTTCAAATTTAATGTAAAGTTTAAAAATCAACTTCAACCAGTGGCAAAGAACGCACAGAATAGTGTACAGTGGAAAGGGTTAAAAAAATATTTCGTATATATTTTCTAAAAATCTTTATAAAAAATAAATATTTCAACTTACATTTAAATCTGTATATAATTTATAAAAATGGATGGAATAAGAAAAATAAATGTTTAACAATTCAACAAGTTTCAGTGTGTATGTGTATATAATTGCTGCTTCCCAGCCTGAAGTTAAATTGTTTAAATCTAAGTGGCAGTTCTCATATTCAATTTAAAAGCAATTTCCACTAAATTTTGTGGGATTCCATCTTGATAACAAACATACAGCTCCTTGGGGTGGGGCACATAGAACAGTCTCCTAAAATATAGTAGACTTACTAATATTGTTATTATGCAAATTTATTGTCAGTTCGTCAAAATACAGAGACAAAAAACATCTATAGGTTTTTTTAAGAAATAATGCTCTTAAGGGAAATGCTGTAATGGTGGGTTTATCAACATAGTATTTTTAATACTTATTTATTCATTATGGTTTTACAATATTTTAGGACACGCATTCGGGTATGACTGATTCTGAAAGTGAAGCTTGGAGGGAGTTTGTGTTGATAGTAAAATATGTTGGAAAGTTTCATGATTTTAATAGCGAATATGAGCATAAAATTGAATTTTCTCTAGTCACCTCTATGGGTTTCCTGATAATCTGGAGAATTATAGTGAGGAACAGGTATAGTGCTTGCACTGGGACCTAAAAGTGATTGAGAATAGGTATCAAGGTAGATAGAACTGTCACATGATGGCAGATTACTGCTGGTCTTTAAAAAAATATTGTATCCAAAAAAATTATAAAAGCTCATAAAAGGTGTTTTTCTAAAGTATAACGTAGGTTTTAGAAATTTTGCTGTTTTTAACAACTATGTATATTGAATAAACAAAACAATTACTAATATTTTTCAATAAGAATATAATTTTAAGAATATACTCGTTATTCCTTTCTTATACTTAGAAACCTTGACGAAAAAACAAGAGCCAATATTTGAAACCACACTTATATCAAGGGCAACAAAACTACTGTTGACCAGTGTAAAATTTGAATTGCTTGTTCCCTACTTTAAATGTATTATTTTTGGGGCAATCTTAGAGCACTAAAACATGTCTGTTATAATTTCATTTTTTTATACCAATTGACCTTAGCTGCATTGTTATTCAGTCTTAACAAATGTGATATACAGTGGGAAACTCATTTTTTACACAGAATTCTCTGATAAATGTTCTCATTGGTATTGTTATAATCTGCAATAATGTCGTCAATCTTGCAATGTCAAAGTCAGTATTTTGCCAAGATTCAACTGTTTAAGTTCGTATTCTCTACATCTCTATACAACTTCAAAAATAAAAGTATTGTCTATGATTTAGCGCGAGTTCCTTTAAGAACTTTCAGTATTTAGGACAAATTACTTACCCTATTACCCAGTACCTAATTTTATTTTTCCTATCTTGTTCATCAAGAAATGGACATTCAAACAATATACCATGTTCTCTTATAGCTATCAAACTTTTATTCATGACCGATTTAGCTATATCTTGAACAGGAATGGTCTACAATAAAAATAAATCATGAAATTTGTATTTAAAGTTCATCGTATCTGCATACCTTGAACTTTAATGTATTTTGGAACAGCGAATGTATCCTTAGACAACTTTTCCTAAATTTATTTATGATGAATGAGTAAGTACGCGATGGATTTCGAGTTTCTGGTGGACACAATAAAATTCCTTCTGTGATATCCAACTGCACGAAATGGTACAGTATATTCTCTTCACCAGCAGTTAACTGTACCGGTTGAAATTCTTCTATTTCTGACAGGATGTACTGGCGTATTTCAGATACATCAAAACTGGCTACACTTACGTGACTACCTTCCTAAAAGCAGATCAGTTATTAAAATTCCATTAACAGTTTTTTATACTTGCCCCATACTCATCAGTATCAGATTCTTCCTCATTTGAATCGTATTTGTCTTTCCTGAAATTCTTTCTGGAGTCGTCGCTGATTTCACTGTAACCCCCTTGACTCCCGGAACCTTCTGACTGTCCATCATAAGAATCGTCTTGTAACGAATTGGAAGAATTTGAAGGGGCAATGAAGTTTATATCTGAACTTCGTTTTTTCAAAATAGATGTTACTTCATTCTTTTTTGGTAAAATTGACGTGTCCTAAAATACTTATTTATGAAAAGGAAATATTTATGGAATTATTTGTGATTTAAGCATAAAAACAAGAATATATTTATGTCCTAGGGTATCAACAATCTCACATGCAGTAATTAACTTTGTCGTCTACCCAGTAAGTAATAGTAAAGTGTTTTGACCATATATTTAATACTCCTAAGGATTAAGACAAGAGTGGTGGAGCAGTGTATTGTCTCAGTGCTCACATATGGGACTGAAACATGGGCATATAGAAAAATCATGTTTCACAAATATCAGGTTACCCAATGTAGGATGGAAAGAACAAACAAAAATGGAAGATATTGTGATAACCATAACAAAAGCTAAGTAGAGATAGGCAGGACAGTTGCATGAATGGACGGAGATAGGGGGACAAAAATAACAACAGAATGGAAACGATGGACAGGAAAAAGAAAGCCCGGAAGAAAGCTCACAAGTTGATATGATGAAATTGGAAATATCACAGGAAAAAGTTGGAGAGTAAAAGATCAGGAAATAGAGGAAAGTGGAGGAGGCATATATCCACTTATGGATGCCAAAAGCTCAATAGATAGATAGATAGAGAGAGAGAGAGAGAGAGAGAGAGAGAGATTTAATGAAAAAAAAATAATAGAACTCTCTTGTGATAGCAGACTAAAAGATCAATTCAATCCTAATAATCGAACACAATTGATAGTGGAAAACGAAATATGAGTGGCTCTATCTTCAATTTAACGAATTATGTGAAAAGAAACAAGCCTCACATTAAGATGGTTTTAGTCAATCATAAAATGTATGCTCAGGTAAAATAGACAGCATAATTGTTTTTTTAATAAATAATAGTCAAATGATTATTATTTCTATTTTAATTTTCGTGATTTACGATTTTTTCAAACGGGGGAGGCAGAAGTAAGTTTTTCATAAGGGTACACAAAGTTTCAATCAATACAGTAGAGGAAAAACAAGGCTCTACTGCCATAGAAAAGTATGTTTTTTCAAAATATAGCTGTCTAGTAACATAAATTTCACAAACAAACCACACAAGTAATGAAAAACCAATATCAAAAATTCCTCAAACTTTACCTTTCCTGAGGCTCCTGTTTTGGAAAAATTCAAATTTATAAAATCCCCTTTTTTCTTATTATTTTGAGGAAGCGGTCTTGCAATTTGAGGATGTGGATCAAGCGATAATAAGCGTTCTGCCAGTTCTCCCAAACCTAGTTCTTGAATGTGAGCTAAAGTAGCTTGGGCTTCTTCTACGTAAAATGCATCTGGACCCATATTTTCTTCAGGTGGTTCAGTACAACCCCCTGCTTCCATAATCACAGCCAACAAATCCTACAAATATATATATTTTTAAAATATATTATCAAAATGTAGAAGCAATAGTGCCATACTTTGCCACTTTCCACAACTAGCAAATATCTTCTGGCTTCTGGAATTTTAACATTACTGTTTTCTGACCTATTACATGAATACGGAAATACCTCTTTCCAAAGTACAAGTGATTTCACAGGTTCTGTTCTAGATAAATGGAACAGCCCTTGTTGTTTACAAAAGCAGTATACATCTATAAGATCTCCATGTATGAAATGTGATGCAAGCAGGTAGCCTGCATGAAAAAGGGCACTTCCTAACACTGTGAACAATCTTTGACAATCTAAAGGTTCTTCATTCTAAAAAAAAATAATTTTTTAAATAACATAACAAATGAATTTTTTTTACTCACCCAATCTCTGTAGTCACTAGCTTCTAATTCAGACAAAGCATCATCAATTTGAAGCTGTGCCTCGTCAGGTAAACTCAATGTAGGTGCTACAGGCATTATGTCCTCAAATTGAAAAGGACTAACTTCTTTAGCTCTTGAGTCTAAATTATCTAAAGCGATAAATTGTTGTGCAGTACTCCACAAACCACTGCTTAAAGTTCTTGCGAAAAATTTTGAAAAAAAGTGGTCTACTTGTAAAAGATACTTTTCCACTGTGAAACATTTATCTATTGTTTCATAGCAGAATTGAAGGAGTCTTATGATTTCACTGTTAAGTAGTAGAATCTCTTGTTTTGACACTCTATTATCAGGCAACATGAGAAGAAGCAATTTTTTATCAAAATTAGTAAAAACAACATTTGTTAGTTGACCATTACATCTTATTGTAGTCACTCTAGGTCGACTTTTTGTTAAATCGTAGAGTAAATGATTCACTGTTATGAACATCCCCCGTGAACTAGCTAAAATATTTTTTTGTAAAGGTTTTGGGAAGCAGTAAGTTACATCTTCGTTATTTTGGTTATTTTCACTCAAATTTTCAGTATTTATGTATAAAATTCCAATAGGATGTTTACATAATGTTTCCAGAAGAGCTTGTTCCTCTTCTGACTTGGAATTGAGTAGTTCCCTAACAAATGCTGACTCTACATTAAGTTCGTTTATAGGAGGGTCTTTTGTAACCTCTATCCCAGCAACTCTTTGTAGTTTTAGCAATACTTCATTTCGATTTATGAATTTTTGTAGTACATCGTCCAAATTTTGTACATTAACCTCTATGTTATTGATACTTTTCAACCAATCTCCTATTTTAATATTCCTCTCCTGTTTTGCTTTACTGTCATATGAAAAACCTGCGATCATAACACGATTTCCATCAGATAATGAACTTACTACAAGCCCTAACAATGATTCAGCTAGAGATGTATCACTACTTAAGTTGTGTTTATTTTCTGCATCAATATCTAACATGACTTCTTTTTCTTCACCTTCATGTAACTCCTATTAAAAGGTTTGAAAAACATTTGAATATATGGGAGAAAATTTTAAATAATGAAGTCTTAATAAATATTATATTTAGAAAACCTCTATGTAGTGAATAAATAGAAATATCAGAATATTTCTGAATATGCAAGAATAATAACAAACAGCTATATAGGTACATCGAAACAAACATGTAAAATAATGTAGGAACACGTGTGGCTCTTAAGTGTAGTATACTTGAAGATTTGGAAGAGATATTAAAAAAAAATATTTAATTTACTTTACATGGTAGAAAAAAATTGGAAAAAATGGAAGAGTAATAAGAAAAACGCTATTTGAAAACATTCCGAGAATAAACAAAATGATTATTATAAAAAATTCACTCATAATATCAGAAATTTACCTGGAATTTAACTTTAGAAGTATTGCTATCAGCCACATCTATACATTTTATATTCTTCTTGCTTTTTCTTTTACTATCTCGACGTCTTAAGAGTCGTAAAAACTTGCCTCTTGTACTGCGTCTTAAATTTGTTCTAGAAAGTGGTTCTAAAGCTACAGTCTTGTTTATTCTTGTATCTTTATTTTGCACAACAAAGGGGTGACATTCGATATAAAGTAATTCTCCAGTAAAATCATCTACATAAGGCTCCCATTCTGGAATTGTGCTTAAAAATTTTGTCACTGATTAAACATTTTTTAAATTTACATTTACATCATAACATTGCTGTAGTTGAGTATTTACCTATCAGAATCGGAATAAGAGCTATTACTAGATTCTTCGGTCCAGTCTTCATCTGTAACAGTAGCAGTACTACCGCTACTATTTAAAGTTGAAGAATGAGCTTCTAAGAGACTTTGGGACTCCATTTAGAAATATACTTAATTCAAAAAAACAAATTCCATTTAAATCTGATGAAATAATATATACAAAGAAAGATACGTTACTTCCTTCTGCACGCACAGAGCCAAAAATTCTAATAATATTTTACAAGATAAAAGTTTCACAATCTAGTTTGTTATACAAAATAAGAGCATGTAAACGTAAACATAGTTTTATATATTACATATTTAACGCAGGTCATACGCAAATCAGTGGCGGCTCGTGATGTTTAAATGTGGTAAGGCGACATCCTATGTGACACCCCAATTTAAATATTCGAATTTTTTTGTAGTAGTATATCTTCAGAAAGCTTATTAGACACATAGATTTGATCTATGTTATACATTCTTATTAAGTAGTTAAATAAGTATAGGATTTAGGTTGCAAGATTAATCAATATTTATGAAATGTTTGAACATGGATTCGATGTTTGAAAATTTTGAAAAATCTGTGTAGTGATAAATTACGCTTAGTTTCTTAATTATTTTTTGTTTATCAAACATATTATTGTAGAATTTAGTGATATCTACTAAATTAGGTGGAAAATTATTGATCTATTTTCATAAATTTCGTAGAATCTGCTAGAGAAAAATATAGTAAAACTGACATCATAGAGAAATAAACATATTATTGTATATTTATTATTATTTGTCTATGACTGACATATCTGCAAAAATGTCATTAATTTGGTTTTCGATAAGGGTTTTTTAGCGAGTTACTGGTCACAAAAAGTTAAAACCATTCATTTTTTGCCACAAATGGTAAATACCAAAATGTCAAATCAGTGACCACGGTAATAACTTCAGTTACCATAATGTCAAGAGGTGGGTAACTGGCAGTGGTTCTAACCCCCCACTCTTGTTTTAAAAGGTGAATGGTCTCAACCATAAAGAAAATGTTAATTTGTCTTGATTTGTATATGATAATGTACAAAAAAGCATTAACAATATTCATAACTGTAGATGGAACAAGTCCAAATCTATCAGATATAGATAGTAAAGTGTCTTGTTTTGAGACGTACCACAAAAACACTAGCATTACTTTTCTTGGGTTCAGTAGGATACCGACCGCCTCGATATTTTTTATACCAGAGCATGATCATCGTTTGCAATTATTTCATTGCACAAACTGTGGAAGGTTGTTTTTTGCATACGAAAGAGTTGAAAAAAAGACATCTCATGATAAGCATCCAACCAAATATTTTCTGGATCTAATCTTATGTGGGATTCTCTTAAATATTTACATAATATAACTTTGACTGAGGAATGTCCAAAGGAAATAAAACTATTTGATAATATGTACAAACTATTGGACAGCCTCTGATGAATCAGCAATGCTAACAGCAATAATTCTTCGTTATTCATTACACTCTATACATTAAATAACTCTGACTAAAGATAAACAATAGTATTGATATAATATAGATACTTAACAACAAATATTTTAAGGTTATGTTGTGACGTTTATAACTAATTATTTGTAACCACTTCATTTTAGCGAGTGAATAACTGCCTGTTACCGCAGGGTTATAACCAGCAGCTCGCTAAAAAACCCTTGATGTCATCGAAAAAAGTTTACCCGTTGTTTAAGCCAATCAGATGCCTTTATTTTGACACGTTGCCATGACAACAACCTAAATCTTCCATAGAAATAGATCGATACATTTACGTATGCGGAGTGGGGGACGTAACAATCCATTCAACGCATCGTATCGACTGAGCCATAACTGGTTTACACATGCGCAGTTCGTTACGGATAGGTGAGAAATTTAAGGCAAGCGTACCTGGATTGACAGCTGTCACGTGCAGACGCCAGAATAACAGAAATGTAGATTATTTTTGACAAATATTTATTTTGAATTTAAAAATAAGGTCATTTTATTTATTGTTGACAAATCAATGATTAATTGCAAGTATTTTTGAAGTTCATTTTCCATGTTATTTTTCGTGAATGGCCAATAAAATAAAGAGCTTCTTCTCAACACTGGATTTATGGGTGAAATATGGTATAATTTCGGAAGAATATTACTCATACCTTTGAATAGATCGTCTTGTTCGGGATTTGAGTCTAATTATTCACCAAATACTTTAACAAAAACTGAGCATTGACATTTCATGCGACCGTGACGTCACGAGGTATTATTTGGTTTTGACGTTCTCTTAAAGTCAACTATTGCATCGTGCCAGGTTGTAAAATTACAACAATCTCTACTCCTGGAAAAGCATTTATTAAGCTGCTCATTGAAGAAAACTTACGAAAAATCTGGCAAAATCCCATGAGACGCCAATCTGAAAATATTTTATCAAAAATCCATATTTACCTATGCGAAGACCATTTTTCTGTAAGTATTTAAATTTGAAAAGTTAAGTTAAATTACAAATTTACTTAGGAGAAATATTAGCCTAAAATTAAAACTATAAACGAATCTCGAGTTCTGTCAAAGTTAATTGATCTTGACGGAGTTCAAACGAATAAATTAAATGAAATCTGTAAAAATGAATAGGTCGTCTTACAAATGCTGTGCAATGCCGATATGCAAAAGTACGTCAATCAGTACGCCACAAAAACTTTTCATAAGCGGTCCAAAAAGTGTACAAATAAGGAGAAAGACTTGCTAGACGAGATCCAGGCTTCATTGACAACAATAAAAGTACCAGTTTTATTTTTGTGAAGATCATGTAATGTAAGTTATAATCTCTGATAAATTACAAATATAAATTTAAAATAATTCTAGATATTTTTAGTTGTAGCAAATATAAAAAGTCAATTATTCATTAGTAGTTTGCTTCTTTACAGAGCTTATTTCAAGTTTCGTTTCGTTGACATAGATGATAAGTAGTTCTAAATATAATAAATGAGTAGGCATATAAAATAAGTAAGGTGTCTCTCTCATTTGTAATGAAGTATGTCAATGTAAAATTTTAGGTGCTTACAAAGACATTTTCACGTTTTTCTCCACTGCACAAAAACCCATGTTTCTAGCAAAGAAACTCGCACTATCATAGAATCAATATTCGGCAAGTTACAATTATTTCTTTTGATGGATTCAGTCTTCATTGTGATAAAAATCGTAAAATATTATCGTTGTTCTAACAAATTATAAAAAAATAATAGTTCATACTATTAACTTGGTTATGAGAAATAAGTCAACTTGTTCGTGCAGTGATGTGATCGCGCTCTGATTGATGTTCGCAGCTAAGTGATAATGGTGTTACCATCTTAATTGTTCGGTACCAATTTCTCCAAGTGTCCTTGGATGGGACCAAGATGACATATTATTATTTGAAACGATACTGGGCGATAAACAATTAAGACGTATGCGAACGGCTCTCTTGTTTTGGTTGGAGAGCTAAGAGTCGTGGGTTTATTTTAGGAATGTTAATCAACCGGAAAGGTAATTAAAGGGCGCCAGAAATTTTAATTCACAGGAAAAATTTCAAAAACTGCGATAAGAGAGAGAAATTATAAAAAATGGAGTATTTTCGGTAATGTGTCTGTGGACTAAAACGCGTTTATTATGTTAACCAGTTTATTAACACGTTTGACCAGCGTCAGTGAACAAAACATCAAAAAAATTTACAATGTGGGTACATGCATAACCTAGTACCGCAAAAAATTAATATATACTTAAAAACAATAAAACAAATTATCACTCAACACTACACGGCGAGTCATACGGTAATTGTTCGAGGAATAAATAGTCTCTAAGGAACAACAAATATACAAATCAAAATTATATAAATACACAAGCGATAAATGTCGCGGAGTTTGCGAACTAAAAATTTTTATTAATGAAAGTATTTTCCGTTTATTCAAAATAGAAAATGTAGGATAATATAATATTACTGAATTACTCGAAAACAAAAAAAACACATAGGCCTTGTGGAAGTTACGTCAATATAAGGGATCGGAAAATAATTTAATCTAGATTAGACGTGCACGCCAAATTTCTTAACGGTTATTCTATAAAACAGCATAACACATAAAAGTTCTTTAAAACAATGTCAATATTAGTAATAAATAAACTCGTTATCATAATAAAATAGTTCTGATACCGTATGGTTCTTTTGCTGAAGAAGTGGCTTGACACTGAATTAGTCTTTTCACCATCGACTAAGAAAAGGTGCGATTTACTCCAGGTAGGAGAGATACAAAATAATCATTTACGATAACTGAGTCCAACAGTGTCCAGCCAATCACCAACATACTATTCAGGTGATGACACTTGCATCAACGCCGGAGGCGTGGTTTATCGATGCGGTCGATTTAAAAATTTAGAACATTAATTGTAATAAGTAATCTACTCTCACCGCGTGATGGAACACATCACAGACACTCGGTATTTTTCGGTAACTTAATGTCTGTAGCAGCACAATACACAGATACTTATATAAAAAGAATCGAGGACATATATTCATCAATTACGATGTCTACCCAGAATTTCGTAAAAAGTACCTTTTTGTCCGAGTCGATACTAAAAACTATTGTTTGCACATCGCACATTTCATTTAGAGGCGGTATTAAAAACTATTGTATATTCAGCTGTTACTTACTTGAATTGAAAATCAAGATTGAGGCGTAACAAACCTTTACGGCGTCAAGAGTTATATTGTTCCTATTTTTTTTTATTGGTCATATGAAACGATATCCTATACAGTTCGAAGAAAATATTGTTACACCAGGGCCGTACTGGGATAGAAATTATTCGATTTCGTAGGGCGAAATATAGGGAAAATAAAAACGTTACAATGGGTTATAAATAACGCAATTTAAATTAATTTTATTTAATTTAAGACTAACAATTAGGTTCTTAAAATGTTATTTTAGGTTTCTAAAAACTCATTTATGTGTGAAACACAGGTTCACATGAATTTGTAACAACTTTCAACACCCCTATTGTTTCATTAAGTATTCATAAAACCTAGGTATATAGTCTCTTGTCCCTGTAACAAACTGATGAAGTCAGATCGAAATTTGTCGAAGGCGATCGAGCCGATCGCCTGGATTCCCAGAATCCTCGCAAATTGTACTAACGTGAGACCACGCACCAAGGAGCATTTTTACTACGCCGGCTCCACACATTGGGCCCAACGTTTGGACCAACTTGACTATGTTCGTGGTGCCTATGAATAGAGTGCCTACACAATAACACATTGGTATCAAGCTCATCGTTTTGTGCACCGAGGATGTCTGGGCATGAAGAAAAAAAAATTGCGTTGTGTGAATTTGCCGTGATAAGTGATCACAACTATATTTTAAATTTAAATCTTCAAAAAAGAAGTCTTCGTAAAAGGTGATGGCGGGCTACACCTCGTCGTATATTATGGAATCAGTATGTATAAACAATGTTTACTATTTTTTCATATTAATTTTGTTTCAGATATGATGGACGGAACTTGTTAAATAACTTAAGTCAAGAACCTTGAGGAGAATTAAACAATTTTTGCCGTATGTCTTTAGTAGATTTTGAATATCTTCTGTAAATGATTGACCTGAAATAAAGAAAAGATACTTTGTGGAGAAATGATATCTCTGCAAAAGTACAAATGGAAGTTACACTGAGATTTCTTGCGACAGGAGATAGTTTTAGAAGCCTACTAATTCATTTGTCCGACACGAAGAAATTTTTAAATAACGATTCACTTCACTTGTTTACGCTTTGAACCCTTAAACGTAAGACTGAATATCAAACCATTGTGTGGTCGGCAAGACGAACGACGAGGCAAATCCCTTTGATCGTTTTCCAAAAAACCGACTGGATAATCCTAAAACACGAGCGCCAATGTCTTCAAACGTTGGCGCCAACGTTATTTCGTCCATCCAAACATAGGACGAACCGACGAACGCTCTGTTGGCGGCAATGTGTGGAGCCCGCGTGACGTGTAGGGGTAGGGCAGCAGCCGGTGGGAATAGAGCGCCTGACTGGCGAATTATATCTATAGGGCAAGGGTATTTGAATTCAAGGATAGTTCGATCCCTATATTGCAATGTAAGCGTCCCCTCCACTAACTGTGACGTAAGCAGGTGACCTACCTGTGTATCTCACCCATGCGGCAGCAATGTGTCTTGGTGGTGTTCAGCGTATTTTGGCTTCAGCTTATATTTTATCGCTTTGTAAAGTATGTTTTGGTGACTATCGAGGGTGTTTTTGGAACTTTTTTAATTAAATTAGAACAATGTTATGTTTGAATTGTAAATCCAAAGACTATTCTCGATGACCGTATTTGTTTAAATTGATTTTCAAGCCATCAAAAATTAGGGACCGTGTCGGGCATTAACGGAATTTGGATGTTTCGGTTGTAAATAAGTATGTAATACGTGTATGAAATTTATAACTGGTAATTCAAAAGGAATACTTTGTTCATCACAGGCGAGACATGCCGGGTTGCAGATGTGCAATATTTGGATGCAATATAACAGCCTAATCGTCACTAAAGCTGGAGGTGAAAACATAATTTATCATAAATTTCCCAAGTAAACGAATCTAGTTTCCAAACTGTAAGAAGTGAGTAGGTACAGTGATGCAGATGAAGAGCAGACAAAAGTGGAACCCTAACACTAGTCGAATCTGTACATTTTTGTGACAATGACTATGAAAGAGACCTGTATAATCAATTCTTAGGTAAATAACTGGAAATAGAAACTGGGGCCCCAATGATCTCAAAGTGAAGAATAGTACATTGTTGCCAATGTGATGGAAAAAGCCGGTGTTACGATTTGAGACACACGTGATTTTGAATTAGCACCATGCAAATCTCAAAGCAGTGGAAGTAGTTATTTTTCATCAACTGGCTCCGAAAGTTTATTGCCTCCTCAAGCCGCTAAGGAAACCACGGAAGATGTTCTGGAATATATCGCTGGCTACATAGCTAAAAAGTTTAAAAATATACTGCCAGATTTAGGTGATTCTTTTTCTTCTTCATGTGCGATGTCAGTATCATCCGTCGTTGGCGATCACCATAGCGAATGCTTCACGGTCTTCTGCTATGTGTAGGAGTTGTCCTACATTTTCATATACCGATCCAATTTATAATATTTTTAAGCCAAGAAACTTGTTTTCTTTCCTAAAACCCCTTCGACCTTCAATTTCTCCACTCATAATGAGTTTAATGATCCTACAACGACTTCATCTCAACACATGACCCAGACAAGGCATTTTCCTATGTTTGACAGTGCTTAGTAACCCTATCTTTATTAATTCTCCTTAGCACTTCGTTGTTGGTTATGCGTGCCATACAACGCATTCTTAAGCATTCGTTTAGGTGATTACACCTATAAATTACAACCGGATCACAGCTACGATTTACCATCGCGCATTCAGCAACTATCTTATTGAGTTCTTATTAAACCAACCGTAGAATGGTTAACGAAAGTTAGAAAATGGAATTTGTATTTAAAAAAATTTCATGGAGAGGAACTCAAAAGAGGTCCCAACGTTGTAACACGATTGACGAGAAAGATAAAGAAAAAATAGCCTCTTCCTTTTACAATATTCAAATCATTCTGTAAATTGAGAACAATAATTAGAATGAATTTCAAAAACCTCAAAAATAAAGAAAAACCTTTGAAGAAGAAATCTACTAGTATAAGTGGCTTGCATTCAAACTAGGAAACAAATTCGCAAATTCAATAAAACTGGTAATTAATCAATAAATCATTTTTAATTAGGGACGTTTTTTAATTAGACTTTGTTTCACATCCCTCTGTTAATCAAAATATCTAGAATAAATGTTTTAATATTCATTTCAGAACGCATTGCAGCATGTTTATTGTAATGGTTTATCGCGGAGTGAGGTAGCCTATCTACATCACCGCGTTACGTAACGCTGGCGACCTCGCTGATGGAACAATCCTTGAGTTCAAATATCCTTGGACAACGCAGGTAGGTCGCCTGCTTACGTCACAGTTAGTGGAGGGGACGCGCTAACATTGCAGCATAGGTATAGAACTATACTTGAGTTCAAATATCCTTGATCCTTGTCTGTAGGGCACTGTCACTTAAATATCAACATGGCGTATGTGTGGCATACACAGCTGTAGAGTGCATTGTACAACGCTTTTCTAAAGCACTTTAAGATGTATTTTAATCATATTTATAATATAATACAGGTGCAATGTGCAATTTCAACACATCTATCGGTGTTCACAAGCACCCACACTTCTAAATCGAGTTCGTTCATCATATGTGAATGTTTTTCCTGGAAAAAGAAACAAACAATAATGTGGCTCATTGTAAATGAAAAATTACAAGTCAGGTACATAATTGCATCCTAGGTGATTAGTTTACTTACCCTTCCAATCACAATTTAAATATCGTATACACTCTTTACTCCAATTTGAGTCACAAATCCTGCTCAAAAAACTTGTACGTATATAAACTTTTAAATGCCTTAATTTGCTCCTTGGTGTAAAAACTCGTTGTTTATACCAGATAACTAACAATCTCCGTATTACTAACGCTGAAAAAGTCTATCGGATTAAAACTTAACTCGCTAATGGATAAACTATATGGGTCTCATATACGTAATAAATTTATATGTATATGATGGGTCTAACACCACATGTTTGTGTATTTTTGTACATATCTGGCAGCGACGTCTGGATGCTGGTTTTTAAGATTGTTAGTCACATTGTTGATAGTCTCTCAGAACTGCCAAAAATCACAATAGACACTTCTAGCTTGTCATAAGTTTTTACACGTATCCGTATTCGTATTGGAGTTACGTTGACGTAAAGAAGTTGTCAAGAAAACCTTTTTAGCAGATAACGTATCGTTTCGTGCTAAAACGAGGATGGTCAAAGCACTATTCTTTGGTGAAAGTAAAAAATAATGATAAATGAAACTAAAAATGAATTTTGTGGTTATAATCAAACCAAACCAATATCAAAGAAGACCTGTAAAATAGCACTAATAGCACAGAATACTGATTTTGGTCGGGATACGGATCCGTTTACGTATACAGAGAAGAGACGTAACAATCCGTTTAACGCATCGTATCGGCTGAGCCGTAACGGCTCTACACATGCGCAGTTCGTTATGTATGCGGATCACAGAACTAAAGTGATACGGATACGTGAGAAATCTAAGACAAACTAAAAGTACCTAATAAAAACGTGTGATGAACGTATACACACTAACCACAAGAATACACTGTATTCTTTGCTAACGGCAACAAACGGTCTGTATGCGACACAGACGCCATATTGGTATTTAAGTGACAGATCGTCGGTGCAGTTTCGAAATCAATCGACGGTCAACGTACACGACTAACCGCATGCGACGGCCGCATCGAATGATTTATAAATGTTGTATTTTGGACTTTCGACTGATCGTTTATTTCGAATGCCAAATTTTGAACGTGGCAACACAGTAGATATCAAAAATATTTCCTCTAATTTTATTGGTGTTGAAATGAAATGCATAGCGGTTTGATAGTGGTTGATGTTTATTTGATAAAATAGACTATTGCTGTTTTCTTGATGGGTGTTATTGTCGTGTTATAATTCAGAGAATATGTATAAATTACGTTTTATTCAAAAATGTCAGGAAAAGCATCAGGAATGACAAAGGAAAAAATATTGATTGATTATGTTCAGGAATATCCACATTTATACATTGGCAAATTTTCAAAAGATTTTTCATTTAAAGACGCAAAAAAACATTGGCTGGAAATAACTAGCATATTATGGAATTCCTAGATCTCAAAAATTTATTATAGTACCTATGTAGTATTTATTATAACATAAACAAAAACTAAGGATTAAAATCATTCATGACAAAAATAGTGAATTTTACTGTCTCGACCCTTACTTTGTGGAATCCCATTTAAAACAGTAACAAAAATAGTCTCACGACGAAAAATGTCATCTGACACATACAAAATTACCGTTGTAGACTACAGCAAACATCGGCTACTTTAGATCAACCGATGTCATATCGTATACGACAGATTGTGTCGTACACGGAGATTCGAAAATACATGTTCATGAATTTCATGCGAAAGAGCATGCGACGGCGCATCGTACAAGCTCGAAAATCCCACCCCTGCATATACATATTATGGTGACCTGTATATTCGTATTACCATTATTTTAATATTTATCTGATTCTATCGCCGTTTTTTAGATTTAGTTCAGTAATTTATCAACCTTTTAGTTGTAAAATTAAAACTTTAATTAAATTAATTAGCTTGTGTAAATAAATAGTTTTTAAAAAAGAAATATCGAGTATTGAATATATTTCTGGCGTAAGTGAAATCGCCAGCGGCCTGAAATCAAATCAAATTAGATTGGCTCGAGCACAGAGCACCACTGGTTAAATATGTTCATTCATAATAGTATTTAAAATGAATAAAGTGATGAAAGAAATAAATACTTCATATAAATAAAACATGTATACTTTTGACGATTTTCTAGCGTAGGCGCCGCTAATCTCTACCCGGGCGAGACGTCACTGGTCACTGACGCAAATTGCTGAGGTTATGAACAATATGCCCGAACCGAAGTTTACCGATAATTCATTAGCTCAGGAATAAAATTAATTGTTTATTCAATATTATTAAAAATTATTTCAATTTTGATCTTATACATGTCACCCTTTAAGTATTTTTATTTAATAATATATTAATTAACGATTAGTTTTATTTTAAAATGAATTACCATAGACAAATATTAATATTGAGTGAATGAAAACGACGAATACTCAGTGTGTATTTGTTTATTAATTTCCAGCTAAGCGTTTTCGGCTATTAAGCCATTATCAAAGCTGTCGTCATTTAAAAAGTAGGTGTCAAAACCATCCAGTTGATTAAGAACAATGTTCAAAGTTGAATCATTGTTATGATTAAGTCATTGAATTAAAAAGATTAAAATAACCCTATTGGAAGGGTGTAAAATTATAATTTTACACCCTGAGTATTCGTCGTTTTCATTCACTCAATTTACATATATTGTGTACACCATATCCATAGACAATTCTAAATAATAATATGCTTATTTCTCTATGTGTATTACTTTAGATGTTTTACCTAATGTACGCTACTGAAACGCACCCTCCTTCATTTCAAAATATAACCATATTTATATGCACAAAATACGGGTCCGTTTTCTGTGTTTATATATAACTTTTTCAAATAGAAAAATGGCATTAAATATAGAAAAACTAAGAAAGGAAATTAAGGAACTACAAGAGCAACTCAGTGAAAAGAAAAAGCTATTGCAGGAGCTGCAACAACAAGAAGACCAGGTTTGTTTTTACTATACACTTTTTCTAAATTATTTACTAGATCAATTTGCTAGAAAAATAGTGAACGATTTAGTGGTATCTTCACAACAGATGAAATAGTACGATACAGTCGTCAAATGATAATGCCAGATGTAACCATAACAGGACAAAAATTATTAAAGAACAGTAAAGTGCTTATTGTTGGAATGGGAGGTTTAGGTTGCCCTGCAGCTTTGTACTTAGTAACTGCCGGTGTAGGTGAGTTTGACTGATAATTATTTTTATATAATTGAATTATAATTTCTCTGTTATTAGGAGAAATTACTATAGTTGATTATGATGAAGTAGAACTATCCAATCTTCATCGACAAGTGTTACATTCAGAAGAGGACGTTGGATATCCAAAAGTTATGTCAGCTTTTCAAAAACTATCAAAGTAAGTTTACCGTAATATTTTTTCATGAAATAATTCTCTGAACCGATTTTTATAGAATAAACAGCAATATAAAAATAATTCCAATACAAGAACACTTCAACAGCGCAACTATTGAAAATATTGTAAAATCGAACAAATTTAATGTAGTTGTTGATGGAACTGATAATGTAGCTACAAGGTATCTTTTAAATGATGTTTGTGTATTAAATAACATTCCCTTGGTATCTGGCAGTGCTCTTCAAATGGAAGGGCAACTTACAGTGTACCATTATGAAGGCGGACCTTGCTATAGATGTTTATTTCCAGTACCACCACCGCCACATACTGTTACAAATTGTGGAGATGGTGGAGTTTTAGGACCAGGTACATAATCATCTCTCATTTTTTTATAGGCATAAAATATTTTTTACTCCATGATTATTTTAGTTCCTGGCATTATCGGAGTTTTGGAAGCATTGGAAACATTAAAAATTATAACACATTCACCAGGAGTATTATCTAGAAAGTTCCTTATATTTGATGGTTCAACTTCTATATTCCGTAATGTACAACTGAGAAATAGAAATCCTAATTGTGATGTTTGTGGTGATGCACCTACCATCAGGGGCTTGATAGACTATGAACAATTTTGTGGTTCTAGTGCACATGACAAGGTAATTACAAAATATATCAATCACATTGTAAATCTGAGAAAAAATAAAATGTCTTCTATACATATCATCTTATTATTTTTGTTAATATCTCAGGTTAAATTGATTGAAATTTATTTTCTTTTCTTTTTTTCTCACTGGGCAAAATTGATTCATACATTTAATTGCGGATTTATTATTTTTCCTTCATTTTTGATTAACGATATGCTCATTATAAAAAAAATGTATTGATTGTTTTTAAAAATCGCATATTGTCAATATTGAAATAGTAATAATAAATATCAATTATTGGTACAACCATATGGTCATTCACCGAGGTCCTTCAGTCTGTAATACTTACATAATTCAATATAATAGAATTAATATTAATAAAAGTAACATTAGTATCTATAAAAAAATAAAAAAGAAATTTGCCATTGATTGTATTTTAACTTCAATATTCGTCATTTTTATTTTCCATTAATGTATTGCATCTTTCTGATGATATTTTTGTTTTGCTTATTCTGTGTGATCTCGTTTTATGCATAGTTCATCCAGTATTTCTATATTATGCGTCTGCGTGGAAAAAGTTTGTTAAGTAGTGTGGTATTGGAATGGAGCGAGGCTTATGGATGGTGGAATAGCGGCATGGTGATGGAATAGTGATGAAGTTGTATGAAAGTGATTATATGTGTAATGCAGTGGCAAACAATGATATCGTGCCTCAGACTCACCAAAATGTCATCCTCAGAGGATGAAGATGCTTTTTTATTGGTACAGCTCGCTAACAACCTAAATGCAAAAAATGAGGATAAGAAGAAAAAACAGTATTGGGTTCATTCTCTCTGGCAGAAAGTTTTACAGCCAGCTAACCTTCCTAACCCTAACAAAGAAACATGATTACAATCAGCTGGAAGTTACTGGAAACTATCGAATCTCCCTAATTGTATGGGGAGTATAGACGGGAAACATATCAGGATCAAACGTCCACCAAAATCAGCTTCTGAATCTATTAATTACGAATGGAAGTTTTCCATTACCAGGACAAGACTCAAATTTTCCGTCTTATTTTGCTGCAGGTGAAGCTTTCCCATTGATGTGTAGTATAATGAAGCACTACCCTAAAAGTGGCTTAAATAATAGGAAGAAAGTGTTCAATGGTATGTTAACAAGAGGTCGCAAATCAGTTAAGTGCTTATTTGGAATGTTATCCAAGTTAAGAATTTGACACATAAAATACATAATACAGTGGAAACTATTGTTCAAGTATGCATACTGCATTTTATTAAAAAAGAGGAAGTTGTGTTTTCACGCCAGCAGGGAAAAGATATTATGAAGACATATAGGTAGAAAATGAAGAATAGCAACGTGATCTGAGAATCACAAATCAAAGAAGAGCTACCAATCCAGCAAATACTACACTGGAGTGACTCTGCGATTTTTTCTTCACAGTGGATGGCTCACTTTAAGGTCAAAAAATATTTTGTGTATGAGGATAAAATTATTAACATTTTAGCCAAGCTATGCTGCCAAAAAAATCGTTTCAACTTTGTCCTACAAACAATTGGTATGAGAACACTGGAGACCAAAAAAATACTAAAAATAATTTTTTCTAGAAAGCAAATTTTTTATTATTTACCTCCATCTCCAATGTTTTTCGCAATTTGGACCCAGGCCTGCTTTTACACATGGCTTAAATGATAATAATCCCATGTATTGTTATATAAGCAGGGATATACTTACACAAGAGTTACAATTTTGAAGTTACATTCATGATCATCTCCCATGTTTTTAATTTTCCATATATAATTTTATTTTAATTCACTTCAGATCTGGGTAAAAAAATAAACAAT
Source organism: Galeruca laticollis (assembly GCA_963921935.1). Classification (NCBI taxonomy): domain Eukaryota; kingdom Metazoa; phylum Arthropoda; class Insecta; order Coleoptera; family Chrysomelidae; genus Galeruca; species Galeruca laticollis. The sequence continues at coordinate 164,494,375 of OY998175.1, read as the reverse complement.
TGCAATGAAAAATCTATGTCGTCACCAGCCGCTTGCCAGTTAAAAATTAAGCTTGTTCGAGACTAGTGGCGGCACCAGACTGACATTCCCTGTCACTGCTACACTGTTTTGATGCATGTAACTTCATTTGTTTAAATAGGCTTTAGTGATTCCACCTGCCAATTGGCCACCACGCCACTTGCTGACCACTTCAGTGCGCGCCTTGCCTTAGTTTAACCTTGAATAGCGGTACTTTTGTGGTTTGGTATAGAAGTTCGTTTGAAGGATTGTGGAGTGGGTTTGATCAATGTCTTATTTTTGTGATGAGTCTTTGCTGCCTGTAGTATTTTCCAAACAGGTCTTCTTGCTGTCTGGTATATTACATAGCCATACTCAAGTATCGGTCTACGGATACTTTTGTATATATGTATTGTAGTTTTCTTGCTTATGGTCATGTTTTTGTATGTTATCCTTTGAAAGTGTTTTCCTCGGCTAACCCATTTTTTCTTTGCTAGTTCTGTATTTGTGTTAAAGTTAAGTTTGTTGTCGATAGTCATACCAAGGTACTCTACAGTTAATGTGCATGGTAATATGTTGTTTTGATATAAATAGGTGGTATATGGGTGGGGGAGGATTAGGTTTCGTTCTCCACCTGTTGAACTACTTTATTGTTCTGTTCATAAGTGTTTGCAATTCAAGCACTGTTTTTTTATTCTGTTATTATAACTGATCAAAGCAGTGTCATCTGCATACTGTAATATGTATTTTGGCAAGTTTAAATGATCTGCTGCTAACTCAAAGTTGTAGATGTCAGAAACAGAACATATTGTAGAGCAAAGGAGATAGTGGGGAGCCATGCAGGACTATTTGTTGAGGTATAATTGTTTGCGAGAAGCTGTTATTTACTATTATTTGTATTGTTCTTTCACTAAGGTAGTTTTGTATTATTAGTAGTAAGTATTCAGGGTACTTCATTTGGTGTAGTTTGTATAACATACAACAGTGCCAAACACTGTCAAATGCTTTGTTAATGACTAGGATCAATTCGCATTTTCTTCCTTCCACTTTCCTTTTGTCTCTTCTATAGAGTGGTGTGGTTTGGCCATGTTTGCTATCTTCCTCCATTATTTTTCGTCTCCCACTATTTTCTTCCAGTTCATTACTCCTAGTGTTTTCAGGTCTTCATTTACTTGGTCTGTCCACTTGATTTTCGGTCTTCCTATTGGCTTCCACTTCATGATTTTTTTCAACAGGGAAGGGGGATTTTTCTTTTGTATATGTCCGTACCATATTAGTATCTGTGCTTTTACATACTTTACTATGTCTTCTCCCTCCATATGGGTCCTTATTTCATGCTACCACAAAACTTACTCTTTGTTACCTGTTTGGTTACTAATTTTTTTGTAGCGGCTACTCAGTTATAGAGCATCTCAGGCGGAATTCTTTTGCCAGCTAAATAATGATCTAGGAGTAGGTCTTACCGGTTCGCGGATAATACTACTTTATTCTCTGATGAATGACAAATCTTTGCTGATAAAAGAAATGAGATAGTTTGTAGAGAAAGAAAAAAAATGTTTTAGTGTTATTGGTCTATAGTTTCCTTTATTATATATTGGTACTATTTTGCCATTCTTCCATTCCATTGGTATTGTTTCTTCTGTCCATATATTGACTAGCAGCTTATATATAGTTTTTTATATGTTTCACCTCCATATTTTAATAGTTCATTGTTAAGTTCATCAGGTCCTGCTGTTTTAATTGGTTTATAATTTCTATGAATTCTTCGTATGTGGATACTTCTTCATCTTTTTTCAAATTATATCCCTCTTCCTTGTCGTCTTTTGATTCTTCCTTATTTTTGTAGATATTAGTAAAGTGGGTTTTCAATCTTTCCTTGGGTATCTTTGCCGTTGGTTGGTAGCAGATGTTTTGTTTCTTAATATATTTGTATAGTCTCTGTTATTTAATCCTATTTCTTCCATTTGTTTTCTGATTCATTTTGTTTTCTTTCTTTGAAAAGCTTTGTGGCTTCTTATTTTTCTTTTCTGTATTGGTTCCATTGAATCCATTTGTCTCTAGCATGCTTTTTTGTTAAACTTTTTTCCCTGCCTTCTTCATCAAACCATTATTTCGATCTTTCTTTTTCTTTTCTGCCTAAAATTTCTTCTGCATTTTCTATTATACTTTTTTCTATATGAAATTTTTCCTTTTTGGATATCTTTTGTTGCATTGATTCTGAGTATTTTCTTCTTATTTCGCTGTCCTTTAGTTTCTCAAGATTCCGCCTTCTTTTCTGCTTTGTTTTCTTTAATCACTTTCATTTTTGCTGCTGTTAATATATGGTCAGTGTGCATTCAGTCCTCGGAATGATCTAACATCTTGTAACAAGATATATTTAGTTTTAATATTTTGTTGTTGTTTTAGGTGACAAATATAAATATATTGGAGAAAGAACAGGAAATAGATATTACCAAATTCTGTGAAATGAAAGACATGTCAATTACTGTGGATGTGAGACCTGAATTGGAATTTAAAATGTGCAATCTACAAAATACTATAAATTATCCTTATAAAGATTTGTTGAAAGATGTTGAAAAATTCGAGAATATTTTAGGAAAATCACAAATCTCATCGAAAAATGGTAAGAAACTATCAAAAAATCTATATTCAGTAGGTAGAGTCAAAACCAACATGACACATGAACAAAGTTGCTGTTCAAATACGTTTTTGGTTTTTTTAAACTTTGAACTATTAATGGTGAAAATTAATAGAAGCTTGTTCAAAATTATTGTATCATGCACGTGAGTCAATTTATTTTTATAATTTCACGCGATTTTATGTTTGTTGGATACTGAATGTAATTTCATTTAAAAAATGTCTCAAATTGATTCTAACGTATTAAGTAAAATAATTTGAATGACTATATATTTACTGTTTTATATGAAACTAAAAGTTTCTACATAATTCCATAATATATTGATAAAATGTTGAAAATTCTAAGAAATTTGACATTTGTTTCGATACTAAATATCATCGTCAGAATGACAGAAGTTACATTTCATTTGATGCCTACCAGATGTTTAATAATTATTTTTGGCTAGACCAAGAAGTGACCTACCTTGTGATAGACTTAATATATATATATATATATATATATATATATATATATATATATATTTGTAGCAATTCTTAAACCATTGTATATATTTATTATTTTGGATTTTTCTTTTGGGTATAGGTTTCGAAACCTATACCCAAAAGAAAAATCCAAAATAATAAATATATATATATATATATATATATATCAATAGAAAAAAGAAGAATACATGATATTACAAATATCAAAGCTTAGATATTATTAGCCCTATGGGGATATCCTGGTTATCTTTTTTCCATTTAAGATCAGTATAACTGTGTAATGATATAGAAAGCCAGGAAAAATATATCTGCTGATCTTTACAATTATCACTTAAGAAAACAGTTTAAAAATGGAGGACTCCCTAGATTTATCTGTTCATTGACAACTTCATATTGTGGGTTTCTTAAGCGTCTTCTAATTTCCAAATCTTCAAGGAAATCCAGTTCTTGTTTGTGATAAGAAACAAGGTAGGTAACTTCTTGGTCTAGCCAAAAATAATTATTAAACATCAGGTAGGCATGAATTTTAACTTGTCATTCTGATGATGATATTTAGTATGGAAACAATTGTCAAATTTCTTAGAATTTTTACATTTTATCAATATATTGTGGAATTATCTAGAAACATTTAGTTTCATTTAAAACAGTAATATGAGTAGATTCCACAAAGTAAGGGTCGAGACAGTAAATTTTACTACATATTTGTTTCTCAATAATTAGATCTTGATGAATGCCAAGCAATCATAAAAATTGGAAGAAGCATACTTTTTCAGTTTGATTTATTGAGTTGAAACAAGGATATATTATTGAACCTCCTAATTCATACGCAATAACAAATAAAATTTGAGATATGCTCTGATTTTGCACAGTAGTTTTATTTTGAAAATTGTTAAACAAAAAGTACACCTTCGAAAATTTAGTCATATATTTTGTTTAATTCTCCTTGACAGGATGGTTAAATGTTAATAATCCAATAACCGTTTTAAAGCGAATAACCGGTTTTCACTTTGGTGATACCTTTGGTTAACCATCAAGTCAGTTGTTCATTGCTAGTTGGACCCTTTCGTCCCTTTCAGACAAACCATAATGGTAGTCTCTTTAACCACAAAATTGACCGTTTATCTATTCCCTAACACTAACCTCACTTTTTATTTATTTACAAAATGGAACTTGTTCCATTAATAATAAATGAGTTTTTTTAACGACATTGATATGTTTGTTATAAATTGGATTAAAGAAGGTAGTAAAAACAAAAAACTATTATATTTGTTAAGTGTAGTGCAAGATCACTCAATGTTTGCAAGAAAGATACGTTCGAAGATTGGCTAGTAAACTACAATAATATGCAGTTTTTCATGATTTTTCGAATGGAGGAACAGAATGTGGAAAAATTAGAAAGTCAACTTCATAGAGTGGATATTGAAAGTGTGCTGACAAAACAATACACTGTAGGACATCATCCGATTAAAGTAAATCTACAAATATTAATATGTATTTATTATATGACAACACAAGAAAGTTTATTTGCTATTGGCAAGTGATTTAAAGTCTCCGGAGTTACTGTTATGAACATTGTTAACAGATTATTATATTTTCTCCTAAAACTCGAGAAGAATATCATAAGGTTTCCCTGTTCCTTTGATGAAATAGAACAAGTATCGAGAGGTTTTACAAATTATCCAGGTTAGTTAAAGATCTCTTTATATTTTTACTAAGTAGGTAGATATGATGTAATCTATTTTATGCATTACATAACTTTTACTTTAAATACTTTCTGGATAAGTGTATATTATATTTGTAGGGTTAATCGGAGCTTTGGATGGCACACATATCTTTGTAAATGTGGAAAAAACCCAACAAGATAGTTATATTGATAGATATAGACGACTCTCCATAAACCTTATGGCAATATGTGATTCACAAAGGCTTTTCACATACATATTTGTAGGATTCCCAGGCTTTGCCCATGATTCTCGGGTAATTATCAAAAGAAATATTAACATGGAACTGTTGATATTGGTTGCTTGAAATATACTGTAAGAAAATATATTTATTACAGGTATTTGAGAACTCAACATTGTTTAAGGATATGACTTTAAATGGTGCCATGCTGCGTATTTTATGATGACAATAAATGCCACTTAATAGCTGATAGTGCATTTGGACTACAAAAATGGCTTATGACTCCATATAGGTATGTGACAATGTCGATAGAAAACAAACAGCATTTCTAGTCTTATTTGTTCCTTTTAAGTAGTAGACGATCTTGTAAACTTTGTTGTTAGGTTTTTCTTGAGGTTTTGTGACAGATTATTACTGGGTTATCAAACAATGCCTAAAGGATTAACTGTTTCGCACATTTTACGATTTATTTATTATTTTAGAGACAACAATAATCTCAAAAGGAAAGAAAGAAACCATAACTATTGTCTTTCATCTGAACGCATTGTTATCGAACATAGTTTTGGTCAATTTAAAGGAAGATGGAGAAGAGTACAATTTATAAACTACATTTTCAAAACTGTGGAAATAGCAACAGCTGCATGTATTCTGCATAATTTTTGCATTCTCAATGCTGATCCATGGGATGATGAAATGTCTGTTGAACCCAGATTGCATGATGATGGTGGAAATGGTGGTTATCACAACGTGGGAAAAATAAAGAGAAACCGCATTGCAGATTAATTATTGAATGAATAGTATTTAATAAACGTAATATTAAGAACAGAATATGGAAATAATAAAAGAATTTGTATAAAAATAAAAATATTTTTGTTAACATCTCACTTCGTGGCTATAAACATAGAAACCCACTAAGATTTCTAAAAAACATATTTTTATTAAGGTCAATGAACTTGCAAATATTAAGAACACAATAACAACTGCAAAATAAAAAACAAAATTCAAACTGATTAAAAAAATCTGAAATAACATTCAAAGTTCGAATCAGATTCCCTTCTCATCTTTTTGAATGCACGTTCTAGTACATATAACAGTCTATCTCACTGTGCCTCTGTTTTACGTAAATGTTCTTTTAAAAAAGAGAACTCTTCCGCCCTTTCTTTCCGGTCATTTTTAATATCTTCTAAAATTATCTCTGTTTTTGTTTGAGGTCTAACTCGTATTTTTGAACTTACAAATCTTCCCTGAAAGTCCTTTGACGTTTTTGGCGTTTCACGGTTTTTAGATACAAGACAAGGTATTGTGGCATTTTCATCTGTGGCAGTTGAAGTACTTGCTGGAGTGGTGGTGATATCTATATTGTTGTCGGCATGCATCTCGCTTAGAGGGCTTGAACTTTTAAGCTCTAATTCTATTGAATCAACAAGAATACTAGGATGAATTTTATGTTTGGATCCTGAAAAAGTTTAAAAGATGTTCAAATATTTGTTAGTACAATGTAAATATTATCTGATTGTAATAAAGTTTTGAGACTAGAATTGATTGAATTTTTAGTCAAGTAGAATAACAGGTACTTTACCTAATATTGAGTGAAGCTCGTCAAAAAAAGGAGGCACTTTTGTCTTCTCACTCCCTGTTTTGCTTTGGTGGTTGACAAAATTTACATAAGATTTTGTCAGATTAGCAAATTTTTGCCTGCATCTTTCGCCAGCACTGTCACCAAGACAGTAATTATGCTTTTCTATTTCCATTGCAATTTGGTGCCACAGCTTGGTTTTATTTGTTTTTTTGTCATCAAATTGTGCAGCAAATTTTTCTCTGTCTTAAAAGAACAGTTGTTGCATCCCAGTTTTTGTGGGTTTATTTTTGCTCCAAATTATGTCAGTTTTGGTTTCTAGTTGACTATTTATATCAGTGGGGTGTGAGACTCCGAGTTGCTGGACTGTGTTGTGACAATCACTAACATTTGTGCTAGACTCCTCGGTCTCCATTATACCCTGACAATGAACATAGTTTTCTTTCAAAAAACTGTACACTAAGTCTGGATCTACAAATTTTAATATATTATTAAAGCTCATATAATCCTACCAACAAAATAACTTATTAATAAAACTGTAACCATAATAAACATAAAAAGATAATACAAAAAACTCACCATTTAAAAGAGAGGCTGCGGTAGATAAATCATCTACTATTACTTTTACATCCTGTCCGTTATAATTTAGGACAATTTGATATTTTTCTGTCTCATCCATTTTACAGTCACTATTAGATTTTTTTTAATAAATCAAAACACTACGAAAAACAGTTTTATAACCTGTACGCATTTAATGCAAAACAAATCTAGGGGAGGAGATACAAAAACAGCTCCAGACCTGAGTAAATACCAGTTATAAGAAACCTCAAATGATGATATGAATGATAAAGGGCGCAACAGTGACGACATATCGAATAACCAGTGATAACTAAAATCGCTTTAAAGTAATAGGTAAATACCAATTATGAAAAGTTATAACCGACTGTTCACTTTAAAACGGTTAATATCTATTTTTAACTATACTTTTTAAAATTCTGTGTACCTTAATGCCACCTTATCTATATAGGAAATTAGTATTTAGAAATAATGCACATAATGAGAATATTCACAATTATCTCAATCTGCCTCACTTCTACACTAGTACCTTTAAATATAGTTTTTCATACAATGTCGTTATTTTTATAATAAACTAGATGTAACTGTGAAGAAAGCCGTTAGCTACGGAATAATTATACTTGATTTATTCATTTTTGATGTTGCTCTGTGTACCAATGTCTTCATTATTGTTGCACAGAAATATCTTTATCTGTACCATTACATTATTTATATTTCCAAACTAGATCGCAATTATGTAATTTCTTCTTCCACATTTTGTCTTATTTGTTTGATATTAAATTTACTGTATTTATATAGGTATTTTAATAAGTTGATGTTATTAATTGAATAACTGTAGAATAACTTAGATCTCTTTATTTTCTATCTACTTTAAGGGTTAGATTAAGAGTAGCTGCAAGCTAAATCTCATATTAGTGTCTTAAATGAAACTCAACGTTTCTAGCGACAATTGTTTCGATAACTGAACATCATCGTCAGAATGACAGAAGTTACATTTCATTTTATGCCTACCTGATGTTTAGTAGTTATTTTTGGCTAGACCAAGAAGTGACCTACCTTGTGATTGACTTAATATATGTTAATAGAAAAAAGAAGAAGATGTGATATCCTGGATATCACCATAGGGGTAATAATATCTAAGCTTCAATATTTGTAATATCACATCTTCTTCTTTTTTCTATTAACATATATTAAGTTAATCACAAGGTAGGTCACTTCTTGGTCTAGCCAAAAATAACTACTAACATCAGGTAGGCATAAAATGAAATGTAACTTCTGTCATTCTGACGATGATATTCAGTTATCGAAACAATTGTCAATTTTTTAGAATTTTTAATATTTTTCATTATATTGTGGAATTAGCTAGAAACGTTGAGTTTCATTTAAAACACTAATATGAATAGATTCCACGAAGTAAGGGTCGAGACAGTTAATTTCAGCTAAATCTCGCCCAACAGATTGTATTATTTTTCTATTGGTACAAATAAAGACATTTATTATCATTATCTAGTCTTCATATATTGTGTTTGTTTCAGTTCTGGTACTATGTCGAAGAGGAAACGATTCTCAAAGAGCTGTAGCTTTTATAAAGGATAACTTAAAAGATTCAGGCTACAACTTTTATAATGTGAGAGGTGGATTGCAAGCTTTTGCTAAATATATTGATCCAACATTTCCCGTTTATTAACCCTAATTTATATCCATTTATACTGTAATATATTTTTATTATCAGGAAATTGGATGACTATAACCACACGTTCATAAACTTGAATTCCATTTCGATTCCTTATTCTTCTTCATGTGCCATGTCCGTGATCGAAAGTAGGCGACCTGTCACTTCTGTGTGTTTTGCTCTACAGCTACCACAGATAGAAGGGACCTACAGTTTAACGATGGATCCGACCGTCTATCTTAAGAGGCTGTACTCGGAATAGGGATGTTTGATGATCATCTATATTCAAAGTTAAACTATCGATGTCTAATAGTAATAATATTGTATTATTTATTATAATATTAATCTAAGACAGAAATTGTTTCCTACGCGCATGGAGGTGAGCCAACTGATATACTGATTATTTGAAAAGTTATTAAACAGTCAACCACCGCGCGTAATAAGTGACAAATCTTCTGGGCGTCTTGAATTTATTTCCCGGGAGTGGATCTGAGTGAGAGAAAAGATTGGAACAGTAAAATCGGCAGAGTAATCTAACTGCTTTTGAAAGCAATAAACTGTGCTTCGGACACGTCGCAGCGATCTCCCCTCTCCGCCTTTCCTCAACAGTGTTGCCTTTTGCGGATAATTTACCCGAGGCTCGGGTATTTTGGTAATGCTTGTGTCGGGTATTATTTAAAATTTCAAATTTATCCTTGAGTATTAATTAAGCCCTTTGAAGCTGTGACGATTCGATCAGAAACAGCCTCCGACAGCACTAACTTCTTAAGGACCTCATTCATCGGTATCGTTATTTATCGCACTGTTGAAGAACCGTGAAACAGTGACCGTGTGACCGAGACTTATCTCGACGTGAGTGTGCTAGTATCATATGAGGTATCGTAATTAATAAATACATTGTTAAATTTTGCGTGTAGTTTTTGCAGCTGTATTGCAGAATTATCTAGTAAAAAGGAACTAAAGGACCGACCAGCGGAAAAGTTCAGTTTAGTTGATGAAGTGATCTCGACAAATAAACAAGAATACACCTAAATAGCGAACAGTGAAGTGTTGATATAAATTAATAATTAATTTTGTGTGTATATAAATTAAGTGTTAGTGAGTAGTATAGTGTTTAAATAAATTCGTAAGTAGCCATACCGTGTGTTTAAAGTTTATCCCATCCGTTTACTGTTTAAATAAATAAGAAAAACATTACATTGGTGTCAGGTGTGGGGTAATATAAATAAATTGCTACGTAAAAATGGCCAAGAGACTATGTGATCTGAAAGTGACGGAATTAAGAGCAGAATTGGAAGATCGTGAGTTGGAAACGTCCGGTAAGAAAAGTGAATTAGTAGAACGACTTAAAGTTGCACTGGAAAATGACGGCTTTGATCCAGGAACAGTTTTATTTAATGACGAGGCTTCCAACTTAATCTCATCTCGTCAATTTCTGCTGATATTTCTGCCATGGAAGAGAAGATTTCAACGAATGTGAAAAGCGATATTTCTGCTATAATGAACGATATTTCTGCTATGCAGAACAATATATCTGCCGATATCTTATTAATGAGAAACGACATTGCCGCGGACGTTGAAAATGTAATTTCGTCACTAAAATCTGAAATCGAGAATAAGATGTCAACGATGTACGAGAAAATCGAGAATAAGATGACAACGATGGACGAGAAAATCAATGAGTTAGAAAGAAAGATGACAGATATAAGAACTCAAGACACACCAGCGGAAGAAAAGAAGACCGAGCAAACAAAACCTTGCAAGCCAGAAACCCTAAGTTAGAAGACATTGATAGTTTTACCCGAGTCAAGGCCCCAACGTTCGATGGAAAAATATCGTGGACCAATTATGTGAAACAATTTGAAGCAGCCGCTAGAGTGAATAATTGGTCCGATAGAGAGAAGGCAGTGAACTTAACTATCGCGCTTCGGGGAGATGCCTTAGATGTACTACAGACGATACCACTTGAAGAAACGGATGACTTCGAGCAGGTGAAGAAGAGGTTGGACATGCGATATGGTCATGAACATCTAGAACATTTGTACCAATCTCAGCTGAAGAACCGAAGGCAGAAACGTGATGAATCCCTTCAAGAATATGAAGTGGACATTGCCCGTCTAGTTCGATTTGCTTATCCGTTAGCACCAGAGAACAAGATGGAATGTCTGGGCTCCCAGGCCTTTATTGATGGCTTACGTGACCCCGATATGCAGAGGACACTTCGTTTAGCCCATCTGAAAACATTAGTTCACGCATTGACAGCTTCTCTTGAATATGAAGCAGCAATGAAGGCTTCGGGATATAACAAAATTAGGATCATCCAAGACGAAGGTGACGAAGACAGATTTGACCAGTTCGTCAGTTTAATTAAAAGTATGATGGACAAGAAGCCGAGAAAGATCACATGCTGGAATTGTGGCGAGCTAGGGCATGTACGTAATTCGTGTAAGCGCCTCAGGACTCCTGCAAACCAAGAACCCCAGTCACAGGAAAACTAGAACGGGTCGGCTACGAGGGGGCAGCACGGACCTATGATCGTTCCAAAGACCCTCTCATACTGATAGCTTCGCTCAGATGTCGCAACGACAGTGTATATGTAGATGGCGAAGTGAATGGCAAGATATATACTCTGCTAGTAGACACTGGAGCAACAAGAACATTATACGACCAGAAATAATAAACTCCAAGAAAAAGCTTTTACCAACGAGACTGCGACTGCGGACCGCCACAGGTGAGAGTGCCAACGTTCACGGTGACACAAATCCAATTGGGAATTAGCGCAGAAAAGTTCACGCATACGGTAATCGTAGCTGACATTGAAGAAGACGTGATTCTGGGAATGGACGTAATGAATGTACATGGTTTCCAATTAGACTTTAGAAACAGAACCATTAAAGTGGGTTCCGAGGAGGTATTCCTTCATCCACATGAAGGCAGCGCGGTGTTGGCAGCTGTACAGGAAGATACCGTTCTACCTGCACGAAGTGAAACCATGATAGTAGCACGGGTACAGGGAATCATGGAGGAAGGTACACCGGTGATAATGGAGCCAAGGAACCACGACGAAGAAGTTTGATTGGTATCATCGGCGAAAGAGATACCAGTACGTGTGATAAACGTGAATGATCACCCAGTTACCATCAAGAAGGAAACCAGGATTGGATCCTGCGTACCAGTGACGTCTGTAGTTCTTCAAACAACGACCACTGACAATTCTAATGCCAGATTCGAAGAAATGTCAGCTGTTCCAAAACCGAGTCAACTACCTAGGTCATATAGTGAGCAATGAAGGAGTGGCGGTGGATCTAGAGAAAATTGCTTCCATTCAGCAATGGCCGCAACCAACCGACAAACATCAAATTAAGAGTTTCCTTGGACTTTGCACGTATTATAGAAGATTTATCAGGAAGTTTGGAGATATTGCCAAGCCTCTAACTCGACTTACAGAAGAAGCAAGAGCTTTCCAATGGGACGAAGACTGTCAAACGGCTTTTGAAACCTTGAAGAGGCATTTAACCTCGGCGCCGATATTAGGATATCCATTACCAGAGGGAGACTTTATTCTTGACACTGACGCAAGCAACGTAGGAATTGGTGGAGTGCTCTCACAGATCCAAGGAGAGCAAGAAAGAGTGCTGGGATATTTCAGTAAAGTCCTCTCCAAACCAGAACGGAACTACTGCGTCACAAGAAGAGAACTTTTGGCGGTAGTGAAGTCCGTGGAACACTTTTACCAGTATCTCTATGGTAGGCAGTTTTTAATCCGGACTGATCATGCAGCACTCAAGTGGTTGATGCAGTTCAAGAATCCCAAGGGCCAGATCGCTAGATGGATTGAACGACTTCAAGAGTACGATTTCAACATCGAACATCGAGTTGGTGTGAGTCACCGAAATGCTGACTCCCTGTCCAGACGGCCGTGCCCAACAGACTGCTCTCACTGCAACATGGCGAAATCTAGGTAAGCTGCAGTTTCAAGAACTACAGTAGTCAATGAAGAATGGTCACCCACCAGGATCAGAGAAGATCAGGAGAATGATCCTTGCCTAAAGAAGATTCGGCAGTGGAAGGAAGAAAATCGGTGACCTACCTGGCAAGATTTTCACCGAAACTCAAGGCGTATTGGGCTCAGTGAGACTCCCTTGTTGGAAGAAGGGCTGTTGAAAAGATTCCTTGAAAACGATGATGGTTCCGAGATGAGGAGACACCTAGTTATCCCGAGAACGAGAGTAGCTGAGGTACTGAAGAAGTTACACGACAGTCCATCGGGAGGTCATATGGGAGTGAAGAAAACCCTTCAGCGAGTCCGTGAAAGGTTTTATTGGATGAACAGCTCCGACGATGTGAAGGACTGGTGTAGGAAATGTATGATTTGTGCTACGAGTAATGGACCACATCGCAAGAAAAAGGCACCTATGAAATAATATAATGTTGGAAGCCCTTTCGAAAGGATTGCTTTAGACATAGCTGGACGATTTCAGACAACAGATAATGGTGGTAAATACATCCGAGTAGTAATGGATTATTTCACAAAGTGGGTGGAAATTTATGCGACCCTGAACCAAGAGGCCACTACTGTCGCGGATGTACTGGTGAAAGAATTTATCAGCCGATATAGTGTGCCATTGGAAGTCCACAGTGATCAAGGAAGAAATTTGAGAGCCAGGTATTCCAGGAAATTTGTGACGAGCTGGGAATGAAGAAGACCAGGACATCAGCGTTGCATCCACAATCAGATAGAATGGTCGAGATAATGAACAGGACCATTTGAAAATACCTGTCCAAAGTAGTTTCCAGCCACCAGAGAGATTGAGACCAGTATCTTTCCCTATTTGCGTTGGCTTATCGATCTTCCATAAATGAGTCCACGTGTGAAACGCCTGCGAAAGTTCTATTTGGATGTAAAATGAGGCTTCCTTCTGACCTGCAGTTTGGCTGTCGGCCTAGCGAATATCTAGCAGGAGAGGATTACGTGATCCAATTGAGAAGAAGGATGGACGATGTGCACGAATTGGTTCGAACGAATCTTCAAGTTGCCAGTGACAAAATGAAAAAACGGTATGATACGCAGGCCACAGAAGGCAGTTTCAAAGAAGGGGGCACAGTATTGTTACACAACCCGACAAGGAGAAAAGGATTTTCTCCAAAATTACAGAAATCATGGGAAGGTCCATACTTAATCAAGAAGAGGATCAACGACTTCATCTATCGTATAAGCAAGATCCCCAATGGAAAACCGAGTGAGTAGTCCACCAAAAGCGATTAGCGCCATTCGAAGGAGACCATGACAAAGAGGAAGGGGTGAACAATCTACAACAAGAATCTGACCCAGCCTTCGAAGAATTTATGGGCGCATACGGGGGTACCGGGGAAGCTAGATACGGAGTCACTACAGAACAAAGACAAGATTTGTTCATGCTCCCGGAAGAGTACTCACTGACACATAACATCTTCGCCAGTAACAAACACGCACGAGGGTTGGCAGCTGTCTTTCGAAAGAAGTGTGGACAATTATAGATAAACTTGAAGATCAGATCCAGCCCTTGGCACGACACTGAGACTCAACACAATTCGCTGGTAACTAGAAATGAAAGTAGATAAGCTATGTTAGTTCTGGCTCACTACTTCCAATTTTCGCCCCTAGATGGCGCTGGCGGGTCGGGACGCTGGTGACGTCACTGCGACAGGGTGTCGTAGATGGCGCTGCGTTGGCGGGTGATTCACGCCCCAAAAACGGCCATGGGAGGTGGTAGCGATCTTTTTCCGTATACTGCGCATGTTTTCCGTTACAGACGTATTTTAACGTTCTGCGCAGGTCATAGGTACGACGTTCAACCCGACCATTCGATATACAGGATGTACACAGATGTCATAAGGGCACTAACATATATCTTATTCACCGAGGTGAGGGCGCTATCGATGACGCGAAAACTTGTTCGAGCCAAAAGGGGGGCGAGAGCAAGGCTATTTTTTCCGTATACTGCGCATGTTTTTCGTTACAGACAGACCGTAAAAGACGTATTCTAACGTTCTGCGCAGGTCGTAAAGGCATTGGTACATATCTCTGCTGTTATTGGTCAAATTGTTATGGAACAAACGACATTATGATTGCTAGACTATTATCATATACAGGATGTTCAAAAAAAGTTGTCATTAGGGCACTAGAGAATATCTCTGCTACTATTAGCCAGATTTTTATGGAATAAACGACATTATGATTGTTAGATTATCATATACAGGATGTACAAAAAAGTTGTCATTAGGGCACTAGCGAATATCTCTGCTATTATTGGCCAGATTTCTATGGAACAAACGACATTATGATCATCATCATATACAGGATGTTCAAAAAAGTTGTCATTAGGGCACTAGCGAATATCTCTGTTATTATTAATCAGATTGAAGTTGAATAAACGTTATTATTTTACGACAATATACAGGGTGTCGACGATGTCATGCTATTATTGATCAGCACAGGGCAGAGGTGATTCACGTGGTAGCTAACAAAAAATATGACTATGTAGATGATATGAGCTTTTCCGTATACTGCGCATGTTTTTCGTTACAGGCAGACCGTAAAAGACTTATTTTAGCGGTCTGCGCAGGTCTTAAGGGCATTGTTCAGTTTCGCATTCATTTTTTAATTTTTAAAAGAAAAACAAAGTCAATAGGACGGTCTGTGTACCTTAATAAAGTCCAGCCAACTGTGGCATTTATTTTGTTACTATGGAAGCAATAATATATTGAAATAGTGTGACAGTCCTGTCAAGAGTAATAAAAATATTAATCAAAAATAAGAGCAGTATTTTTTCATAAAAGATAATATAATTTCTCACGAAGTTCTCGTTCGCTCAGAACCATATAAGGAACTGATGGCAAGGGAACGCAACAGGCATTGACGCATATATCTGCTATTATTGGTCAGATTTTTATGGAACAAACGACATATTAGTGCTATTCAACGCTTCGATCTTGATTCCGATTTTGTTTATAATCGAAAACGGATTGATGTTTGTTGAACGACCAAAAAAATTTTTCATTTGTCATGTCATTTTACAAATCAAATAAATCAATATTGACATAACCTCATCATTATTTTGGTTAATTTCACGTGTATTACACACTTTTTACAAGTTCATTTAGTTTAATCACGTTTAATTTTATAGAAGCTGTTCTGTTAACTAAAAATTTAATATACAACTTCAAGCTATCACTTACATTACATAACCCATAGACAAACGGTAGTTTATTTAAATTTTTCGACCAATCACATGCTTCCGTTTTACGATTGCTTCCAATAGCATCATACTTTTAGACGGATTATAATCAGAGTGATCGATTGATATCAAAAATGTGTTGTTGAACATGTTGTTTTTTAAATGACAGGAAATGATTGTAATCGATTGTCGCGTTGAATAGCACTTATGATTGCTAGATTATAATCATATACAGGATGTGCAAAAAAGATGTCATTAGGACACTAGCGCATATCTCGGCTATTATTGGTCAGATTTTTACGGAACAAACGACATTATGCTTCCTAGACTATTATCATATACAGGATGTGCAAAAAATATGTCATTAGGGCACTAGCGCATATCTCTGCTATTATCGGTCAGATTTTTATGGAACAAACGAAATTATGATTGTTAGATTATCATCATATACAGGATGTTCAAAAAAGTGTCATTAGGGCACTAGCGAATATCTCTGCTATTATTGATCAGATTTTCATGGAACAAACGACATTGTGATTGCTAGATTATTATTATATACAGGATGTTCAAAAAAGTTGTCATTAGGGCATTATCGCATATCTCTGCTATTATTGGTCAGATGTTTATGGAACAAACGACATTATGATTGCTAGATTATCATCATATACAGGATGTTAAAAAAAGTTATCATTAGGGCACTAGCGAATATCTGCTATTATTGGTCAGATTTTTATGGAACAAACGATATTATGATTGCTAGATTATTATCATATACAGGATGTGCAAAAAAGTTGTCATTAGGGCACTAGCTAATATCTCTGCTAGTATTGGTCAGAGTTTTATGGAACAAACGACATTATGATTGTTAGCAGGGTGTCGACATGAAGATGTCAAAAAGGCACTCTGCTATTGTTGGTCGGATTTTCATCAAACAAACGGTATTATGATAGGTACGTCACTATGACGTTCAATATACAGAATGTCGACATAAAGATGCCATAAGGGGAATCCGTTATTATTGGTCGGATTGAAGTCGAACGAACGGTATTATGTTAGGTACGTCACTACGACGCTCGAGCAATATACAGGATGTCGACATAAAGATGTCATAAGGGCTATTATTGGTCGGATTGTCATCGAACATACGATATTATTTGTGAAATAGTTTTTTTGACGAAGTCAATGTGTGTAAGTTCAGATTATGGGATTATGGTCAATAAAACAATTCAGCCTACATTTCGACCTTTATTGGGTCATCTTCAGGGCGTCAAAATTGATTTTCTTCTTGTAAAAATTCCCTATCATATCAAGCCTTTTTGATATTGATTTATCGAAACAATTGTCAATTTTTTAGAATTTTCAATAACTTGTATTGTGGAATTAACTAGAGACCTTGAGTTTCATTTAAAAACACTAATCGATATTATGTTAGGTACGTCACTACGAAGCTTAATATACAGGGTATCGACATACAGAAGCCATAAGGGCACTCTGCTATTATTGGTCGGATTGCCATCGAACATACGGTATTATGTTAGGTACATCACTACGACGTTCTATCAATATACAGGTTGTCGACATAAGGATGTCAAAAAGAAATTCGGTTATTATTGGTCGGATTTTCATCGAACAAACGGCATTATGTTAGGTATGTCACGTTCGATCAATATACAAAATGTCGACGATGTCATAAGGGTACACTGTTATTATTGGTCGGATTGAAGTCGAACAAATGATATTATGTTAGGTACGTCACTACGAAGTTCTATCAATAAACAGAGGGTGTCGACATAAAGACAGTACGTCACTACGAAGGTTAAGATACAGGGTGTCGACATAAAGATGCCATAAGGGCACTCTGCTAGTATATTATATTAGTTATGTCACTACGACGTTCTATCAATATACATGGTGTCGACATAAAGAAGGTACGTCACTACGAAGTTCAAGCAATATACAGGGTGTCGACGTAAAGCAGAGATATTCGCTAGTGCCCTAATGACAACTTTTTTGCACATCCTGTATATGATAATAATCTAGCAATCATAATGTCGTTTGTTCCATAAAAATCTGACCAATAATTGCAGAGATATTCGCTAGTGCCCTAATGACAACTTTTTTGAACATCCTGTTTATGATGATAATAATCTAGCAATCATAATGTCGTTTGTTCCATAAAGGTCTGACCAATAATAGCAGAGATATGCGATAGCTCCCTAATGACAACTTTTTTGAACATACTGTATATGATAATAATGTAACAATCATAATGTCGTTTGTTCCATAATAATCTGATCAATAATAGCAGATATTCGCTAGTGCCCTAATGACCACTTTTTTGAACATACTGTATATGAAGATAATCTAACAATCATAATGTCGTTTGTTCCATACAAATCTGACCAATTATAGCCGAGATATGCACTAGTGCCCTAATGACATCTTTTTTGCACATCCTGTATATGATTATAATCTAGCAATCATAATGTCGTTTGTTCCACAAAAATCTGACCAATAATAGCAGAGATATGCGTCAATGCCCTTAAGACCTGCGCAGACCGATGTTAATCATAATGTCGTTTGTTCCATAGAAATCTGGCCAATAATAGCAGAGATATTCGCTAGTGCCCTAATGACAACTTTTTTGTACATCCTGTATATGATGATATTCTAACAATCATAATGTCGTTTATTTCATAAAAATCTGGCTAATCATAGCAGAGATATTCTCTAGTGCCCTAATGACAACTTTTTTTGAACATCCTGTGTATGATAATAGTCTAGCAATCATAATGTCGTTTGTTCCATAACAATTTGACCAATAACAGCAGAGATATGTATCAATACCTTTACGACCTGCGCAGAACGTTAGAATACGTCTTTTACGGTCTGTCTGTAACGAAAAACATGCGCAGTATACGGAAAAAATAGCCTTGCTCTCGCCCCCCCCTTTGGCTCGAACAAGTTTTCGCGTCATCGATAGCGCCCTTTTGTCTGTTCGCGACACCCTGTATATCGTCGTAGTGACGTCACAAGCGCCCCGCCAACGATCAGCGCCATCTATATCGAACATCGTAGTGACGTCACAAGCGCCACATTTGAATCGCCCGCCAACGATCAGCGCCAGCGTGACGTCATCCTCTCCAGCGCCCCGTTTTTTTGTCGACACACCCCGCCACCCTAAGCTGTCTAACCATCATAATGCTGTTTGTTACATAAAAATCTAACCAATTATAGCAGAGATATGGGCCAATGCCTTTGGGACCTGCGCAGAACGTTGCAATGCGTCTTTTACGGCCTGTATGTAACGGAAAACATACGCAGTATACGGAAAAAGTTCGCTACCACCACCCATGGTCGTTTTGGGGGCGTGACCCCAGCCAACTAGCGATTTGAATCACCCGCCAACGCAGCGCCATCTAACGACACCCTGTCGCAGTGACGTCACCAGCGCCATCTAGGGGCGAAAATTGGAAGTAGTGAGCCAGAAATGAGCTCAGATGAGCCGGAACTAACATAGCTAAATGAATGTCATTTTGGAGAAATGTCTATTTCATTCAGTTGAATGTATTTATGTAAGAGGAAATCAGAAGAGTGACTTTTTGAAAACAAAGTGTGCTGAACTTGCAGTGTATCCAACTATTTACTATGTCTAGCTGTATAATGACTCATCCTTGACTGCGGACAACTTCCAGCCCACCATTACGTATTGTCCTAACCACGCCAATGGAAAATTCATGTGCACCCAACGAAACGTTGATCAATTACAGCAATCGTTTACATATGTTGTATTACCTAAGTAGAAATTTCAATAAAAATATTTACTAATTATTGAGTTTTATTAAAACACCCTGTATATCGAATTATTTATTTTCTCATGCACTACAAGATGATCTCACATGCCATCGGGGTAGTTAGGCAGCACACCATACATATTTTTCACAATAAAATTTGCGTTTGCTTCTTACATCAGGATATTCCCTAATGTTTAACTATTGCTTTACGCACTAGTAAAAAAGTATACACACATCTCGTCAAAACCACTAGAAAACCCCTCACCTTGATCTACTCAGAAATTTCGATTGCAACTTTAATAAATAGATGACAAGACGTTTAGAAGTAGATTAATTTTTATTCGTAAATATAATTCTTTGAACACTGATTTTTTTTATCTGGGATTTTTCTGGTATTTCTGGGAAAATATAGCTGAAATATCAAATATGATGAAAAGCCAGTCATCACTAAACTTTGAACGATAGGTCCAGGTTTTAGGTGCATTTCTTACAATATAGGTAATACGATTTTTTTTAGATACAGTATTACGACAAAAAGTAAATATGGGAATATTTGGAGAAAATTGATAACTCGCAACAAGTTCCTGTTCAAAAATTTTAAAGACTTGCGGAAATACAACAAATTTAAGGCTACACATATAAAAGATGCATCGTATGATAAAGATACAAAGTGATGCAAAAACAGATATATCAGGATCTAAGAAGCTCCGTAGTGGGAATGAATGTCCTACAACTGAAGAAATGCAAATGCAGCCGCAGACTTCTACAAGTTTCGCAATTATCTATACTATTTGTAAAACATTTTCAAATTGTAGAGAATGAAGACTTTGTTGAATTAATGAAAGTTGCTGAGCCTTTATACAAAGTGCCTTCAAGGTTTACTTTTAAGATGTTGGAAAATAAATTTGAGGTAATTCCTATTTTAAAAATAGGTTGAAGACAGTTAATATTTGTACCCTTACTACAGACGTATGGACTGAGACTATGCAAACTCGAAGTTTTCTTGGTGTCTGTCACTGTACATTTTTCGGATAACGATATGCCGGAATCTGCTACTCATGGAGTGTATGAATTATCAGAACATCATACTGCTGAGTACATTTCTCAGATGTTATTAAAACTAGTGAAGAATGGGTAATAAGCAATAGTAAAGTCTTGGCCATAGTAACAGATGCAGGAGTTAATATGCTAAAAGCCATTGATCTAACATTTGGTGAAAAATGTCCCAATGTTTTGCTCACATGTTAAATTTAGTTGCCCAAAAATCGCTTGAGAAGACACAAAACCTACCTGAATTAATTGCAACAATTAAAAAAATGGAACATGGTTTAAGCATATAGTATGATCGCATGTGACGAATTACGGAAATAATACCACTTAAACTGATCCAAGAAGTTTTCATTCGTTGGAATTCAACTTTCTATGTGATAGAAAGATTTTTGGAACTACGTACCGCCATAAATAAAATTTTAAATTGTCATGTTACGGCTCCTGCAATGATTACAGCCAAAGACCTAAAGAAAATTACGGATATGTTACGTCCAATTGAATTGCTAACTCACGAAATTTGTGGGCAAAAATATGTCACAAGCAGTAAATTAATTCCATTAACCAGGATGTTATTCTAAAAAATATCCGGTTTAAAATCAAAATCAGCTATTTCCTCAAATTAAAAATAAAATAGATATGTTTCTTTAGATTTTTTCTTGCCCCAAACATCGAGTCACAATCTAAGCTCACTTGCGGACATATCCACTGCTTTGCCATATTTACAAAGCCTCTTTAGTTGCAGGAAAAATGAAATTAGAAATTTAATTGAAAATTTCTTAAATAGTTATGCCAATAAAAAAAGTCATATAAATTTATGCATTTCAATCGCTGCTTTTAAAAATACTTGAATTTTATTTAATAATGGCATATTCTTATATAAATTTTAAACGAGTATTTGTTGTAACCTTAGATACCTTTATGGTTATAAGTTATAACTAAGAGTGGCAACATTGCTCAAAATTTCAGTACCTGTTTTATATGTCAATGGTAACCTATTTAATAGTTTTGTCCTTGTTTAATTACCATATAAAGAGAGATGCAAATATCGTCATAGCGTGCTCGACGATAATTTCGAATACGCTATAGTGCTGTAGTAAATAATGTCAAACATGGTTTGTTTATACGAGCGCCATTACGACTAGAGAGTAAACATTTAGTTCTTTCGTTTTTATGTGTTTCTCAAGACTTCTAGTGACAAAATAAACATTTAAGTTAATTAATTGAATGTTCTTGGATTATATGGTTCGTCGGTGCCAGTTTGTCAGAAAACCAGCCGAAATGACCAAGGCATGTATCTACAACCACCCATACCATCCCCACTTTTTTAATTCATTCATTATTTCACTATTGGCGTTTAGGATTGTTGGCCGCAAAAATAAACGTGTTTATGAATGGGTAGCCCCCTCTATTGTATATTATTTACTCTAAGGCTATTTCAATAAATCTTCAAGAAAAGATATCAGAAATAAAAAAAATATGACTTCCAGCAGAATCTATTAACATTCTGTCTGTTTCCACTTTATTGGACCAGGTTAAAAACATGCACTTCCAAGACGTTGTGGCATGTTCTAGAGCTATTAGAATTATAAAAGATTTGATAGTAATCCCAGACCAATGAATCTGAGAAAGCAGATCTAACAAAAGAAAAATATTCAAAAGGTGACACCAAATAATTTAATTTATGGAATGAGCATTATAAACTTGTTCAAAACAAACAGCTCTACCTCTTCAAAGTGAACTCAGTGATATGCCTTAGGAATTAAGCTATTATTTAAAAAGCAGAAACCGTTAGAATTTTGAAGCCATGGAATTAGTTCCTAGTTTCCCAAAATGAAACCGGTTGCGATAAAATATTTATCCTGTACTGCAACTTCTACGCCATCAGAAAGACTGTTTTCCAAAGCAAGAATTGCATTAACCCAACAAAGAAACCGACTGAAAGGACAATTACTTTCAAAATTATTATTTATGCAGTCAGTTGATAAAAATATTAATTTTATTATTTCTAGAGTATAGGTACATACTTGAACTATTGTTATTTTGCTTTATAGTTTATATTAGTTTTTATACCTACCTAGTTGTAGAAATTAGTTTTTTAAAAATTTTATTAATTATTTGCATTTTTATTTCCTTAGAATGTATACATATATTATCCAAATAAACATTTTATAGTATTGTGCATATTTTCCTTAGATTTCTTTCGACTTCTACCCATTCTTACAAAATCATCGATTATTATCCGTTGTCGGATTTTACCTGATTACTTTTCCACATCCCTAACTAGGAACACTGTCGGTGGTTTTCAATTGCCTACCGGCAGGTGACGCACTGAATTTTTATTTTCGATGTTGTCCTTACCCAGCTTTGAACTCTGAACGCCTTGGTTAGAAGCCAGAGCACCATTCTGCTCGACTAGAGCGAACACTCTATGAAATGAACAAACATTTTTTTCATAGTTTTATGATGAAATGGGAAGATTGACGTTGAATAAAGTTTTACAAGAGTTCAGTAGTTGAGAATGGTTATGTATCATGAAACAATGTTACAAATAAAATATGTTATGTTAATCAGGACGCAAAACGATTATTTTGGGTGTCTAAAAGAGGCCGCGAAATAAGAGTTTCCGTCCCTTGGGCGAGAAAGTCATATAGCTCGTTTCTCGAGTTTTAGTATGGTGTTACAGAAAGTGCGCGATACAGAGATAGGGGAGAGAGAAAGGCAAGTGACACCGGCGGCGGCGCGAATCGATTATACCTAGCAGTACACACGATTACAATCGTTTTGAGACAAGTGAAATCTTGTTCAGTCGTGTCGTGCATCGAATTAAGTCCACAAGCAATTTTGTGCTTTGCATATGAATATTACTTGTATTTTTATCTAATAATAACATACGCTACATTTTTGTAATAATTTGCTATCAATAAGCTTTAAAAAAATAAAATGAAAAACAATTTTATTTGTTCTGATAAATTAATTTAAATATAATTTTATGTCAAATATTACATATAGCATAATTAATGCAATAAAATGTATAGTTTTACATTATGCTACTTCTGTTCGTTAAATTGTTCTTATGAATATATTACAATAAAATTATTTTTTGAATGAAACATGTTCAACAAAATATTTCAATCAATTCTATAATTTATAACGATTAATATAAACAAAAATCGTATCAGTTATAGCGTCATTCGTGACAAAAAATGGTATATGCACCGCGGGAACGATGACGCGTTCGGCTTCAATGCCCTCGCTACGCTCGGGCCTGAAGTTCGAAGTCGCTATTTCGTTGCCTTGGTACATAAGGCACTATTTTGAATGTTTGCTTTATTTTATAAGTTAAATATCAATTTTGGATTGCGAAAAACTAATATGACAATGAAAACATTTTATTTACCCTAAGGCAAAACTATAAATTGTAAATAATCAGCTAAGGGCAATGAAAGTCCATTTAGACTTTTTAAATATCAGCTACTTTCTTCTAAAAGTTTAATATTGAAGGTAAAATACCTGGCAAATTGTCATCGAAAAGCATAACGAGTTCATTGTCTCTTGTAATTATCTTCTGGATCATCCTTCCACATAGACAAACGCTCTGGATACCTCGGTTCCATTAGAGAAATATCCTGAGGGAATCGTTCTGTTCTGTATTCATCACTGACATTTCCACAGCTAGGAGGGAGAAAAGTCTAGATGGAAGAGTAGAAAATGGATTCTCAGTGACAATGATATGTATATGAATTCATTGATAAAATTATTTTCCAATGATTAATGATAAAAGGAAAGTAATAGTGGGATCAGGATATTTTAAACAAAACAACATACAAAGCAAAATAATTTATGTAAAACGGTAAATTTATATTAACAATGATAAATATCACATTTTCTTACAATTAATATATATGATTTGTCCCAAAAAATTTTTAAATGAGGATTACTCTAAAATAGTGCAAAATAAATGGTTGCAATTCAGTTTACTGTACCTAGCATTTTATCAATAATGCAAGGAACAGCAAATCAAGGTCCATCCAACATTGAGTTAGGAAACCAAAAAAGTAGTAATGTCAATCAATATTGTAACCAGTTACTTGTGCTATTGAATCGTAAATATGCTATTTTGGTAGCTACAAAATAGTATGTTTTCTTGAATAAAACATACGGATTTTCATCTTTATTAATGGGTTTCATTACATTATTAAAAAGTTTCTGTATTTGAATGTATAAAGACTACTCTGTCCTTGAAGTGAGCTTCAGCCGCACTACCTCATGGCAATATACCTTTTTAAAAAAATTGTGGGTGCCAAGTAAAGTGTTATTAAAAAATATATTTTATATAAAAATTGCTCTATACTAAATGCGATTCAAATTATAACATGCATGGTCTAGGACATTTACATTACTGATAATAAAGAAAATTGAACTAAATGTAAAATTTTAATTGGAGCATAAAATTCAATGAAACTACGATATAGAAGGATATATAGAACCTAAAAAGCCAAAATAAATATATGGAAAACTTATTTAAAATGGAATTAAATGAAACATGCCTTTTCACAATTATTGACAAAAACATTGCAATAAATAAAGAAATACTTTTTAATATGTCCCGGGACTCTTTTTCACAATTATTTACAAATACCATTGTGATCAACAAAATATGTTTCAGTTGTTACGGGACTTATCTGATAATTGCTACAGACTCGTGGGATAATGTAATAATTTTTCAACAAACCTTTCAGGTTTTTTAATAAAAAATAGAATTGTGACCTAGTAAATGTACATCAACATTGTGATTTCTAAATGCCTAAATTTTAAATAAGACTACCTTTACATGTGTGATTATAAAAATTACTTTCTCAATATAATCAATATTTTGATGTTAATATTTAGTAACAAACAACTAGACCAACACTTTTCCTCATTTTACTACTGGCGATAACTTCATTATCGTCAGATAGTGAAAAATGTAATGTTGTATATTGCCAACTGATCTAGAACTTTCAATTTAATAAATATCAAGATAGAACGATAGTGACATAAAGGTAGATTATTGATAATCCACCAACTCTTATACATTTTTTATCAACAAACTTCGAAGAATTCAAAAAGCATGCCCCATGGATCTCAATTATATGTTTACAGTTTAAAAATTTTCTTACATGGATGAATTACCACAATAAATGAGTTTATGCGGTTTATGAAAGCTCTTCAGTTTTAATTGTGTCAAAAAGTAGTTTTACTACGCCACCAGCCATCTTGCTACCATAATGTCCTTTCCAGAACTGGGTATCAGTGCCTTCATGTAGGAATATTAGTGACATTACGTTATCTGGATAATCATCTATCACTATTTCTACCTGTAAATACGACATTATAAGTATAAAGTATGTAAACAATTCCTTTGCTACCCACATTACTGAAATTAACCTACATTTACATAACTTATTCAAATGCAGCCAGAAGTTTATTTTTAAAGAAATCGTTTAAAAAAGGCTTTTGACTCTAACATAAATGTTTAATACATAAACTACATAGGATTAATTACTCCCGTTCACTAGTATGGATCATCAGATATTTTCTCACAAGTCGCAGGTGTATAGTTAGTATCAATAAACACTTTCCCGATAATTTTCTATTCAACAAGTGGTTTGACAAGGCTCACTGTTATCTCCTCTAATGTATAACCTTTAATGATATGATGTGAAGATGAACTTATTACTAGCAATATACTGCAATTTGCAGATGAGCCAACTGGTATAGTAAATATATTACAACTGAAAGTGAATGATATATTGGGCCTAAAAATGGAGGTTAATAATAAATTCTGCTAAAACAAAATTAATAATTTTTAACCACAGGATCTAGGATTCTCCGACAATAAATATATGCACTAATACTATGAAATCCTCCCAATATGTCAAGTACCTGTAGATTGAAGTAGGCAACAAATTAAATTTCAACTGCCACATCATGTATGAAAAGAAAAATTACAACTAGAGCACAAGCTTAACATACAGTGCAGCAGTCGGAGCTTGTTTTTGTTCATAAACTCAATATATTGGTGTATAACCAAATGGGACTCGGACTAATGGATCAGACATGTTTTTCTGCATAGGTAATAATAATAATGTTTATTTTAAAATATGTTACAATTATTCGTACAAAAACAATTACAACATGTAATAAATTGACGTCAAACACAATGATATTTCAAAACTGATATTTTAAAAAATCCTCAATACAATAGGGTTCTAGATCTACAAGTATCTTTTTGGTGTTTTTTTAAATTGATTGCTACTAGCAGAACGTCTTACAAGTACTGGTAACTTGTTGTAAAATTTCATTGCCACATAATAGGGAGATTTTTTAGTAAGTCTCAATGTATGATACGGATAAATGAGGTCATGCCTCGTGGTGTTATATTCGTGTTCTATGGCATTTAGATTAAAAAGTTCTCTATTTTTAAACAAATACATCAAACATTCAAAAATGTACAGAGCATAAACAGTCACGATGTTACTATTCTTAAAAACTGTTCGACAAGACTCCTTATAATGTTTGCAATTGATTATTCTCATTACACTTTTTTGAATAACAAAATATTCTATTTGTGTTCTTATTGGATCTCCAAAAAATTATTCCGTATCTCATAACCGATTCATAATTTGCAAAATAAAGAGATAAAGCTGCTTGCTTGTCTAGATATTTAGATTATTCTTAGTCCATAGGACACTTTTCCAAGCGTCGAGGAGATTTACTCTATATGTTGTGACCAGTTCATCCATTCATCAATGTAAACACCCAAAAACTTGGTGTCGTGTGATAACCGGAAAGTGATATTTTTAAATGATACATCCTTTGAGTTTTCATCTGCTGTTAGATAGTTTGCTCCATGGATCAACAAAGAAGGCCAAATCAAAGGTTTGGCATGCAAGGATTCTAAATTGATTTATGATCAAAGGCAAGTATCTCCGCGTGCCTGTGTAATCATAAGAAATAACATAAAATATATTTGCGTTTCAGAATATGTGTCACGGGACCTTGTTCCAATCATGGTTCACCTCAACATTGGGGGTATCGACCGAGGCATCGTCATTGCCTCTGCCTACTTCTTTGGAGACGGGCCGATGACACCGCCAGAAGAAGTACAAGAGCTAGTGAGACACTGCACTAACAGCTGGAAGCACTAACCACAACGCCAAAGGTGACTGTTTATTAGAATATCTCTTAGCAAATAACCTTGAGACATTAAACGTGGGAGCAACCCCCACTTTTGTCACGAGAGCAAGAGAAGAGGTCCTGGACGTAACAATTGTTGATGTTGCTGCTAGGAAAAATGTAAAAGATTGAAGGGTGATGAGCGAGCCATCACTTTCCGACCATAGGCTCATCGAATTTAGGATAGAGGTAAGTACTACATCGATTCCTACAATCCGAAATCCTAGAAATACTGATTGGTCTCTTTACAAGACCAATCTGAAGTACAATTTGGAACACGTCGAAGTAAATGGGGTAAATCACCCGCACTACGACCTGGAACAAAGAGTCGAACAGATAAGTGAGGCAATAATGGAAGCTTTTCAACCCAGTTGCCCACTGTCAAAAGCTCGTTTAGAAAAGGATGCTCCTTAGTGGAATGAGAACCTGTCAAACCTCAGAAAAGAGGTCCGTCGGCTCTTTAATAGAGCCAAACGTGACGGTAATTGGCAGGGGTACACTGAGAAGCTTACTCAGTACAATAAAGAGATTAGGAAGGCCAAAAGGCTTAATTTTCAAGCATTTTGCGAAACGATTACTTCCACTCACACAGCGGCCAGACTACAAAAGGTTATGGCAAATGGGGGAACTTGTAACTGTTTCTTATCAACCTTATCAACACAACTAGATTTTTCAAAAAATTTGGTTGTTATCTTCTTGAACTTGAGTTACAAAAGCGAACGGCAGCTTTTCATCGGACAGCATTGATGAGAGTGAATCAGGTATACATCACATAACCCGTGGTGCCATGCAATTTTGTCTTATATAATAAAAAAAATAAGTAATTTGAAGATTATAGATTTTACCAAATTGCAAAACATAAAAAATCTAAAGTAAGAGGTGAGGCCAAACAATAAAAAGTTTATTTTAAAAAAAGACAAAGATCATCCTTTCATGCAGATTTGAATATAGTTATTTTAATGACAATGGGAATAATGCTCAATAGGTTCTTGATAAAATATTCAAATAAGAAATTGAAGTCATTTAATTCTTAATTGGTAAGTTATTCAAGACCTTAGATATGTTCAAAAAAATGAATACAGTGACCTTTCGGCACTATAGTTTACCTTTAAAAAAAATTATAAATTTACATATTGTAATGTATGAACGTAACTTATTTCTGTAGGGATTTTAATTATTGTCCGTTACTGAAAATTGAAAAAATATCACAATAAATTTCTCCGAAATTTCACAATTAACAATTGGAGTATTGAAATTAAAATTAAAGAAATATCTGGCCCGATTGTCTCTATAAGTAGGTCCCCCGACGCTCTGGAAAACTCTGTACACTTTTCTCCAAGCTTTATCGGTCTCGCGAATAGCTTCGCGTGCCTTGCAAAGATAAATCGGCGACCAGCCCAAATAAATTTCATTTTCGGACTTGAGCGTGGAGTGTAGATTAGTATTCAGCTCAAGTTCTCTAAACAACACATAAAATCGTATCTTGCCCAACAAAGGTTAACTTAAGCTACCTTAAAACCCTAAAAACTCTTTTTAATAAACAAAAAAAAACATTACTGATTAGGAGAATACAAAAAAAAGGATGGATAAATCTACTTTGAAAGCTGAAATCTTAAGGAGGTCGCGCACCTTATTAGAACGGTTTTCCACACAAATCACTAATTGGGAATGTCAAGGGCTTTTAATCGACCACCAAAAAAATGTCACCAGGTACAGGTAAAACCTCTCGTTTCTTCGATTCTACTCTGGCCACTCCAAAAATATCCTATCCAAAGAAATTAAAAATCACTCTGTCTCACTCCAACCAACTAACATATACCCTGTCCTTAACCAGTACTATTGGTGGCCTAACTACTAGGTACCAATAATTCAAACTAATAAGATTTGCCAAAAGACAGTGGCGTATCCCAAAACCAAAACGTTACAAACTAACCCCACAATGTCGCTGAAAAAGCCAGAGGGATCATACACGGAAGGTGAAGAGGAACGATCGATTCTTCTTATTAGAATCCACTTTCCAGGTTGTGAACCAGCAGCAAGCACTGAATTACACCAAAAAATCCCGCAAGGAAGATTGGGACATTGCTAAGAAAATATTTACCAGACAACGGTTGGAATGGGCAATAAGTACCTTTCGACCATATAAATCACCAGGAGTGAATGGAATATTTCCAGCACTCCTCCAGCAAGAGATAGATGTCACCTGCTGAAGATTACAATAAGCAGTCCAGCATTAGGTCTAATACCTAGAAAATGGAGAAGGGCAAGGGTAACCTTCATACAATAAATAGGGAAAAAAGATGGGCCTGATCCCCGATATTTTAGACCCATCTGCCTAACATCGTTTCTACTCAAAACGATGGAGAAAGTAGTGGATAACTACATAAGAACAGATAATTTGGGGAATATACCACTTCATAAATGTCGGCATGACTACAGAGCGGGTCGATCAACTGAGACGGCTCTGTGTCAGCTGACCGAAGTCATACAGAGAACTCTGAACAACAAAGAAATCGCAATGTGCGCATTCCTGGATATATCTGGGGCCTTTGACAACTCAACTGATCTGTCTGTCAAAGAAGCACTAAAAAGGCGAGGAGTAAAACAAACCATTGTGAAATGGATGTATGAGATGTTGACGACGAGTATATCTGAGACACAGGTGGGGAATCAAACCACCTTATTTGAAGCCACCCGCGGGACACCACAAGGGGGAATGATATCTCCCCTTCTATGGAGCCTTGAAGTAGATGAGTTGCTCTAGAGGCTAACAGAGCTTGGCTTTGAATGTATGGGCTATGCTGATCACATAGTTCTAATAGTCAGAGGTAAGTTCAAGAGCACCTTGTGTGATTTATTACAAAAGGGCCTCAGAATTATTGAGCAATGGTGCTTGTCAGTGGGGCTAAGCATTAACCCAAATAAGACCATAGTAATTCCATGTACCCGGAAAAGAACACTTCCAGCCATGAAACCCCTATCTTTAAACGGGGAAATCATAGAATGGAAATCAGAAGTTAAATATCTAGGGATAAACCTAGACAGTAAGCTTCTGTGGAATAAGCATGTTGAAATAACTGCTAGTAAAGCAATAAGAGCTTTGATGACGTGTAGATATCTAGCTGGTAAGAGTTGGGGCTGTCACCCAAAAATACTACGATGGATGTACACCATGAATGTGATACCAGCAATTACGTATGGGGCAATATTTTGGCATACAAAAGCAAGTCAGTACAGCACGAGGAAGACCCTCGACAAAGTTCAAAGGCTTGCCTGTGTGTGCATCACTGGAGCTATGAGAACGTGTCCAACTAGGGCACTTACAGATCTCACACCTCTACATCTGGTGATAGAAAGAATTGCCCAAGCGGCAATTCTTAGAATATGTAAGAAAGGTTCAGGCAACGGGAGTATTAAAAATCAGGGAGCCTGGTCCTCTCTAACAAAATAAATCTAATCAGCGAATCTTCCCAGTGACGAAATGATCAGGAAAGTAAGCATCGAAAAGAATTTCACTACGATGCTAAATAAGGGCAGAGACTGGGAAAGGGAATACACCAACCAAACTCTCAAAGAAAATAGTATTAGATGATATACAGATGGTTCAAAAACCACCACTTGACCAGGCGCTGGAGTATTTCGGCCTGACACCAGATACTCATTATCATTAGCCTCCTATCCGATCATCCTTCAGGCAGAGATACTTGCGATTGAAAGATGCGTGGAAATGAACCTAGAAAGAAACTATCAGAAATGTGACATATCGATCCATTCTGATACTCAAGCAGCTATCAAAGCATTGAGCTCCCATGTCATTGACTCAACGTTGGCATGGGAGTGCCGAAGAAAACTTGATGAATTAGGCAAGAATAACAGGGTCTCTTTAGTCTGGGTTCCTGGCCACTCGGGAATCACAGGAAATGAAGATGCCAATACACTTGCCAGGAAAGGAGCACAAACGCCCTTTATTGGCCCGGAGCCTTTCTGTGGTGTAGGAAAATGCTCCTATAAGAATGAGTTTCAGAAGAAAGAGGAAACCGAAAGAGAAGCACTCTGGCGGCGCCTTCCCGCGCTGAAACATTCCTAAAAGTTCCTGCGGAAAGTTGACACTGCTGGATCCAAAAAATATTTGGGTCTCAGAAAAAATAAGCTACATCTCCTCACGGGCTTTCTTACAGGACACTGCCGCCTTAGGACGCACCTAATGAGAATAGGTCTAGCAGAAATTGACGAGTGTAGATTCTGTGGGGAGGAGGATGAAACTCCGGATCACCTAGTTCTAGAATGCCTCACCATTGCTAGCCAACACAAGAAATGCTTCGAACAAGAAACTTGTAAGAGTGAGGATATAACCTCGTTGAAGCCGTCCCAAATACTAGAGTTCATTAGAACCCTGGAACTGGAAGGCGAGCTGTAGTAGTAGCGAGAACAGCTCTGATAGGGGGGCACAATAAACCTTAGGTTTCGTTAAAATCTAGTGTTGATTGTATAAGTGTCAAGAAAGTGCACGTGAAAGGACAACAGAGAACAAGTACTAAGAAAGTCATAATATATACTTTTATACAATTTAAACTATTGAATTAATGCAAAAGTAAAAACAAGTCTAAAGTACCTAGCAAATCAGCAAATAAATAAAATCTAGAATTGATAAGAATATTAATGACAAAACTTACTAGAATTCCTTAATAACATAATTAATATTTATACAAATTACAAAACAACAGAGGCGGACCTAAGTAGGATATTTTTAAGAAGAACAAACTTATCGGGAAAGTCAGCTCGTGTAGGTGTCGGTGAATGAACTGAATAAAGCATCGGCGGTAGCGTACACGAGACACAATACCGATAAAGTTAAGCTGGAGAGATGGGAGAAATTGAGGAAATAAGGTAAATGTTCAAGTTTCTTAAGGAGAAAATGGCAACACTTACAAAATAAAACTGAGCTTTAAAGAAAATGAGAAACTGAGAGAAGAGAATAAAAACATCAAGCAGCAAATGAAAACACAAGAAGAATTGAAATGTTAGAAAGAGAGCTAAAAAGATATGCCTTCAATTCCGATACTATTTTTGGCACTGGTGCCGCTTTAATAGCAGACATTTTTTCATCAGTTGGATTGTAATGCGTATTGCCCAGGTAAGCTCAATAGAGACAGAGTTCGATTAAATTAACTGATTTATTGCTATAAAAAATATTATTTACAATGCTAAAAATAAACTAAAATACAATATTCTATATATACATCACTTTGGTACGTAATTATATTGAAAATCACGTTCCGACGGTCCGCACTCCTCTGTCGATCGATGTGTACTGACGATCTGAAAGTAGGTAGGTATAACGGTGCGAAATTTCCACTGTGGTATACGGGATTCTCTATGTCCTATGAAATGTTCAGACAGCCAAAGTTGAGAACAGCCGATAGATCAATACTCTTTCGGTTATAGTCTCAAGATGTGAGTATATCGTTTATAGTTAGTCAATTCCCAACTTAACGACTCTCTCGGTTTTATAGGGATGTAGTTATTCTGACGCGTCAATACCACACCAGAATTATACTAACATTGGGAGCGATCGTTTACAGACGGTCAATACCCGGCTCAACGTTTGCAAACCCTATAGAGATACTGCAGAGTTTTCGATGCGTCAATACCGCACCGAAATTCTTCTAACAGTTTGAACAATCGTTCTCGTTTCCGTCAATACCAGAAACCAACGGCCGTTCAAGTGAATTATGTATAAAAGTCGAATCAATACTTCGACTTAGTACAACACTCCATGGTGAATTGTGTAAAGCATATAAGGTTAAAGTCAGTACCTTCGACCTATGCTTCGCACTGGAGGCGGCTGAACTTGTAGGAGCAGGAGTCCGTAATCCAAGTCGCTCTCTTGTCTGTCGGCTTGCATTTTTATATACATCTTAGCGGTGGTGGTGGAAGTCTCCTTCCCTTCTACTGTCGATTCTTCGTGCGCATCTTGGCGTGGGGGACTTTGCTGTTCTGGTGGGGTATTGCGTCATCACGGTGTTAACTGGTTTATTGAATCGATATTTCTAGTAATGAATTTATATCATTACAGGATGTACCCCCATTAACATCAATAATATGACCAAGAAACGTGACTTTAGTTTTAAAGAAACGACATTTTTCCCCACTTACTTTGACATTATAATATAACAATTTTCTTAAAACATTCATCACATTTTTTGTACATACCTGTAATGAAGACCCAAAAATTAAGATATCGACCAGATGGCATTTAGTGTTTTTCAATCCTGAAAGAATATTATCCATAACTGATTGAAATATTCCTGTTACTGCACTAATGCCATAAGTCATCTAGTATACGCAAATAATGCCACATGAGTATTAATAACTAAAAGTTGTTAAGCCTTTTCACTTGCTCTCAATTGCTGATATGCTCCTTTAAGATCAATGACAGTGAAGTATTGACATCCGCTTAAACATGCAAAAATATCCTCAGGGAGAGGAAGCATACAGTGGTCACAATCTAAAGCTTGATTCAAGGTTTTCTTAAAATCAACACAAATTCTTATCTCGTCTGATGATTTTTTTGGGACTACTACAATGGGGCTTGCCAGTTGCTAACACTTACTTTTTTTAAAATACCTAATTTGACCATTTTTGAAAGTTCTGCCTCAACTTTATCCCTCAAAGCATAGGGCATGTTATATGCCCTATGAAAGGTTGGTTGTGCTCCCTCTTTTAATTTTAAATCTACCTGAACATATTTAATGCAGGAATCTGCTTTTTCTATAAACACGCTTTTAAACTCAGTTTTGAATTTAGTTATTAAACTTGAGATTTGCTGTTCGACAAGATATTCGGAATGACTAGCTACCATTTTATTACTACTAAGGCTACTACTTAACTTTGGGCAGTCCAACACCTTACTCATATTGACTTTTTCATATTTAAAATTTATTTTATCTCTCCAATCAGGGTTTAAAATGTTAAGACAATTTCGTCCCAACAGTGGCGAAAATAGATGTCTACAATCTAAAACTACTAATGCTTAATAAAAACATCTGTTTCTCCAAGAATTTTGACTCCCTGGCCAGTTAAAACTCTCAAGTCATATTTAACATATAACTTCAAATCATACAAGTATCTATTAAAGTCCTTGAAATGCATCACTGTACGACACGCACCGCTGTCAATTTCAAATATTATTTGCTTACCCTCAACTTCCAATTCCACCTTTTCAGGTTCTGATTTACCTGACTGTAACACCGACAAAAATCAAAGGACTAAAGGTTCCTGTTCGGCTTCGACACCATTTTCCACTACTTTGAGCACTGCACTATTACATACTCTGCTAGTATGCCCAGACTTTTTACAATTTAAGCAATCCCAGTTCTTTGCTGGACAAGTATTGGAATTATGCTTGCGTCCACAACGAAAACAAGGAAAAAAAATTGCAACTAGAGCTTGGTGCCGGAATTCTTTTTTATTTGCTAAGACATCCAAACTCTCTTCTTGAACTTGTGGATGGAATTTCTATAGACTTCACTTGACATTCAGGTACTTCTGCTGATAACGCTATATCAAAGGCTCTTTCAAAAGTTGAGTTGTCTTCTAATAACAATTTTATTTTTATTGAACTAGAACGAACTCCACAGACCAACCAATCCCTAAGACATTCAGCTACAGTGAGTGACAAACAAAGTTTGACTGCCATTGTCTAAAAGAATTCTAATAGAAAATTGCTGTCCTATCTTTGGCTTGACATAGGCCTGTGAGGTGGATAATAAAACATGAGAATTTTTGGAAGAGAGAGCGGTCAACAAGGTTGTCGAAATATGTAACAAGTCTACAGGAAGTTGTGAATTACGACCAATGGAAGATGCTTTTTTGCACAAATAGTACATTTTCTTGGAGAGAGACACGGTGGATGAAATGTTTATTTCCAAGAGAGTTAAAACACAAAGCTTTTGACTTTACAAATTAGTGCCTATCCTTAGGGACTAGAGCAGTAAAATTGAGACAATAATAGTTTATGGGAGTTGTTTTTACAAAATATGCAGTGCTTAGTGTTTTGTGTGAAATTAGATGCATTGGATCTTTGGTTGGAGTGAATATTATGCTTAGTGTTTATATGTATTGAGACCTTTTGCTGAGGTGTAAACTTTGATTTACTATCTTTAAAATGGGACAGATGCCTGATTGATTTAGTTTCTGTATGGGACATGGAGGAATTATCATTTTCCAAAAGTATGCATTTCTAATCTAAAAAGTCTAGGAATTTGTTAATTGAGGGGAGAGAACCTATTTCGCAACTTTCTTCAAAGGTACACTTCGTATTGAAATCTAGTTTATTCTCTAATAAAAATATTATTAAATTCTCAAACATTACTTCATCTGATATATTGAAATTCTTTAAGCCTTCGAGCATAGCGCGCACGTTTGTGACAAATTTTTGCAATTTAATATGATCACATTTTATTAAAGACCCTTACTCAAATATGTGACGAAATATTTTTAATTTCTTTTTATAAAAAAGAAAATATTTTTTTAAGATATTGTGTTTTTTGTTATATGCGTTAAAAAATTATGAATAGCAAATAAAAGATATTTTTTTGCCTTTAAACGAGTGGAAACATTATTGCAATAGCTATTCTATTTTCCGAAATATAAAGCCTCCAATTTTAAATTGATTTTTAAATATTTTTTACCTATAATTTCGGTCTCAACCAAAAGAAGAAGTCGTAACTTTCGTTATCTATGTAGAAAAACTTGTCTGATTCGTTGGAATAAGTCCCATTTAGTTTAACGCCAATATTGTGATCATTTCTAAAACAGCTCCCCGCTTAATACAAGAATGAGGGAATTATAATTGAAACTTCTGCCAATATTTATAAAATGATTAAGTAGGCCCTTAATGAAATATGGTTCCATAATTATTGTATACTTGTAAAAACCGGGCAAAAATAATATAAAAGTAGGTGAAACCAGCCTACGGAAAATAATAAAAATGAGACACCCCAATTGCAAAATCCACCAAATGCACTTCTTTTCTTTAAAACTGGAATAGAATCTATAAACGAATAACTTATAAATCATTTGAACCCTTCTCTCTCGAAGAAAACAGCATCCAGCTGATCGAGTCTCACATCCTGAAAATACCAGAAAATGTGCTGCATAGAAAACATAAGAAATCCTCTTTATATCCAATCGATAAACAACTTTCGTTCAAGCCCTTCCTTCCATAATAAAGCTTGTATATAATTTGCACTTGTTGATATATCTAGTGTATTGTAATTACCACCATTATTTTTTTAACCATTTAGTGTATTCTAGTATCTACACATAGTTTAAACATTTATCTCCATTTACGTTATTCCTTGGTTACATGTTATGTTACCTAGAGTGTCGTGATGGACAGTCAAGGCGATAATTCAACATACCAAACATCAGAATCAGAAGGAAGCTACTCTGAGATGGATATAAATGACTCAGGTCATTAGAAAACAGTGAGAATCAAAAGTAAAAACAAAGACAGAAGTGAAAGCCCACATATCAAAATAAAACACACAGATATACCACAATTATTACAAGAAGAAATAAATAACATAATTGGAACAAGCTCCCACACTAATGCACAAAAGCAACATCATTTAACTAATAACAACCCAACAAAAAACCTGTCTCCACAAAAAGTTTAACAAAACAATCAAGCTACAATGAATACAATGCAAAACAAACCAAGACCATCTACTCAAATATTCCACCAAAATAATTCTGCCAAAATGAGAGAAATTACAAATAGAAACTACAAACATTCGTACTACATAAAAGCCAGTGAGACTCTGACACGAACAAAACTGGCAGATATCTGAGAAATAGAAAACCCCAAATCAAGTGATATGTGTGATACTGAAAACCAAAATCGGATTCCTATTAAAATCAGATGAAGAAAAACCTAAAACGACTCAAACTCTCCAAAAACTAATTGTCGATAAACAAATTTTAAATTTTTCAGATACTCAAACATCAACAAAACACCAAACACATGTAAGCAACTCATCAATTTCATACAGTGTCTGCGCATAGGTTCGGTAGAACATGAAATAACAGATGAAGAGATAAGTGAACAGCTAAAGAAGGTCTGCATCAATCACAGGTACTGCAAGAGAATAATTTCAAAAGCCACACAAAAAGCTACCATACTTATTAGAGTTATCTCAGGATGCATCACCTCTACTGAAAAACTTTTGAAGGAAGGTTTTTTCTACAAACACAGACACTATCCAGTATACCCAAGCACTCCCCCTGCTCCAATTCCACAACCCTGCACCCGTTGCAAAAAATTTACCCATACTACAGATAAATGCAAAGAACCAATCAAATGCACCAAATATGGAGGTCATCATTATGTATCAAAAGGTAAAACACACTTACCTCCAAAATGTTCTAGCTGTGGTGCTATAGATCCTGGGGCTAGGTCACTAAAATGCCAGAACAGGCCAACAAAACCAATAGAAGGTATACCCAACAATAAAATCAAACCGTTAAACAAAAAATCAACAGAAATTGATACAAAAACAACCAAGAACTCAAAAATAGATTCCCATATACAAAGAGATGAACTGATAACAAAACTAAAAAAACGATTTATCACAGAATACAGCATAGATACAGTCGCACCCTTTTTTAGTAACAGAGTGTATATACTTATGTTTGATCTCGACGAACCTCAAACGATTTCACCAACAGTGTAAATAATGATCAAGTTCTTGTCGAAACTTAAGATTCTCTATGCCAACGTCAACAGCTACATACCAAAAAAACTGCATAACATGATCCAAAGACATCAAATAAACTGTGCACTCTTTGTAGAAACAAAAACCAATATAGACAGTAACACAAACTATGGAAACTGGAATATGATTA
Organism: Galeruca laticollis; assembly: GCA_963921935.1. Classification (NCBI taxonomy): domain Eukaryota; kingdom Metazoa; phylum Arthropoda; class Insecta; order Coleoptera; family Chrysomelidae; genus Galeruca; species Galeruca laticollis. The sequence continues at coordinate 164,455,342 of OY998175.1, read as the reverse complement.
AGAAAATTGGCAATATAGTTAACACAAATACAAGAGGTGGGAGTTTGGTGCACGTTCATCCCAAGCTGAACATGAGAAGGAGCAATCCTCCTAAAATGAACAACCCGTTAAGTGAAGCAACACATTTTACTATTCCTTTTCTAGAAGTCAAACTACACATCATATTGGTCTATGTTCACCCAAACGCTAAAATAGAGAAGACAGTATTTAATAAAGCAAGCAAGTACCAATATTGTATAATTATTAGGGATAACAATGTAAATAAACAAAAAGAGAAACAGCTAAAGTATTTTATGGATAACAGCTCATTTAAAAATGCACAAACCCCCCTACATTATAAATGATAAACAATAACGATACCACTGGCACTCCTAATGCTATTTACAGAAAACCTAGAACACAACATAGAGCAAGTTACCATTAACTTAGAAAAGATAATAGATCTTAGTGATGAATACAGAGTTAATTTAAATAAATGTAATAGACGAAGTTAACAAAAAACTAACCAAACATATTGAGGAGCAGGAAAACACACATGAACAGTCCCGAACAACTGTGGATGACATTAAACAGTTCAACACACTGCTAATCATGTACTATAGAAAATTACCACTATGAAAAAAATAACTTTCACAATTTTGAGCTACCACCATTCATTATACAACTAATTAAGAACAAGAGCAAAATGTACAGAGGTTACCTTAAAAATCCCAATGTAGATTATAAACGTCACATAAACACCTATAACAAGAATATTCAAACGTTAATAAAACAGAAAACATAAATGAATCAACACGTGTAATGAAATTAATAGACTAAGGGGAAAAACTACTGGCAACAAATTAAAGAATGAGTACATATAAAGCTGACCACATCATACCAGATATGGAAATAAACGGAATCCTATTCTCCACTGACCCAGAGAAAGCAGATCTATTTGCTGAACATTTCACGGAGGCACTTTAAAAAAAATATTGGACGAGAAGATAGGACTATTGAGGAAGAAACATACTTTGAAATCATACACAGGGGCAGAAACACAGCTCCAAGATATGATAAAATATTAAAAAAAATTAAACTATAATAGTATATTACATTACGAGTGCGGAAAGTGACACTTTTCACACGAGTGGGAAATATTGTAGCACGAGGCGTAAGCTGAGTGCGACAATCCCACGAGAGTGAAAAGTCACTTTCGCACAAGTAATGTACAATATTTTTCCTACGACCACCCGTTTTATGAAACAATATGTAAATAACAGATCTTCTGTATTGGGTTGCCTGACTAATCTAACGTTTTATTTGTGATACGATATGTTTGAAAATTGTTTCTATAAAAAGTGCACATGAATGTACAATTACTTTTATAGTGAAATAAAGAAATAACGATAATTAATGATATTTGAAAAAATGACAATAAGTAAGTACTTATTAGATACAACTGGGGAACAAATTGAATTATTTGGAACCATAAAAATTAAAAGTTAATTGGTTATTGTTACAATAATAAATTAATAGTTTTAGGATTTCGTTGCTATCCCTTAATTACTTCAACTTTAAAAATAGCTAAATTTTGTCTTAATAAAATGAAACTATAAGAAATATAATTAGATTAATGTAAATCGACTTATGAGATATAAGCACATATCTCTGATAACCATAATACAAATCTGAATTAGCTCAGTTGGAAGAGTATCTGGTATGATGACCAGAAGGTTGTGGTTTCGATTCTCGGCATCAACAATTTTTTCTTTTCTTTATTTATTATAAATAATTAATTTTTAATCCAGTTTTTATGTAAATAATATCGATAAGGAAGAGCAATTAATAATTACATCTGTAAATCTTACAGGATTCACGGGTTTGACGGCTTATTGACAGCCGTGCGGAAAGTACTTTCCGCACCCGTGAGAATAAAGCTCACTTTCCATGGGAGTAGAGAGTGCGATATGTGTTACTTTCTTATGTGGTCGTAGGAAAAATTCATTTATATATCATAAAGATATATGAATTTTGTTTAAAAACATAGCATTTTCCACAGGAATGGAAACACGGGATCTTAATTATGATTCCAAAGCCCAACACATGCCACTCGGATGTTAAACATTATTGACCAATAACACTCCTGTCTGTCCTAGCCAAAAATTTTGAAAATATAATAATATGGTTTTAGGGAAAAGTGCTCTACTATACAATAGCAATCCTGACATCGAATATACAAACCTCTAATCTGCAAGGAGAACATAGTGTTGCTATTTTCCTGGACATTAACAAAGCCTTTGACAGTGTTTGGCACTGTGGATTGTTGTACACACTACAACACATGAAATGCCTGGAATACCTGCTACTAATAATAAAAAAATATCTCAGTGACAGAACAATACAAATAAAAGTTAACAACAGTTTTTCACAAACAATTATACCTCAACAAGAAGTCCCGCAAGGCTCCCCACTTTCTTCTTTGCTCTACAATCTTTACTGTTATGACATATACAACTTCGGGTTAGCACCAGATCATATAAATTTACAAAAATACATATTGCAGTAAGCAGATGACACCACTTTAATTAGTCATAACAGCATAAAAAAAAAACAATGAACAAACTGCAAACACTAATGAACAGAACGGAAAAATGGTTCAACAGGTGGAGAATGAAGCCTAATCCTTTGAAATCTCAAATAATAATCTTTAATCATACACCAACACATTAATCACCATCTATTTATATTAACAACAAAATAATTCCATGTACATTAACTGTAAAGTACCTTGGTATGACTATCGACAACAAACTTGACTTTAATAAAAATGTAGAGATAGCAAGGAAAAAATATATTAGAAGTAGAAGAAGGTTGATGGGTGTATTTTCTCAAACGATGAAAGTGTGTAATTTATTTACACACTTTCATCGTTTGAGAAAATACACCCATCAACCTTCTTTTACTTCTAAAATTCAAGTGTGTACATAGTCTTCAACAGTCTTCCATTAAAAAAATATATTAGCCAAGGAAAACACTTTCGAAGCATAACATACAAAACATGGGCATAAGCAAGAAAACTGCAGCACACATATACAAAAGTATCTGTAGACCCATACTCGAGTATGGCCATATAATATACCAAACAATAAGAATACCTGTATGGAAAACCCTACAGACAGCAGAGACAACAACCTTAAGAGCCATCCATCAAACAAACTTCTATACCAAACCACAAAGGTACAGCCACTCTGTCCCAAGTATTCTCCAAGCGGATGCATAATAATAATGAAATTATGGATGCACTATGCATAGAACGAGATTACACACTACAGTCGAAACGAAAATATCCTCATAAGACAGTTTGGGAAGTGGTAAATAGTCATTAAAGGAAAATGAACAATGATGAAGTGAAAATTCTAACAATAACATTTTTTTCTTTCTGTTTAGTTGTTTATACTCTTTTTTACATATACACACAATGTTCCTTTAATTTCTATTGTCTCTTATACTAAATAATGTAAGTATTACTGGCTGAAGGACCTTGGTCGATGGCCATTTGGTCGTACCAATAAATGACGTTTTATTATTATTATTATATATTTTACTAATTCATTTTTACATTCTTGAAAGTCAAATATTCCTCAAAAAATAGTATATTACATTACGGGTGCGGAAAGTGACACTTTTCACACGAGTGGGAAATATTATAGCGCGAGGCGTAAGCCGAGTGCGACAATCCCACGAGAGTGAAAAGTCACTTTCCCACAAGTAATGTACAATATTTTTCCTACGACCACCCGTTTTATGATTACGCCGAGTGCGACAATCCCACGAGAGTGAAAAGTCACTTTCCCACAAGTAATGTACAATATTTTTCCTACGACCACCCGTTTTATGAAACAATATGTAAATAACAGATCTTCTGTATTGGGTTGCCTGACTAATCTTACGTTTTATTTGTGATACGATATGTTTGAAAATTGTTTCTACTAAAAGTGCACATGAATGTACAATTACTTTTATAGTGAAATAAAGAAATAACGATAATTAATGATATTTGAAAAAATGACAATAAGTAAGTACTTATTAGATACAACTGGAGAACAAATTGAATTATTTGGAACCATAAAAAATAAAAGTGAATTGGTTATTGTTACAATAATAAATTAACAGTTTTCGGATTTCGTTGCTATCTATATCTATATTGTGGTTTCGATTCTAGGCGTCAACAATTTTTTTTCTCCTCTTTATTTTTTATAAATAATTAGTTTTTAATCCAGTTTTTATGTAAATAATATCGATAAGGAAGAGCAATTAATAATTACATCTGTAAATCTTACAGGATTCACGGGTTTGACGGCTTATTGACAGCCGTGCGGAAAGTACTTTCCGCACCCGTGAGAATAAAGCTCACTTTCCGTGGGAGTAGAGAGTGCGATATGTGTTACTTTCCTATGTGGTCGTAGGAAAAATTAATTATTATCGTTAGTTACTTACTTTCGCCCATGTGGCATTTCCCCATTGTGGCATAACTATTTGCTTTTCCTCTTGGAAAAGTACTGCACTATCGTAATCTATATCATCATCATCTTCATATCCTTCTCTTGTTATTTGCTTTATTTCTTGAGAAAGTCCCTTGAATTGTAATACATATTTACTGCCACAATCAAAACGAGCAGCTACCCATTCACTAGCATAAAGATGTGGCTTGTGTTTGTTCATTATATACCTTAGCAAACGTCGGTTTTCTAACTTGATTTCCTAAAATAATGTCATGCAATTAGATTATTTTTGACCATAATGTAGTGTTTTTATTCTCAGGAATATCAGAAAAGATGAAAATGTAAGCAATATTTAACTGGCTTTGTTGAAAAATCCATATGCACAATATATTCGCTGGTAGATGTGAGCACAAATGAAGAAATTGTTGGCATCGAAGAAAAGTAGGTTAAGGAAGATACTTTTTCAGGTACTCATGTAGTTTTATATTCAAGTTGTTTGTTAAATTTAGATTGGGTCCTGGTACTATGGTTTATTTACTGGAAAGAAAAGCAACAAGTATGATTTAGAAAAGTATACAAGGTGTGGCTATTTAATAATCGCACTGAAGACTTTTTATTCATCTGTAATTACAGCAGAAGTTTGACCACCTACAATGTACCCTTGGGATCCCTTACACCACTCGCCGCTTCCATTGTTGAAAGCAGTGCTGGAAGCCCTCTTCTGGCAGATGGTTGAGAACCTCCGTCGATTTTGTTTTCACGGCTTCCACACTAAAAAAACATAAATCATCACAAGTAAACTCTTTGTCTAACAAATCAGTAGCTATGTTCTGTCTTCATTCCTTTTGCTCAAGAGTGAGGAGTTTCGGCACCATTTTTGCACAAGCATTATAAAAAATGCATGCCTAATCTGTCCAACACTTCCTTTATCGATTCCTGTTATTTCGGCAAACATTTGGCTGCCCACACGATGATCAGTGCGGATTAATTTACAAAGTTTTTCATCGTCCTGAGCTCCAATCGTCTTCGGTCGTTTTACGCCTTTGTTTAACCAGTGATCGGTTGCAGTGTTAGAAGAAATCTAACATTTTTATTAGTGTTTTTAAATGAAACTCACGGTCTCTAGTTAATTCCACAATATAATAAAAGTTATTGAAAGTTCTAAAAAATTGACAATTGTTTCGATAAATCAATATCATCGTCAGAATGACAGAAGTTACATTTCATTTTATGCCTACCTGATGTTAAGTAGTTATTTTTGGCTAGACCAAGAAGTAACCTAACTTGTGAATGGCTTAATATATGTTTATAGAAAAAAGAAGATGTGATATTACAAATATTGAAGCTTAGATATTATTAGCCCTATGGTGATATCCTGGATATCATTTTTCCAATTAAGATCAGTATAACTGTGCAATGATATAGAAAACCAGGAAAACTATATCTGCTGATCTTTACAATTATCAGTTAAGAAGACAGTTTATTAGTGGAGAACTCCCTAGATTTAACTGTTCATTGACAACTTCATATTGTGGGTTTCTTAAATGTCTTCTAATTTCCAGTTCTTCAAGGAAATCCAGTTCTTGTTTCTTTTCACAAATATGCAGCACTTCTAGTTCTGTGTTAGGTATCGTTTATAAAACAAAAAATGATTTTAGATTCTTTCCGCTCCCGAAGTGCCTGGCGTGGATCTTATGTTAGCGCATGGCAGTTCGGCACTTAGCTGGCTCAAAATGCTTAAGCATATCGGGTAGATATTTGTTTTATTCTAACACGGGACCTAAAGCATACCCCAACTTGTTAGAAAAAAATCTAACGACGCGACCAATTACGTTTGAAATTTTTTGTGTTTTGTATCTTTTTTCATGGTTTGGTTTATGTTTTTGGTAAGTTTGGATTAAAGTTTGTTTGTTGCTGTTATTTTATTTTTAGAGCTAATAATAACTGAAACATGGACAAGAAACAAGAAGAAAAGTGAAATGGTTTGAAGAAATTTCGTCTGATATAGAAAAACCGCTGGATTTTGAGATGATCTTAGTGACACTACATCTGAACACAGTTTGCATAACACCAATACTGAACAATAAGGCGAGAGTGGTACTGAATATGCTCCTATTGCTCAAGCTCCTTTAGAACCGAAAACACTAAGGGAAGCTATGTTCTTGGGGAAAATTTAACAGAGTGGTTCAAACGCAAACCTCACACGCCCAAAAGAAAAACACGTGTTCAAAACCTTGTAAGGTAACTACCTGGAGTAAAAGCCGTTGCCAAGGGGGCTAACACCGCGTTAGATTGCTGGACATACTTTTTTCCTAATGAAATGATTGACCAAATTATTACTTTCACATACTAGAAATTGGTGCAGTTTAGGGAATCATATCCGCATCCTAGAGATTGTCCACCAACGGATTTCAACGAAATGTGCGCATTCTTGGGGCTTTTATATACGGCACGAGTCAAGAAGGGGCAGCACATGAATACATCAGATTTATGGAGTACCGACGGTACGGCAACAGAATACTTTGTTGCTGTCATGTCAGAGCGCAGATTTCATGTCATTCTTCGGGCTATACGATTCGATGATAAAAATAACAGAAAATTTAGGGCAAAATATGATAACTTGGCTTCGTGAAATTTTTAACTGATGGGTGCTCTTTGTATTACAGTGTTGGGAAGTATGTAACGATATATGAGATGCTCGATGGTTTTCGAGGAAAGTGTCGCATTCACCAATACACTGCTAAAAAGCCTGCCATATATGGCATACAAAATTTACAGCTTAGCCGATGCCCGGACATTTTATACTCGCAACATGGAAATATACGCGGAACCCGGAAGGCCCACATTGTTTGCCAAAATGATGCTTCCAGTGTAGTGAAGCGTCTGATATCCACTATTGATAAGTCTGGATGGAATGTGACAATAGACAATTACTTTTCCTCCATACCACTTGCTAACGACTTGCTTATAAACCACAGGCGTACCATGAACAGTGCACTTAGAAAAAATAAGCGGGAAATACCTCCTGAATTTCTTCGAATAAAAAATCGACGTGTGTGCAACAGTATGCTCGGTTTTGGAAAATATGGTAACAATTGTGTTCTAGCTTCTTATGTACCGAAAAAAAATAATAAATAATTTCTCACTGCTATTATGATAACTCAAATGTACCATGAATTGTTACATGTCAAATTGATACGGCACGTTTTCCATGTTGACGACGCAACGCCTATGATTAGCGCGCAATATCTACTTAGACCATGAAAACATTTACCGGCGTTTCCATAACAACACGACCAAAACACTGCACAATTATTGCTGTCAACTTTCCAAACGGGAATAATTTTATTGTTGGTTTTTATACTAAAAAAGTTCAGATTTATTTAATATTGATTACAATGGAATACGAAGATTTAGAGTTTGAAAATACACCTCCAGGCATTGGTAAAAAAGCATCCGATATTTGTAATAATATGCTACCAAGCACATCAAGACAAAAATATGAAATCGCTTACAGTAACTTTATTGACTGGAGAATGCAAGCCAAGGTGAATGATTTTTCTGAAAATACTTTGTTAGTTTATTTTGAAGAGTTATAAGAAAATTAAAGCCATCAACATTATGGTCTCAGTGCTCGATGCTGAGGAATACCATAATTATTAAAAACTATATTGATATATCAAAATACGTAAAACTACACGCATTTTTTAAACAAAAATAGGAAAAATATGTTCCAAAACAGTCAAAAACCTGAACTTCTGAAGAAATTCAACAATTTCTAAAATATGTACCTGATGAAAAGTTTTTGCTGATAAAGGTATGTTTAAAAAAATCTTATGGAATATTGCTTTCAAGTGTACTGCCGACTCCACTGGTCGACTCCTTCGATATCGCAAGAAAGCGGTTTTGCAACTTGAAAAAACGTTTCCACAATAATCCAGAATTATTTTCCATTTACAAAGAGTTTATTGATGAATATGTGTCATTAAAACATGCCACGTATGTTCCCTTTGATCCTAACATTCTTAAATGATATTCTTCACAAGGGCTATCAAGTACAACCACATTTGTAGGATATCCTATGTCGCTTTCGACAATATTCTTATGTTCCAACCTGCGACATCCAGAAAATGTATCGCCAGGTTAAGATGAATCCATCTCAACTCCACTTCCAAAACATCGTGTGGAGAAACTCCCATCAAACTTCGCACCGAAGACGGTGTCTTCGTCAGACCTATTGTAAAGGTCTGTCCACTGCCAAGCGCAGAATTATAAAATTCATCCAAGAGCTCTTGTGCGTTATTAGTTCGCAAAATAGGTCCTTGTGACTAGGAGGTCTTTCCCCTAGTCTAGTTTTTTTCTTTTTTTTGTTGTGTGTTGAAATCAGGGATTTCAACAGGGCGGGAGTCTGTTCAGAACACGTCCGAACTATTATTTTATTTAAATTTATATAGGCCGGGCCTGTCGCTCAACAACTTGATTTTAATTTAGAAAAGAAATGTCACTGTCAGTGTCAATTAATTTTTTCTCTTACTTTCCTTAATAAAAATGAGTAATTTCATTCTTAACGCGGATAATTACAGTAAAATGAAAGCGTTTTGAAGTGAAAAAACCAATTGTAACTAATCATTTTAGTTACATCAGTATTCGAGCTGATCTACCAATTTCCTGATTAAAGCAGCGTAGTAACTTTGTAAATAATGTATAGTATTTTTGTCAGCTATAAATAAATGATCAATCATCCAAGCCAGAAATTAGTCCTCACGAGCTACCGTTTATTTTTAAATTTACAATCCATTATCAAAAGGTTATCGAAGAGAAAGTTTCAAGAAGAAGTCACACTGAACAAAAGGCCGGCTATATTAATTGCATTTTTGGTTTCAATTTCAGGCTGCTTTAGCTATTGGCTTTATAAAGGCATGCCATTGTGATGATTCGAAAATTAAAAATTAATGACATGGATGCTTTTAATTCGGCCCTTTTAATAAAATTACCCGATACTAAAATCAAAGTTCCTAGAAATTTCAGTCACATGAGAATTCTACCAAATTTTCAAAAAATAAACGGTTTTAAAGATTAAAACTAACTTTTCCGCATCTGTGGCCTTGAACAATATTCTATCATAAAATTGTTACTTGTATACGCTCTAGTCAACTGAAAATCAATAGGGTACATCTGTGAGACACCTTGAACAATATTCAATCATAGGAGGCTGTATCGTGCTAACAAACTGAAAATTCTCCTAAAATGACAAAAATTTGGTACTTCAAGTACCATAGTACCCGTTGTACTGGTATTAGTGAGCTAAATATCAATAGGGTTCATCTTTGACGCTCTGAATAATATCCAATCATAAAATTGGTCACTTGTATATACTCCGGAGGCTTTATCATGCTAACAAACTGAAACTTCTCCAAAAATGACAAAAATATCGTACTTAAAGTACTGTAGTACCTGTTGTATTAGCTATGGTGAGCTGACAATCAATAGGGTTCATCTGTGAGATGTCCTGAATAATATTCAATCATAAAATTGGTGACTTGTTGAACTCTGGAGGCTGTACCGTGCTAACAAACTGAAATTTCTGAAAAAATGACAAAATGTCGTACTTCAAGTACCATATCACCCGTTGTACTGGCTCTGGTGAGCTGAAAATCAATAGGGTTCATCTGTGACATGTCCTTAACAATATTCAATCATAAAATTGGTGACTTATTGCACTCCGGAGGCTGTATCGTGATAACAAGACATGTAAGAAAAGTGGCCGACGACAACGACGACGACATACACACAGGATTTTTTTCTAAAATCCGTTTTTTCGTGTTGTTGTTGATGGAAAACATGAAAATAACTCAAAATTTTTTTTCAAAATTCCAACTTTTTTTGGGGTAAACCAATACTTCTCGCATATTAGATAGGTTGGGCGGAAAAGTAATATGCAAAGTTTCGACCAAGCACGGACGAGACACGTGTTTTTAAATTACCAAATTGACAAATGTACAAAACAGCCCGCGGGAATAATTATATACAGGTCACTGTTTCCGAAGGTCACCTGCAACTATTTTAGTTAATGCAGGAGCAGATCTTTCAACTCTAAAACGCCATGGGGGTTGGAAATCCAGCAATTTTGCTGAATCCTATATCGATAACTCTATAGCTAACAAAATGAAAATATCAAAAAGTGTAGTATAATTGATTCAGCCTCCAGCGCCACTAGAATCTGATACAACAATGCTATGGAGCTCAGTACTTTTCCCTATGAACGTCGACCTTGGCTAATATTTCAATTACCGAAAATGTGTTGAAGCAAAACAACCTACCAGGAACAACTTTCCAAAATTGTTCAAATATAACTGTTAATTAAAATTTTAAGTAAAATATAAATATGAGTTAATGTAATATGTATTATGCAATTTAATTCTGAACCTCGTTTTGACCACATAAAAACAACGTATTCGTAGAAAACGTACAGTGTACGATACGTGAGAAAATGACATATTTCTCTCTCACTTCTGCGCTCGGGAGAAATATGTAATTTTCTCACTTGTACAATATACTATCTTTATTCGCCATTTTCTACCAAAGCAATTAATTTTAATTTTTCCTTAAGCGTTAAAGATTTTAAATTTCGTTTTGATGCCATTTTAGTCCCCCACAGATATCACCCACCACTAATCTATAGTCAAATTTCATCGCCATTACTAACTACAACTGATAAAATCTTATAAATCGCGTGCGACGTATGATAGGAAACTAAAAACAAGAGTTTATCTCCCCGAAATTGGAGTAGATGTTTCCCCAAAAAATTCGAGTTATACTTGGTAGCCGCCTCAGTTACTGCTAAATTGCTGTTCGAGTTTTAGAACTATTCGAGTATAGAAATTCGACTTATAAGGAAAAAAATACGCAGTAATGTTGTAAAACAGCTATTTGTGTACCTTGTAACGCAGTTACGTTTTCAAAGACCGGGCAAAAGCACAATCTCCCGTATAATATTAAATAAAGCGTTCGAACACTGTATTTCTCCGTCCGTATAACATCGATACAATGTAATATAATTTCTCTAACCTGCACCGACAGTCGGCGACACTTACTTCTTCCCACCCTATCCCCAACAAGCCATACCGTAAAGCAGAACGATTCTCAGAGTCGTCAGTCTATCCGTAGACTCCATACTTTGCCCGCATACGCAGGTGACAATTAAATCTAAGAGACTTCATTGTGCTCACAAACCCGTTCTCTTTCAGAAAGCCGATACCGATAGCTACCGTTAAATACCGGTCAACCGTACCGTCAACCGACGTGAGTGTTATTTCATTTTATACCTTAAGGTATATGGTTCTCGCTCGTACAATCCGACCAGGGGAAGTAAAGGGAAACCGTGTCCGCTACTAGAATGTTGAGTACTCACATCTTAGTAGCGGCCGTGTTTGGGCTTTCAGCCGTCGCGACTCCGAGATTTCAATACCGCGGAAACCGAGAGCCGTATCCCCAAAAGTAGAGCTTTGACTAACCTAGAGGGTCGCTTGCAATCCGTATTATTTCTGCACGCCTCCGCTAACCGTCCACCGCACCCCCGGCTTCCGTTAACCGTCCACCGCACCCCCCCTATTTTGCTTACGCTTGCGTATAGCTTTGTTTTACTTACAGTAGTAGTTTACCGTAGGAGACCATTTGAACCGGCAGTATAGTAGTCAATACTAGTGCTTTTGCCCCGCCTACCCGAATTAGAGGACATTTAGTTTAGTTGATTAACTTTTCCGCTCTTTGTGTAATAAAGACTCTTTGTAAATACGTAACTTTTGGTTTCTCTTCTCTCCAACTCCAACTACCACTAAACCTCCGCAAATAGGTGAGAACGTTAAGCAGCTAATACCCAGGTTACGAACCCGGGGAGGCAAGTAAAATCTACCCGACCGGCCGCAACACTCTTGTCACCACCATAAGTGACCCCTGGAGTATTTTAATTCTTCACTGACGCTGCCCGGAGCGAGTGGAGCATACCACTTTAATAAACTGGCGCCCGAGCTGGGACCGTTTTTATGGTGTACCGTGTCCGCCAATTACCAAAAGCCGTAGAAAACCGGTTTTGGAGTTGGTGGAAGTAATCCAAGCGTTACAGAGAGCTAAAAACCGTTGCAAACGTTTTAGTAGACCGTCTTATATCCGAATCCGTCGAGATCCGCCGACCTGAGTAGGAAAAAGCAAAATGTTTTTCTTCTCTGTCAGGACAATGTGTGAATATGTCCATTGATGGGTGGTCAAATGGTCACAATGAGCCAGTTATATGTGCAAAAATACCAACAGACGAGCACTTCTTTACAAAACTATTGATACTTCGGGAAAACATCATACTTTACAATATTTGACTGAAGTAGTTAGTGACCTAATTTATTAGTGTAAATCACAATATGACTGTGAGGTGAAATATTTTGTGGCAGATAACCCAGTAAATATGGCCCTCATGAGAAAAAATGCTACTATCTCAGATGCTGTAGAGCAGTGGAAACATTTACAAAATATCTTTAAGGATGTTGTAGAAGTAGGATCAATATAGACATGCACTCACGCAGTATCATTTCATAGCTTTAGAAACAATGATTTATATGGAAACACTGGACTGTTGTCATTAGTAATAAAGTTGAATGCCAGCAGTAGCCGATTTAAAAATAATGTTTTCGGACGAAATGATAAAGAACGTAAATGGAATACAGTGATAGACATCACAAAAGGATGAGCTAGAAATTGCAAAACAGCTACAAATAATAAAACAGTTGCTGTGTGCAATTACTTCTTCAGCATCAGTAGAATGAATGTTTAGCACTTTTGAATCAATGGATTTCAAGCTAATTACTTTCTGATAATCATTCGGCCTTCAATGTTCATGCTCAAATCTCAGGCGAAAACTTTGACTGTAACATCATTGTGGTTGGGTTTCATTTATAGCGTAGTTGTTTTCTTTGCTAATACAACTTTATTTTCTTTGTTACATTAGAACAACGTTTTTTATCTTTCACAATCCTTATTCCCCTCTATCCCTAGGGTGTACCGCAGGAGGAAAAAGGAGCCACGTTTATACATAAGGCAAATTGGGATTCGCGTACCCGAGACGATTGACGTGACTGACCCAGAGAGGAAAACCCAGTCTTGGCACATTGTAAGCCCTTTTCCGCTCAGGCCCAAAAGACCTTTTCTCTTATTTCAGGGGTATGTTACCCTCGTGTCCGGCTGTCTTTTTATTTAAGGAAGGACTACCTGGATCTTGAGTCCTACACGTATGTTAAAACTGTGTTAACAGACCCCCATTTCTGTAGGAAGGATTTTCCTAGGCGTAAGGAGGTAAGTACCCTTGAATAATTGGTATCAGGTTCCCGCAACAAGGTCCAATTCGATTTCAAGCAGTGAAAACGTCAAGCAAAGATTTTTTTATTACATATGGTGACAGCATTTGAATTATTGTATTTTCTGTTATTTTATACAAAATAACTCCAATCGATAAGAAAGCGTTATTACACTGGTGACAGTGGTTTCTTTATACAGAATAACCCCCATCGCAAACTAGAGGTTATTACACATCTCTATGTTTATGAAACTTTATTATCTGAATTTACTATAGCAAAAGTATGTATTTGTATGTTAGATGTAAGACTTAAAAAAATGAGAGCAACACAAGAATGCAGTTGACTTGAGTTCATTATTTTCACAACAACTAGAATAGTTTTTCATAACAGTCTGTTTATCTGTTAGGTTGTATTGAAATTGAATATCTCTTGTTCTAGATTCTGTGTAAGTTTGACTAATGTGGTACGCACGTAAAAGCTTATTAGCAAAATCGGTGTTATCTCTAGTCTAAACAAATACTAGTTACAATAAGAGTATATTAAGTGACATATAAAAACTTGTCTTTATTGCAGACAATTGTGTGAATAAACATTAACATGTCGTCGGAAAGCGATGGCTCTAATGATGAAATGGATACTTCGAATTCAGCCGAAAACTGGACAGAAGTTCAAGGAAAAAGAAAAAACAAGCATAAAAGAAAGTGAACCCAAGAGTTGACTCAAGAAGAAATTAACGATACCGTTCTAGGAAAATCCAACACAACAAATACTAGCACAAAAAATGCCATAACAAACCCAATACTAAAACAATCTCAACAAAAAACAAACCAGCCAACAAGGAATCCCAATAATGAGGGACATTCAACAAAAGAAATACCAACACATATTCTACATCACAAATGAGGAATCCTACTCGCGAATCAATTTCACTGATTTCTGACACCACAAAAGAATCAATTATATCAACTTTCAACAAAATGGTTGAGGTCGGAAAAATAATACAATTCAAAGAATCGGCGACAGATTCAACTGTACCTGTTACCTCAGAGCAATCTTCCAGCTACTTTGTAGTCATTGCATCAGTAGAATTAGAAATAGAAGAAAAATCAATCAGCGAATAAAAACAACATGGATCACAGATTCTGCAGAAGAATCGTATCAAGAGCTATAGGAAACCTACTAAACTGATAAGAATAATAACTGGATAAGAAAAAACTTCTCAGATGTTGCTATCCCAAGGACTATTTTTCAAGTATCGCCACTATCCAGTTTATCCCAGTAAACCACCTGCACCAGCTCCAAAACCATGCAGTCAATGCTTATCGTTCAATCATCCAACAGAAACATGCCAACAACCCATAAAATACCTAAAATGTAATGGGACCCACCCAACCAGCAAATGTACATCCACATTGACTCCTAAGTGCCATAGTTGCGGAGCAGAAGACCCCCAAGCCTGGTCATATAAGTGCCCCAACAGACCAAGACAACCATACAAGGTGTACCTAATGTTTCTATAAAAACAATCAACAAAAAATCACATGAGGTCTCAACAGAAATAAAAAATCAAGAATACATCAACCAATAACCATACATGATACCATCATAAATACCTATGTTAATGAACTGAACAACCCAGTAGTAACCAACAGAGACGAACTAGTGACACAAGTTTGTAAAAAATTTGACAATTTCAGAGTGGATAGCGTTGCAGTGTTTTCAGGAAATAAAATGTACATCCTCATGTTTGACATGGAAGAAACTGACACCTCACATCACTCGCCTACTGAGCCCACCAATAATGCCTATTACGAACATGTCCTTTATTAATATAAACATCAATGGATATTCCAGGAAGAAAGAGCCTATACAAAAATATATTGAATCCAACGATATCAACATGGCATTATTTGTAGAATCCAAAACGAAGGATCCTAAGAAAATAGTTTACAAAAACTGGAATATTGTTCAGGAAAATGGCCACTTAATCCACAACCACGCCAGGGAAGTAGTCTAGTCCTAACAGATTCAAAACTGAGAATGAGAAAAGGCAATGCTTCATCTATCAACAACCCTCTAAATGAATGTATACATTTTTCATTTCCATTTCTTGATGATTATTTACATATATTTCTTGTTTACATTCACCCATACTCTAGAATAGAGGAAAATATATTTGCGATGAGCAGCCTCAACAAATATACCATTGTAATAGGAGACTTCAATGCCTATACAAAGCCGAAGAAAAAACAAGTGAACGACTTCCTGAATAGTACCAACTTTGTTAAATGCGACACTCCGCCTACTTTTCTGATGAATCATAATGCAGACTCAACACCGGATATGATCCTTCATACCTCCAATCTAGCAAGAAATATCAAAAGTGTTGTAAATATACCAGACCTATGCTCGGACCACCACGGTTTCAGAATCATTATTGACCCTCACACCCCAATTAAAAATATCAAAATTGAGAAATACAATTTCAGGAAAACAAACATAGAGAAAGTGAACACAGTCATGTTGAGGTACATAGACAAAAATGAGCAGGACATGAACAGAAGGATGCTTAGCAATTTTAACTCTAAACTAACAAAAGTTGTATTGGAAAATACCCCCAAAAAAGAAATGCGGTACTTTACCCAGTTACTACCACCATACATTATACAACTGATTAAAAGCAAACGAAAAATGTATAGGGAATATAGGAATATTGGCAAACCGGCCTTAAAAAGAGAACTAAATAAATATAATAAAAACATACTGATGATGATTCAGCAGTACAGAGAACATAAGTGGTTGACTGTATGTGAGGAGATCAATAATAAACAGGGCAAATCGTATTGGCAGGATATTAAGAAACTTTTGAAATATAAAAACAACTCACAAGAGAGCCACCCACTGACAGAAAATGGTCAAACAGTCGACTCGCCGGAAGAGAAAAGTACCATATTTGCTCAGCATTTCGAAAAAACATATGAAGAAAGCAAAGAAGACAATTTCGATGATCACCTCTATGAAACTATCTCGGAATGGTACAATAAACACTATATATACCCGCAGCAAGTCAACGTGAACCCTGAGGAATATGAAATCGAAGAAGAAGAATACTACAGTATAATAAACCAAGGTAAAAATACTGCCCCAGGGAATGATTTCATAAAAAAATTGTTGGTTAAACAGCTACACCATAAGATCCACGAATATATCATCCAAATGTATCAGTTTTGTCTGAAAAACAGCTACATACCTAGAGAATGGAAAACGGGTACAATTGTTACTATTCCGAAACCAAACATGGATCACTCTACACCTACCAGTTATAGACCAATTACGCTGCTACCTGTGTTAGGAAAAAACCTTGAAAAAATAATAAAAAACAGAATAGTGCAATCAATGGGAAATCGTATCCCAGGGTGTCAGCTTGGATTCAAAAGTCATTGTTCTACGACCCACCCTCTAGCGATACTCACCAACAACATAGAAGCATCTAAGCTTAACGGAAACAAAACAGCAGTAATTTTCTTAGACATTAACAAAGCTTTCGATAGTGTTTGGACGAAAGGTCTTATATACAAGTTGTTGGTTTGTGATAGCTAACTTACAGAATGAAAGAAAACTGAGAGTTAAAGTGCAGGACAAAACTTCTCACGAATTTACCCCACAGCAAGGTGTACCTCAGGGATCTCCATTATCACCTTTACTATACAACATATACTGTTCAGATATATACCACGCAGACCCAGAATACTTTGATTCGGATAACTATATACTACAATATGTAGATGATACTGCTTTGGTTTCTCACTGCAGGAGTATAAATACAACCTTTGAAAGATTACAACAGCTATCAGACAGAACAACATCATGGTTCAATAAATGACGACTGAAACCTAATCCAGGGAAATCGCATTTGCTAATATTTTTCCACTCCCCATCACGTATATCACCGTCAGTAAGGTTATATGACCATGAACTCAGTCCAAAAATATGTACAAAATATCTAGGGATCACTATGGACAATAAGCTAAACTTCAACTCACACACACGAAATATAGAAAAGAAAACCATATCAAGGGCAAAGCACTTCAAATCTATATCTAAAAAAGAACATGGAATAAACTTAAACACAAAAACTAAAATCTTCAAAATGATATGTAGACCACTAATTGAATATGGACATATAATATTCCAGAACAAAAGAAATCCTGCCCTGAAGAATCTCCAGGTGGCCGAAAGAACTGCCTTGCGCATTATCACGAAAATTAAACATCTGAATAATCCTGTCCATAATCCACCCAACCAACTGCTATATGAAGTTACTGGAGTGCAACCCATCGAAGAGAGACTATTTCACAGTTGTCCTTCAAATTTAGTCAGAAAACCGAAAACAAGAACCGCATCTCTCCATATTGAAACAGAAGAAATAACAGAAGAACACACTACAAACAGCCAGAACAAATTCTATGGGATAAACTAAAGTTTTGGTTATTTTTTTCTCTCTCATATCAATCTGAAACTGTAAAATTTTAAGAATATCATTGTAATTCACACAATAACTTATACCAATGTGGCTGCAGGACCTCGGTCAATGGCCAGTTGAGTATTATTTTTATACTTAATAAAGTTCATTTATTATTATTACAAAATAAAATATAAAATATACTGTGTGTAAGTATTATGAAGATGTATATGAGTGGCAAAATAGTGTAAAAGACAGTACAAACATATTTGCAGTATATGTGTGTAAGCAGATTTGGAAGTTGAATATTTGTGGTTAAAAACATAAAAAATTCTACCCAAATATTTGTGGCAACTGTGTAACTATTTCAAAGTTGTATTTGTGGAAATTTATGTTAAAAATGACCTTTAGTCAGGTTAAAAGTTAACACTAAAAATTATCAGCCCAGATTCCCTATATCCACTATTTATACTCTACAATAATATGAAAACATCTCACTTGATACCACAAATACGTTCAACAGGCTACACAAACATTTCCATACTGGTAGAGACACGATAAAAGGTTGGATTTGATTTCAATATTGTGATAAACAACCATATTAAGTAGATAGAGTTGGTAGGTTATGGCCATTTGGCTAATAAACAACTTCACCAGGTCAAAGACAACCTGTAACAACAACGGTTCCATTTATATTTAATATTAAGAAGCGGTAGCCATTTCAAAATGCAAATTCTAGAGTTTGTTTCTCTTCTTGTTCTCAAAATATAGATAGCTGATCCCCTAGCTTAATGTTAAGCTAAATTAGTCACAGAATCCTTGAAGGACTAATTGTGAAATGGTCATGGTTAATTTTGCCTATGTACGAGCAAAGCAATTCTCCCTATATGTTGTTCTAAACACAACCATATCCTGTGTACTTTATGACTAATAGTGTTTTAGTCAAATCTTCACTAATAATGAATGCTTTTTCATCGATATTTTGCCTGCTCCTGTATATACACTGTATTATTTGTAAAATGCGATACAGGGGAAAATGTGTTAAATTCTGAATAGCTCATTATCTTTCTTATTAAATTTAATTAAAAAAACTGTTAACATATCTGAAAAGATCGTTAAAAATTAACCAGAAAACATGTTGAATTTTTTAAAATAGACTGATTTAAGCACAAAAAAACAAATATTTCATATAAAAGGGGATTCTTCTATTGAAATATCAAGTTATGCAATATTTGGTTAAACACATCAGTGGTGCAGAGTTAAATTAGACACTTTTATGTTGTGCAAATGACTAGGGTTCAAATCCCAATGATTCTAAGTCTTTAAAATTATGTTCTATAATTTTATTGAAATATTTTTAAAAATTTAACATGTTTTTCAGTAAATTTTTAACGATCTCTTCAAATATTACAATAAAATTATGAAAAATAAAAATTTTAAAAATTTAAAATCCTGGGGAAGTTTAACTTCTAGATAAACAATTTAATTTATATAAACATGCTTACTTTGTACATATATTAGGAATTATCCTGAAATATTTTGGGAGGAAAAGTAAAATAATGATCCTCGGAATGATCACTTGAAGCAATACAATATGTCATTATTTGCATATACCTACTTGTAGTTTGGTACATTCATAATATGATGTAGCGAAACAACTCTTGTGACCATTGAAGTCTGGTACATTAGGAGGAAGTGGCTCAGCACCTTGAGGTTCTTTCTCTATCACAAATTGGTCACCAAAATTTTTTAATATTTTCCAATGGAGGTACTGATCATCACCATTTCCATTTTGTAACATATTTTTGAAAGCATTTGTGGTACAGTACAGATAATAGACATACCAAGGTAACCTAAAAATGTGTTTAATGAGCTCCAATATTTCAAGAAAATGTAAAGCTCAAATTCATTCATATCTCTAATGATTGTTGAAAATTAAGAATAAGTACGAACCATTTAGTTGGATGTGGATTTTCTCGTTTGTATATGTCTATCCATAACATTTCAGATTTAATTATATTGCACCATTTTTTGCAAACAAGCGCCAAAGATAATAGTTCTTCGGGTGGTACGAAACTCAATATTTTGATTAAAATCTCTTCAGGAATGTAATGATCATTTAAAATCAAACCATTATTTGAGTCTTCTTCAAAAGCATCATGAAATCTAAAATCGTCCACTCGGATCATGTCGTCACGACTAGTTGCTTTTGTATAAATATTTCCTAGATATTTTTTTATGTTTGCAAACATCGGTGATACCAAATAAATAATATTTTTCAAGGGCAATATTTAATATCCTAAAAGATCTAACCTAAAAAAAATTGCAACTAAATCACTTTTCACTTAAAAATAATTCTATCTATGAATCATAATCAAATAATTTGTACCTGAGAATAAATACATTACAAAGTAATAAAACACCAAAAACTAAGTAGACACTAGATACAAACTAACAGGGGTGGGATGGTGGGATTACCAACCAAAGAGAAATAAACATTTATATTATTATTTGTCTATGTTACCAACACTCGATTCGAACCGAATAACCGAAACTCCAATCGTAGACGATTCGAGATTCGATTACGAACCAACTTTGAATACGCGAGATAGTATACATATGGTATACATTCCGTATATCAACTTGGTTATTTAGGTTACTAGTTTTCCGTCCCGTACATATGAAATGTTCGGTTGGTTCCTGAAACAAAGGTTATTTACGGAACTTGGTTGCTGAAAAAGCGGTAGATTTTCTGTCACCCAGAACAACCGTCGATTTTCTACGGTAAGATAAGTTCTTAAATTTACCGATACATCTATCGGTAAATACGGTGTCTACCAAAGCCGTTTTTAAATTTACCGATAGATTGTCGATAGAATCATCCCAGCGTTCTTAAATTCACCGATAGTTCTATCGAACATCCATCAGTTCTACCGGGCTTTAGACTCGGGAAATCTGGTAGATTTGGAAGGGGAAAGCACAATCATCAATCATATGCAATGACAATGAACAATCTTATAAAGATTGTTTATTTATTGAGGTTAGTTGTTTTGTTAAAAATTTTATACTTGTTTTTTTGTTAATAAAAATGAAATGGAATTATCCTATAATTGTGAAATGTTTAAACTGATGGTGGACCTAAATACGCACGTCATGCTTTTATGAGGTGAAATTTTGTATCGAATTAAAAATTAATAAATTACAGTGTATATTTATTTTGTAGACATGTCCCTCCGATATTTTTTTTAATCTACCATAGAATCTAACCAATACGTTCTTATAATCGTCTACCGATAGATCAACTTCATTCTACCTGACATTTATCTGACATATCACAGACATCTATCGATAGAGTCTATCGGTGGATTTTAAGAACTTTTCCTACAACTTCGGTTTATTATTGTTTGACGTGACGTTTTAGGGTGTATTCACAAGGTAATTTTAATTTTAAACATTTTTCATTATAAATTAGGACTGCGATGGATTCGTTGACTGAGGTAGATTAATATTATATATATTATAATTCAGAACTTCATTGATTAAAAACAAATATCCATCACCATCTATCATATAATTAATCAGTATGTAATGTTTGTTGAAAAAAACACGAAAATTAGAAGCAAATAGAATAGTACACAACAATCCAATGATAATGAACAACCATAATCAAAATAATATACACATACAGGAAAACATATGGTACAACATAGAAAAAGCATGTATATTACAGAGGAAATTTATCTGAAATCATATACGTAATAAATATGTATATGTACATGATCTGAAATCATATACGTAATAAATAAAATATTCTGCTAACTACCTATATCTCCAATAAGCGAAATGCGTTCCATTAAGAGTGAGAGGTCCGACTACACTCTGTGTGGACATGTTAGTTATGCGCAAGTGCTGTATTTGCCGCCCGTAATATTTTTAAACGAAGATATTTGAGTCAACAAAAACTTCGTGTCTGATTTTTGATTTGACCAAATAAAGTGCAATTATGTAATTACATTTTTTTTTACTTCTAACATAAATCTGAAATAACGTCTATTATAGTTGTCTAGGTTACTTCAAAAGGAATAGAAATGAAGTAGATAAACATGAAATATATAGTGAGCACATAACCAATTAGAGTTATTATTTTTATAAATCATTTCTTCGACATCTACACACTAATATAGCCATACATATTGACAAATTAAATGACGATGGAGTACCCCATGGGATGATTTGTTTTCAAACGGAATTTATTTTTATATACCTGTAGACTTATGAAAATTTAAATTAGGACCAATCTCATTACATAAAAAGCACCGCTGTGGAAACATAGTTTTTAATAAAAATCTAAATAAAAGAAACATGTAAACATCACAACACAATGATAAAACAAATAACAAAATCACTAAACATCCAAACCACATCCTAATTTTACTATGCTGTGTCCACAGACCATATATATATATATATATATATATATATATATATATATATATATATATAGTCTGTGGCTGTGTCCAAACAAACAACCATAGAGAAAATAAAATATATTATTTGTCTATGCTAACAACCTTTCCCAACCCTCTGAAGGTCTAAAAGCGTCAAAGCGGGAATGGTACAGCCAATTAATAGTAAACAATGCAACGTCTCGTGACTCGCATGCGCGTATTGATCTTGGCCACCGACGGTGCAGACATATATATATATATATATATATATATATATATATATATATATATATATATGTCGGCACTCTGATGATCGCCACGCTTCCCGTACCTCTAGGCACAGTATATTTTATTTATATGTCTGAAATATACTTTTTCTATGTGGTACACTGCCAATCGATATTTGACAAAAGACTGGCGTTCCGTAACTAAGTGCCAACCGTGGTCACCAGCAGATATCCACTGTCAAAATTGGTTTTACCGATCCTGAAAGATTTGGTAACTTCGGTTGATTAACGGAATATATACATAGTGTGCACAGACCTTAAAATAAACATAGAGAGGGCTATTCATTCATAAACACGTTTATTTTTGCGCCCAAGAATTCTAAACGCCAGTAGTAAAATGATGAATGAATTACAAAAAGTGGGGATGGTATTGTAGCTATATGGCCTTGGTAATTTCGGCTGTTTTTCTGACAAACTTGGCACCGACGAACCATGATAATCCAAAAACATTTGTAATAAATGCGAATATTTAATAGGAAAACTTAAATCAGTAACTTTCAGAAAACATGGTAAAATATCTATTTTATTTCAAATATAATAAAAGTAGAATTCGACATACTTTTTGTTTATCAAAAATGAGACAGGACCATAAAAATTTGCAACAATATAACAATTAACTAGGGCAAATTTAAATTATTGTTTTGTATACAAACGGTTAGTAATTGAGGCCACTCTAAAACAAAAAATGCAACCTTTGCAATTCAACACAAAACCCCGAACAAAATTTGGGGGAATGATAAAAAGTAAGTTCAGAGCAGACAGAGCACAGAGTTGGGCGGAAAACGCGAAGAAAAAAAGTCCCTCCTTATCACGGTAACGGGTGTCAGTTTTTTTTAGTGTTCGCGGTTCATAGAGAGAAGTTTCTCTCCGTTGTATCAGGGCTTCAAAGCGATAATCAGATATCCTTGACAGTGAACGCTGTCCCCTTGAGGAAACACAAAACGGGAAAAACTCTCTCTCCGACCGTGATCCAGCATGGCTCGACACCGGGTTCTAGAAATTTAGCGTCATCCGCAGTTTCTAGATAAATATCGAAAACAGTCAGTGAGCAGAGACAGGAGAAGGGAAGTTTCCACACAGTAAGTTTTTGAACAAGTCTAAGATTTTTTGGGATAGATTTACTTAATTTTTTTTGTGCGCTGGTTCTAAACTTGATATTGATAACATAAATATTTGCCTAGGTAGAATATATAACAGTTTTTTCACTGTGTTATTGGACAAGTTCATAGGTTCAGTTAAATCTGTAGATCCTGGCACCGCTCGTTTTATAGATATAATTTTATCGTGTGAGATATTATAGTAAGATTTTACACAAGATTGTAGGAACGATATTTTTCTTTAGTGTATATGTAACTTGACAGGATTTACGTATTATTTTTTTTATCACATAATTCTCACCCACCCCGTAGATAGGCGTAGATAAATTTTAAAACAAGGCTAATTGTAATTTATATCATTTGCCGAAGCGTATGATTTTGTCTCCGTAGAATCAGGCTATCGTTGAATTTTCGACACGATTTAATAATTTTGTTTTTCAGACGCGGTTATGTCATTTACTTATATCTAGCGAAATAAATAAAAATTATAGTTTATTCCAAGGAAGCAAAGCTGCAACTCTGAAACTTTATTAATACATACTGAACTGTTTACCGATAAGATTTATCAAATCAGCAGAATACGCGAGATTAGTGTGACGTCACACTTTGAAACTGTATCCAAACAAAACTTTTTCCATAGGAATTTCCATTTGAGTGTAGATTTTTGATTATTTCAGCGTTTCATACGTGTTTTTGAAAGGAATAAATTGTTGAAAAGTAAGTAATCGTGTCTACTCAATATAAAAAAAAATAGATTTGATAATGTAAGTTATCCCGCAATCCGTATTTTTGATTTCAAAAGCTATGTTTGAGGTTATATTTACTGGATTATTTGATTAATGTGAAAATATAAGTGTTTTTAAATGAAACTCACGGTCTCTAGTTAATTCCACAATATAATAAAAGTTATTGAAAATTCTAAGAAATTGACAATTGTTTCTATAAATCAATATCATCGTCAGAATGAGCATATTCCACGAAGTAAGGGTCGAGACAGTTAATTTCATGAAAATATAAGATACAGAATAGTAGTGTTTTTAAATGAAACTGAAGGTCTCTAGTTAATTCCACAATATAATACAAGTTATTGAAAATTCTAAAAAATTGACAATTGTTTCGATAAATCAATATCATATTCCACGAAGTAAGGGTAGAGACAGTCAATTTCATACATAATAGTGATTGTTTGTTCTAGTGTCATCAAAACATGTTTCAACATTCTCTTGAAACCTTTTTTAATGATAATATGAGTTTGTTAGTGAAAATAGCTTAATTGAAGTGAATAAGTGACCTTTCAAGTATCCGACTGACGAAAAATTAAAACCACTCTCAAAAGACAGGAATTACATAATTCATTTTGATGAAAATATATTAGTGATAATTGAAAAATATAACTATTATCACCAGATACAAGGTGAATTACATATTGCATGAGAGGACACGTACTATTTAACATTATGGATACCAAGTGACATTATTGTGGGAATTGCTCGACATCAAGAATGGGAGAACATTCTACCTTTACAAATTTGTACCATTTATATAAACATAATAAAATGTTTGCATAATTATAAATTTTGATTTGTTTTGTGCTAAGAAAGTTAAATTGAGCAGACGTTGCAAATTTACATGATTGAAAATATTCCATTTAGTCTGAAAGCTCAGAACATCATCTCACAACTTTGCCTCAATCAAATCATATTGCTTTCAAATTTTATTTGATCTGTAGGCTCTTTTTTCAACTACATGTGTAAACATATTCAATTTTATCTAAAAACAAATAATATAAACAAAAATGTTTCCAAATTTCTTTATTACACAGAGAAACATTTACTTGTAATACAATGGCTTACAGTTAATAGAAAGAGGAAAGAAAGGTACAATGTGAAATTTCAATTTAAAATAGCAAATGTTTAAAAAATCATACAAAGCAAGTTATAAAAATGTAAAGCGAAAGATGTGTAATGACAAATAATAATGTATATGTTATAGGGAGATCGATATATACAGTACAAAATCAAACATACATTGAACACGTACAAGTTTGCTTCTACCTTGTTTGCAAAGATTGATCATGTACACAAAAATAGTTGGCTAATTTCCTTTTCTCCATCCATAAAATGACAGCTACATAAAAAGCTCCTGGATATGGTTCTATAAATATTGCATAAACACACAAAATAAAATTTTATATTTATCATTATGAGGTACCTTGTCAGCTTCATCCATGTGCTTCTTATTTTTGGATCCTTTGGAAATCTATAAAACTTACAGTTCTCTCTGACATTATAATGCTTACAGCCTGGTGGCCATGACAGTACCATTATTCTTTATGTGAAGAAACCTAAAATTAGATAATACAGATAGAAAAAAGAATTAAAACAATTGTATTTCATAAGTTTATAATAGCATGTTTAGGTTAGATAACGCTTTTATTAAAATTATATTGTTATACATACCTATTTTGGCTAGAATCGAATATATCTCTTTGTAAAAGTCTTAGTGTATATCTAAATGCCTAAATCAGCAGTTATATTCAAAATATAAGGGAATAATCTCTGGTCCAAAATCACACCAATGGTATCTAAATGGCTAGTTATGTTTGTTTGGATACAAAATTGACATAACCTAAGATTATGACGTCACCACTAATAGCGCGTATTATAATTCTCTACTTTTACATTCTGTTTACATAAAGTACAATGACATTCGACAAGCAGAAAATTAGCAGCGGTCGATTTGTACCTTGTTTTTTTCAGTAGATAATTATTCTCGCAGTGAGGCAGGTCAAATTACGAAATAGGGGTGAAATCATACGGCCCATGCACACCTTGGAAAATTTGTATATAAATGTATAATATTTTTTTTAGTGTTTTTAAATGAAACTCAAGGTCTCTAGTTAATTCCACAATATAATACAAGTTATTGAAAATTCTAAAAAATTGACAATTGTTTCGATAAATCAATATCATCGTCAGAATGACAGAAGTTACATTTCATTTTATGCCTACCTGATGTTTAGTAGTTATATTTGGCTAGACCAAGAAGTAACCTAACTTGTGATTGGCTTAATATATGTTTATAGAAAAAAGAAGAAGATGTGATATTACAAATATTGAAGCTTAGATATTATTAGCCCTATGGTGATATCCTGGATATCATTTTTCCAATTAAGATCAGTATAACTGTGCAATGATATAGAAAACCAGGAAAACTATATCTGCTGATCTTTACAATTATCACTTAAGAAGACAGTTTATTAGTGGAGAATTCCCTAGATTTAACTGTTCATTGACAACTTCATATTGTGGGTTTCTTAAATGTCTTCTTATTTCCAGTTCTTCAAGGAAATCCAGTTCTTGTTTCTTTTCACAAATATGCAGTACTTCTAGTTCTGTGTTATGTGTCAATGAATGATTGGTGTCAAGTAGAGGTTTTTTGTAGTGGGATTTATCTGGTTGTTTTAATCTGTATGCTCGTAAGTGCTCACTGTATCGTATTTCAAAATTCCTAAGGGTCTGACCCAAATAGACAGCATTACATTTTGGACATTTGAGTTTATATATACCTGACTTCCTTAATAGTGGTATTTTTGTTTTTATATTTAACAATTTTGTACTAACGTTACTTTCTGTTTTAAAAGAAATTGTTGTATTCGTTGCTGAAGATATTATCTTTGAAATATTTTTAGAAATATTTTCTGAATATGTGATGGTTTTATAAGTTTTAATTTCATCAGCTTGTTTAGGATATATTAGTTGTATGCCACTTTTTCCTCTTTTTTACTAATAAGCTTATTTATCATATCTAATGGATAACCGTTAGATGTTGCTATTTGTCTAATTGTATTAATCTCTCTATCAAAATTACATTTGTTCATAGGAACTGAAAAAGCTCTATGTATCATTGAATTATATGCTGCTAGTCTGTGAAACACAGGGTGGTTAGAATTGAATGGAATTGTTACATCAGTTTGTGTTGGTTTTCGGTAAATTGAATAATCAAGTACATTATTAACTCTTTGAATTTTTAAATCAAGAAAATTGATTGAGCTATTTTCTTCAATTTCTAATGTAAAATTAATTTTCGGGTGTAAATTATTGATGTGGTTGAAAAATACATCTAATTGTCGTTCACTACCCATAAAACAAGCTAATATGTCATCTACATATCTATACCAAAATAAAATATTTTTCGAAATATTACTTTCAAAGATCTTTCTTTCTAAATTGTCCATAAAAATGTTTGCTAAAATAGGTGATATAGGGCTTCCCATTGGTAAACCTTCATTTTGAATATATATCTTATTGTCAAAAGTGAAATAATTCTGATTAATGCATACATCAAATAAATTAAGTATATCTGATATTATTCCTGGATTAATATTTTTATCTTCTAGTAATTTTCTTACAAGTATTAGACATTCTTTAGGAGGAATTTTAGTAAACATGTTAGTTACATCGAACGATATGAGTGGATTGCTTTCAACTTTTTGATTAGTTCTATTGAATTTCTAATTGAGTACTGAGATTCATATCCATAAGTATTGAGTATATTGTTGAGCTTCTTTGCCAATATATTATTAGGAGCATTAACATAAGAGACTACAGGTCTAATTGGTTTCGTTATTTTATGTAATTTAACTGTTCCATATAATTGTGGACAATGAGGATTCTTATGTATGATAGACCTCTTTTCGTAATCATTTAAAAGATGATTTGAATTATTAACAATATCCCCTACATTATTAGAAAACTTCTTTGTTGGGTCTGCTTTAAGAACTTTTACATCGCTGGATTCTATAAAGTTATATACTTTGGAATTGTAATTTTCAGTCGTCAAAATGACAGTAGCGTTCCCCTTATCAGATTTGGTAACTGTTAGGTTATTATTCTCAATCTTCTTTTTTATTACGTTTAAAACTGAAATGTCATTTTTTGTTTGACGTTTAACTTTTGAAGGTTCAATATTTTTGATTAAATTGGCAATTTTTAATTTCTCATAAAGAAAATTATTTGAATTAGATTTTAAAGCTATTTCTGACTCTGTAGCTATAATTTGTTTAATATTATTCGTAAATTTAGGTGGTATGCTGTACTTTAAACCTTTATTTAAAAATTCTATTTCACTATTTGTAAAATTAGTGTCTGAAAGGTTTTCAAATCGTGGTGCAAAGTGTGTTGGTATGTAGGTACTTACAGTTTCATGATGTTTTGAGTATTGAATTTTATGTTGTGTGTGTTCAAGATTCTGTAGCTTCTTTTCTTGTTTCTTAAATTTCATATGCTTCATCGTGCTGACATTTTCTCTAATTTTGTCACCCAAACAGTCAAATTCTACTGGATGTAATTGGAATGTGAGTTCTGAATGTACAACTTTTATGTAGTTGTCTAAGGAGTCTCTAACTTTGAACCATTTCTTACATTCTGATTGTATCCAAACTCGTTGAGCACATTTTATAGCTTTTTGTGCTTGTGGTGTTTTAATGTGACATTTTATATTCACATAATTTGGTATTACCTTTTTTCTAAGGCATTCTTGGTTAAACCAAATGTTTTGTGGTGCTTTGTAACGTTTTTGTAGTAACTTCTGGTACAGTCGGGTCAAATCTTCTCTCGAAGATTTTTTAATGAAATTGGCTGTCTCGACCCTTACTTCGTGGAATATGCTCATATTAGTGTTTTTAAATGAAACTCAAGGTCTCTAGTTAATTCCACAATATAATACAAGTTATTATGGAATTAACTAGAGACCTTGAGTTTCATTTAAAAACACTAATATGAGCATATTCCACGAAGTAAGGGTCGAGACAGTCAATTTCATTAAAAAATCTTCGAGTGAAGATTTGACCCGACTGTACCAGAAGTTACTACAAAAACGTTACAAAGCATCACAAAACATTTGGTTTAACCAAGAATGCCTTAGAAAAAAGGTAATACCAAATTATGTGAATATAAAATGTCACACTAAAACACCACAAGCACAAAAAGCTATAAAATGTGCTCAACGAGTTTGGATAAAATCAGAATGTAAGAAATGGTTCAAAGTTAGAGACTCCTTAGACAACTACATAAAAGATGTACATTCAGAACTCACATTCCAATTACATCCAGTAGAATTTGACTGTTTGGATGACAAAATTAGAGAAAATGTCAGCACGATGAAGCATATGAAATTTAAGAAACAAGAAAAGAAGCTACAGAATCTTGAACACACACAACATAAAATTCAATACTCAAAACATCATGAAACTGTAAGTACCTACATACCAACACACTTTGCACCACGATTTGAAAACCTTTCAGACACTAATTTTACAAATAGTGAAATAGAATTTTTAAATAAAGGTTTAAAGTACAGCATACCACCTAAATTTACGAATAATATTAAACAAATTATAGCTACAGAGTCAGAAATAGCTTTAAAATCTAATTCAAATAATTTTCTTTATGAGAAATTAAAAATTGCCAATTTAATCAAAAATATTGAACCTTCAAAAGTTAAACGTCAAACAAAAAATGACATTTCAGTTTTAAACGCAATAAAAAAGAAGATTGCGAATAATAACCTAACAGTTACAAAATCTGATAAGGGGAACGCTACTGTCATTTTGACGACTGAAAATTACAATTCCAAAGTATATAACTTTATAGAATTCAGCGATGTAAAAGTTCTTAAAGCAGACCCAACAAAGAAGTTTTCTAATAATGTAAGGGATATTGTTAATAATTCAAATTATCTTTTAAATGATTACGAAAAGAGGTCTATCATACATAAGAATCCTCATTGTCCACAATTATATGGAACAGTTAAATTACATAAAATAACGAAAGCAATTAGACCTGTAGTCTCTTATGTTAATGCTCCTAATAATATATTGGCAAAGAAGCTCAACAATATACTCAATACTTATGGATATGAATCTCAGTACTCAATTAGAAATTCAATAGAACTAATCAAAAAGTTGAAAGCAATCCACTTACAAGATAACTATAAACTCATATCGTTCGATGTAACTAACATGTTTACTAAAATTCCTCCTAAAGAATGTCTAATACTTGTAAGAAAATTACTAGAAGATAAAAATATTAATCCAGGAATAATATCAGATATACTTAATTTATTTGATGTATGCATTAATCAGAATTATTTCACTTTTGACAATAAGATATATATTCAAAATGAAGGTTTACCAATGGGAAGCCCTATATCACCTATTTTAGCAAACATTTTTATGGACAATTTAGAAAGAAAGATCTTTGAAAGTAATATTTCGAAAAATATTTTATTTTGGTATAGATATGTAGATGACATATTAGCTTGTTTTATGGGTAGTGAACGACAACTAGATGTATTTTTCAACCACATCAATAATTTACACCCGAAAATTAAATTTACTTTAGAAATTGAAGAAAATAGCTCAATCAATTTTCTTGATTTAAAAATTCAAAGAGTTAATAATGTACTTGATTATTCAATTTACCGAAAACCAACACAAACTGATGTAACAATTCCATTCAATTCTAACCACCCTGTGTCTCACAGACTAGCAGCATATAATTCAATGATACATAGAGCTTTTTCAGTTCCTATGAACAAATGTAATTTTGATAGAGAGATTAATACAATTAGACAAATAGCAACATCTAACGGTTATCCATTAGATATGATAAATAAGCTAATTAGTAAAAAAGAGGAAAAAGTGGCATTACAACTAATATATCCTAAACAAGCTGATGAAATTAAAACTTATAAAACCATCACATATGCAGGAAATATTTCTAAAAATATTTCAAAGATAATATCTTCAGCAACGAATACAGCAATTTCTTTTAAAACAGAAAGTAACGTTAGTACAAAATTGTTAAATGTAAAAACAAAAATACCACTATTAAAGAAGTCAGGTATATATAAACTCAAATGTCTAAAATGTAATGCTGTCTATTTGGGTCAGACCCTTAGGAATTTTGAAATACGATACAGTGAGCACTTACGAGCATACAGATTAAAACAACCAGATAAATCCCACTACGCAAAACATCTACTTGACACCAATCATTCATTGACACCTAACACAGAACTAGAAGTACTGCATATTTGTGAAAAGAAACAAGAACTGGATTTCCTTGAAGAACTGGAAATAAGAAGACATTTAAGAAACCCACAATATGAAGTTGTCAATGAACAGTTAAATCTAGGGAATTCTCCACTAATAAACTGTCTTCTTAAGTGGTAATTGTAAAGATCAGCAGATATAGTTTTCCTGGTTTTCTATATCATTGCACAGTTATACTGATCTTAATTGGAAAATGATATCCAGGATATCACCATAGGGCTAATAATATCTAAGCTTCAATACTTGTAATATCACATCTTCTTCTTTTTTCTATAAACATATATTAAGCCAATCACAAGTTAGGTTACTTCTTGGTCTAGCCAAATATAACTACTAAACATCAGGTAGGCATAAAATGAAATGTAACTTCTGTCATTCTGACGATGATATTGATTTATCGAAACAATTGTCAATTTTTTAGAATTTTCAATAACTTGTATTATATTGTGGAATTAACTAGAGACCTTGAGTTTCATTTAAAAACACTAATATGAGCATATTCCACGAAGTAAGGGTCGAGACAGTCAATTTCATATTTTTTTTTTATTGGGAAAGATTTAATATTGTTTTTGTTGTTCATATTTTATACAGTGAAAGATATAATATATTTTTTTTATACATTTGTGGTTACCGAAACTTTATTAAGATCCCTACCACGACTTTCCCTCTAGAATGAGCAATGTATTTGGATACGAGGCTGAACAAAGAGATCAACTCTGGCCTGGCAAAGGTAATACTACCGCTTTAAGTCCAGGAGGTCCCCGCCTAAATAGGACTGGACTTATTTTTTTCCACGCTCGGCTGCTTTATTTCATTTGGTGACAGCAAGTTATTACACACGTGACAGCGGACCCGAGATAGAAGGGTCTAATTTATTACATTTGGTGACAGCAGTTATTAGACATTAAATTAATTAACTTAAAAGTTTATTTTGTCACTTAAAATCTTGAAAAACATATCAAAACGAGAGAACTAAATTAGTGTTTTTAAATGAAACTCAAGGTCTCTAGTTAATTCCACAATATAATACAAGTTATTGAAAATTCTAAAAAATTGACAATTGTTTCGATAAATCAATATCATCGTCAGAATGACAGAAGTTACATTTCATTTTATGCCTACCTGATGTTTAGTAGTTATATTTGGCTAGACCAAGAAGTAACCTAACTTGTGATTGGCTTAATATATGTTTATAGAAAAAAGAAGATGTGATATTACAAATATTGAAGCTTAGATATTATTAGCCCTATGGTGATATCCTGGATATCATTTTTCCAATTAAGATCAGTATAACTGTGCAATGATATAGAAAACCAGGAAAACTATATCTGCTGATCTTTACAATTATCACTTAAGAAGACAGTTTATTAGTGGAGAATTCCCTAGATTTAACTGTTCATTGACAACTTCATATTGTGGGTTTCTTAAATGTCTTCTAATTTCCAGTTCTTCAAGGAAATCCAGTTCTTGTTTCTTTTCACAAATATGCAGTACTTCTAGTTTTGTGTTAGGTGTCAATGAATGATTGGTGTCAAGTAGATGTTTTGCGTAGTGGGATTTATCTGGTTGTTTTAATCTGTATGCTCGTAAGTGCTCACTGTATCGTATTTCAAAATTCCTAAGGGTCTGACCCAAATAGACAGCATTACATTCTGGACATTTGAGTTTATATATACCTGACTTCTTTAATAGTGGTATTTTTGTTTTTACATTTAACAATTTTGTACTAACGTTACTTTCTGTTTTAAAAGAAATTGTTGTATTCGTTGCTGAAGATATTATCTTTGAAATATTATTAGAAATATTTCCTGCATATGTGATGGTTTTATAAGTTTTAATTTCATCAGCTTGTTTAGGATATATTAGTTGTAATGCCACTTTTTCCTCTTTTTTACTAATTAGCTTATTTATCATATCTAATAGATAACCGTTAGATGTTGCTATTTGTCTAATTGTATTAATCTCTCTATCAAAATTACATTTGTTCATAGGAACTGAAAAAGCTCTATGTATCATTGAATGATATGCTGCTAGTCTGTGTGACACAGGGTGGTTAGAATTGAATGGAATTGTCACATCAGTTTGTGTTGGTTTTCGGTAAATTGAATAATCAAGTACATTATTAACTCTTTGAATTTTTAAATCAAGTAAATTGATTGAGCTATTTTCTTCAATATCACATCTTCTTTTTTCTATAAACATATATTAAGCCAATCACAAGTTAGGTTACTTCTTGGTCTAGCCAAATATAACTACTAAACATCAGGTAGGCATAAAATGAAATGTAACTTCTGTCATTCTGACGATGATATTGATTTATCGAAACAATTGTCAATTTTTTAGAAATTTCAATAACTTGTATTATATTGTGGAATTAACTAGAGACCTTGAGTTTCATTTAAAAACACTAATATGAGCATATTCCACGAAGTAAGGGTCGAGACAGTCAATTTCAAGAGAACTAAATGTTTACTCTCTAGTCGTAATGGCCCTTTGTCTGTGATGGTGCTCGTATAAACAAACCACGTTTGACATTACTTACTACATACTACGGCGTATTCGAAATGATCGCCGATCACACTCTGACGATATTTGCATCTCTCTTTATATGGTAATTAAACAAGGATGACACTACTAAATCGATTAATTAAACAGGTACTGAAATTTTGAGCAATGTTGCCACTTTTAGTTATAACTATAAACGTATCTAAGGATACAACAAATACTTGTTTAAAATTTATATAAGAATATGCCTTTATTAAATAAAATTCAAGTATTATTAATTAATTTTAAAAATATCGACTCAAATGCATAAATTAGTATGACTTTTTTCATTTGCATAACTTTTTAACACATTTTCAATCAAACTTCTAATTTCATTTTTCCTGCAACTAAGGGCCACTTGCACCGTACTAGTGCAAAGCTTCTGTTAACAAAACCAGATTTAACTTATTAAAACTTAGATTAACTGCTTGGCTTGCACCGTCGTTAATTTAAACTAGATTAAAGTTAAGCCACAGCTCTGGTAATTTTTCTATAAGTTGGTACTGTGACTATCTTCACTTGCATATTATACTTCTTTGGCCAACAAATGAGTGTTCAGAAAATAGGGTCCGTTTTCTGTGTGAGTGTTTTTTGTGGGAGTATTTAGTTTGTACAGTAATCCTAGGATTCTAAAATCTACTGTCGATAATTTATTATAATTGATGTATGCCGAGCAATGACATAAATCATGACCCTGTACATGGGAAAACAGGGTTTAGTCAAAAAGGCCATTTAAAATTCCGAAATGTGTTAACTAAACACCTAATATATATATTTTAATTATTAACCCTACAGCGGGCGCTTCGTGTATGAGAGACCGACGAAATTTTTCATTTATTGATTTTTGTTTACGCGCGGTCTTACCGCCTCCACCCCCCTTCTGCCTTCCTAGATCATCAATCCACACACTAGTGTTAAACGTTTAGCCATACCGGTCGGTCATAGGTGAAATATTTTAAAATTCGGTAAGGTAAGTTAAATCGCACATATTTTTTTATATTATGTTATTGTTGATGTATTTTTATTAAAATATTTAAAAGTAAATAGTAAATTAGAAACAAAACTGTATTTTTATGACTTTGAGAGACAGACTTCGCGAAATATTTGGAAACCACGACACTACACACTAACAAGATGCTCCACCGGATGGACAGATAGGACGATGGAGTGAGCTTAGAATGCGACTCAATGTTTGGGGCAAGAAAAGATCAAAACAAACATATCTATTTTATTTGTTAACCTGAGTTTTTAACACATTTTCAATTAAACTTCTAATTTAATTTTTCCTTCAACTAAAGAGACTTTGTAAATATGGCAAAGCAGTGTCCGCAAGTGAGTTTAGAATGTGACTCGATGTTTGGGGCAGGAAAAAATCAAAACAAACATATCTATTTTATTTCTTAATCTGAGATGTAGATCACAGACCATGGTCTGTGAGGTAGATAACCTTTATATACTGTAATTCCTGTAGTATTGCCGTTTAGTTCAATGTTCAACTGCGTACATTGTAATTGAACCAAAAATCAGCCACATACTTCTTTTGTTAGTGAGTTCTCTACACAATGTTGACTTACGGCTTCTTCTCTCATTTGTGCTGGCTCTTAAAAGTGATACTGAACTACTTAATTGTTCATGTTTCTTTTTGTTTGGACAATGAGAATGTAGGTACATAGTACGCGTTATTGTACCGTAGACTATTTATTTGCATTAAAAAAGAAGATTTGAAGAAAAAATCAGGGTATTGACATTGTTGACAGTTTTATGGAAAATAGATATTCCGTGGCGTCAAGGATTTCTTATAATAATTTAATATATTTTACTAATCATTTCTAATACATAATAAAAAATAGAAAACATACCACTGGAAAAGCAATATAAGATAATTATGTGATTTTTGTAATACAAATTTGGGCACATTGCCCTATGAATTTCACAGTTATAAGAGGTATGTATACAAACCTTAATTATAATTACTTGGCTTTACATTAAAACTAAAGTATATTATAACAGTGTTTCAGTCTTGGTAATTTGTTTAATGCCACTTGTGAATTAAGACTTAAATTATATATATTTTTTAACAAACAACATTGAAATGGAATATTTTGTTTACCTTTGCTTAGATAATTTCATAATGAGTACACAAGAGGTTAAATGTTCCCTGGTAGTGAATTTATATTATATATGAAGTGACTTATGGGCAATGAGACTGCCAGAGATATGGAGACTGAATCAGTAAAATCAGAAAACAGTTCCAAGTCAAGACGTTCTAGAAGTCATAGGGACAGAGCTAGTAATTACAGACATCATTCACATAGAAGTACCAGGTGAGTTTGTAATCTTTATTATTGTTTATCTTTTCAAACAGTGCTTCTATGTAAATATCAAATTTATCACCAACATTCACAGTGATATATTTGTTATATTTTTCTTTATTGAAATTATGTATTTAGTTAACCCAGATTAGAAAAAAAAAAGAATTTATCAAGTTTAAGGTCAATATACTATCTCGAAAAAATGCAGATAAGAAACAAAACTGAAATCTCTGCCATAGGTGGGTACAAACTTTGTTGATGAATCTTTTGGTAGATACATAACATATTTAGCCAGCTGGTATCCAGAATGGGGTTTGAACTAAGCAGACTCCCAGTAATTAAACTGCATATGAGACAAGAGATCTGTAGAATAGTGTAAACCTAATATCCAGAAACAAAAGCAGATAAGTAAAAACGAAAGAGGCGCTGAAAGAAAAAGCTCGAAATGAGACAAACCAGAACACAACTCATTAATGGAAGAGGAAAGAGAAGCTTTCCAAAGTAGTAATAAAATAAATGAAACATCTGCAGAAACACAAAATAAAGAATATACAGAGAAGGAAGAAATAAAAAAATGCTATTGGATATGCAGAGATTTTAAAAAGGATATGTTAGAAATGAGAAATGAAATTAAAGGTGGTATAAAGGAAACTAAAGAGGATATCAAAGACATGAAAAACGAAATAACGATAAATAAAGACCAAACCAGAACAATGAATTAAAAAATTCATAGTATTGACGAAGAACATAAAGTAGAGAAAACAGAACTAATACTTAAATTCGAAAAGCTGGAAAATGATAAAGTACATAACTTGTGATAACAGGGGTGGACATGAAAAATAATAATGGAGACGCATTAAAACAAGAACTTCAAACAATGCTTTGCAGAGAACTTGAATTAAAAACAAAAATTAAAAAAGTGCAGATAGAAAAAGATACCTAATGGAGTTAGATGATTGGTCACAGAAAATTGAAATTTTACAAGGGAAAAAAACTTAAAAGAAAAGAGATTTACGTTGAAGCAGAACTCACCAAATAACAGCAGGAAATTCAGAAGAAACTAAGAGATATGGTAAAAGATGAGAGGAAAACAGGAGTGCAAGTCAAAGTTAAATAATAAAAAATAGAAATAAATGATAAGATTAGTATATGGGACTGCAAACAATAAAAACTAATTGAAAACGAAAACGAACGAGCATAAAAAACTAAATAAGCCTAAAGACAACAATCAATTCACATTGACCAGGCAAATGATAAGGAGAAATGAGAATAAGGACTATATCAATACTTCAACACGCACTAAGGAAGACATCACAATTATAAACCAAGGGAACTCTAGGATACAGAGGTATGATGTACCACGCATCTTGTATAAAAACCATCAATGAAACCACCACAAAGCAAAATTAAAGAGAAACTATACTCAAAATGCAACAACGCTTTAGAATAGATACTTGAAACGTTTGTACAATGTTAGAAGCATCAAAACTAAGTCAAATATCAAAAGAGTTGAATTCAATAAGAATTAAAATACTGGGATAATGTGAAAGAAGAAGGGGAAAGAACAAACGAAAACAGAAGTCTAAAATTGTTTTTCGGTAGGGAGGTACAAGAAGAACAGGAGGGAAGGTATTAGAACTGAAACCCATAAGGTTAAAAACAGCTACAAGAGCTCTTAGTATAATACTATGCTATATGTGAACAAACATTGCAGATATAGAGGAAATAGAAGAATTCTACCAACTGATATCAAATACCTTACAGAATATCAAGAAAGGAGACATAACAATAGTAGGTACAAGGTGACATAAATGCGAAGGTTGAATTAATTAATTCTGAATATAAAGAAATCATGTTGAAAGAAGGAATAGGAACCATAAATCAAAATGGAAAAATGTTTCTGGATACCTATAGTCCGTCAAGAAAGTATCTGGAAAACAGAAAGCGCAATTATAATTTTTTGGTATATGTTTTTATTACTTAAATTAATAGATAGATATATTTATTTCATCACATTAATTACAAAAATGTAGAATAGTGACACGTCAAACAGACATAGTAAGGTAAATGCTAGTTACAGTTAATACACTCTTATTACATTTAAAATAGTTATTTCTAAAAGTCAAAACAACAAAACTAACAATTTAAAAGAGCAATGTCTCACAATTCAAAAACTCTTCAATGGAGTAGAAACAGTGCCCCAATAGCGAGTGCTTAACTCTAACCCTGAAACCGTTATGACTCAAACCAGTAATATCTGCTGGTATTTTATTGTATAAATGCAAGTTGAGTGTATTTCTAGCTGATAGATCCATTAGATAAAATTGAGGCCTCAGTTGTGCACCTCTTCGAGTGAAAGTCAGCGTTTGTAAGGTACTTAGTATTATTTCTGTGTACTTCTAAGACATTGTAAAATATGAAGATACATGGCAGTGGTAGAATCTTAAGTACTTGAAATAAAGGACGACAATGTTCTCTGTAAGAAACATTGGCTATGATCCTGACTGCTTTTTTTGCATTCGAAAGGCTTTAACTGCATGTGGAGACTGACCCCATAAAAGTATGCCATATGTTAGGTGGCTGTTAAAAAGAGAAAAGTATGTCTGTAATACCATACTTTGACTAAGACACCTTTTTAGCTGTCTTAGTACGAACAGTTGTGTAGAAAGTTTTTTGCACAAGCCAGCAATATGTGCTTCCCAATTGTAACATGTCATCAATTTTAAACCCCAATAAATCTATATGTTGCTTCGTTGTTATTTGTCGATTCGATGATATTATAATTTTGTGTCTTATCCCTATTTTATTTGAGATAATTTGAAGTAAACCAAGTTTCAGCGTTATTATCTCTTCTCGAGCATAGGTCCATTAAGTCGTTAACATTTGAGTCTGCTTCTACCGTTGATACATCATCTGCATAGCAAAATGATAAGCTTGGAAATAAGAAATTGAAAATACCGTTAATATATATCACAAAAAGAGTTGGTCCTAGTATGGAGCCTTGTGGTACAGCGTGCGAAACGGATCTGCATGAGCTAGAACTTCCAGATGTATGAACAACTTGCTTTCTCCTACATAAGTAGGTCTTCATTAGCTCTAACGCTGTGCCACGTATACCATAATATTCCAGTTTGCCTAATAGGAGGTCATGGTTCACACTGTCAAAAGCCTTACTCAGATCACATAAAGTTAGAGCAGACACTAGGCCCTTTTCTATATTATCTATGATTGACACAACTATAGCCATCACAGTTTGGGTAGTTGATTTGTTAGACCTTAATCTGAATTGATTTTTATTAAGTATTGAATTAGCATTTAAAAAAGAAATTAAGCGTTCTTTAATTAGCATCTCAAAAGTTTTACCAAAGATAGGAATGATAGATATGGGTCTATAATTATCAGAAATATTTGGATCACCCTTTTTAAATATGGGAATAACTTTACTTGTCTTAAAGATGTCTGGAAATAGTCCTACACAGAGGCAACGATTGAAAAGAAAAGTCAATGGACCAGAAACAAGGTGTATGGTTTCTTTAATCATTCTGTTGTTTAAGTTGTATATGTCCAAACAAGCAGAGTTTTTTAATTTAGTTATGAGGTTATGACTTGTTTAACTTGTAGGTTAGAGCATTAATGTTGCAGGAGGGTAGAGATTTTACAATTTCTTTTGCTACATTTGTAAAAAAAGATGTTATATATACAATTATAACAAATAATTGATCTCATTTCCTTATACAACCTCCATTTAACTCTAAACACTTAATTAAACGTTCAGGCAAACCCGAAACTAGGTCAATGCTATAATGTTCGGTAATGGTGGTCCAGGTGAACCTGACCAAATCAAATCTTTTTTATTTCGTGACGTTGCTTGTTCTACTTCATTAGTCCCCATATGTTTTCAATGGGACTAAGATCTGGTGAAGTTGCTGGTGATGGAATTGTTGTCAAGTTTTGTTCTTGTGTCCAAGCTGCAGTATATGCAGAAGTATGGTATCTCGCATTATCCTGCTGTAACTGCCAGCCCTCTGCATATAAAGTATGAGCTGTTTCAAGAAGAAAACCATTTAGACTTTCACCACCATCAACTATACAAAGAGGTGTAGCACCACGCACATATATTGCTCCCCAAACCATTATTTTAGTGGGAAATTTGAACAGTAACTTGTTCTCTTGATAGGATTTTTAGGTGGTTTGCACCAAACTGGAAACAACTTTCGTCGGATGTAAAACAGTACCAAAGTATCTTCTTGAAAACATTGACAAAAATCTATTCTTCGTTGCCTTTGTCAAGGTGTCATTGCAGGGACTTTCATTGCCTTGATTTGTAGCCTTGTCTTTACAGTGACTTGCAGACAGTTTCTGAACACATGTTTATTCTTCATTGATTTTTAAAACTGTTAGCCAATTTTCGAAACACTAGACACAGAGTTTGTTGTCCTAAGGCTACTAAAGCGTTTAAATTGTTTCCGTTAATCATACGTAGTCTTCCCGAAACAGGTCCATGCCACCATGCCTCATAACTCACCTATTTTTTATCCTCTTTATTGTCTCATATACTGCACTTTTTCCGAGATTCGTCAATTCCACCAATGATTTAACGTTTTGAGCATCTTTTGTATACAAATATTCCACCAATTTCTTTTTCTCTAGTTGTGACATGACTACACAAAATTTAAGCCTGCTTGCAATCAACAATAATCAGTACAAAGCAAGGCTTGCTTTTGAAAACTGAGAAATACAATTCAAAGAATCGTGACAAATTCAACTGTACCTGCTACCTCAGAGCAATCCTCCAGCTACTCTGTAGTCATTGCATCAGTAGAATTTGAAATAGAAGAAAAATCAATCAGCGAATTTCTAACCAATAACAACATGGATCACAGATTCTGCAGAAGAATCATATCAAAAGCTACACGAAAACCTACTAAACTTATAAGAATAATAACTGGATCAGAAAAAAACTTCTCAGATGTTGCTATCCCAAGGACTATTTTTCAAGTATCGCCACTGTCCAGTTTATCCCAGTAAACCACCTGCACCAGCTCCAAAACCATGCAGTCAATGCTTATCGTTCAATCATCCAACAGAAACATGCCAACAACCCATAAAATACCTAAAA
This sequence comes from Galeruca laticollis, assembly GCA_963921935.1. NCBI lineage: Eukaryota > Metazoa > Arthropoda > Insecta > Coleoptera > Chrysomelidae > Galeruca > Galeruca laticollis. The sequence goes on along the minus strand of OY998175.1, from coordinate 164,413,132 downwards.
TGTAATGGGACCCACCCAACCAGCAAATGTACATCCACATTGACTCCTAAGTGCCATAGTTGCGGAGCAGAAGACCACCAAGCCTGGTCATATAAGTGCCCCAACAGACCAAGACAACCATACAAGGCATACCTAATGTTTCTATAAAAACAATCAACAAAAAATCACATGAGGTCTCAACAGAAATAAAAAATCAAGAATACATCAACCAATAACCATACATGATACCATCATAAATACCTATGTTAATGAACTGAATAACCCAGTAGTAACCAACAGAGACGAACTAGTGACACAACTTCGTAAAAAATTTGACAACAACTTCAGAGTGGCTAGCGTTGCAGTGTTTTCAGGAAATAAAATGTATTATGTATTATTATTATTATTAAGAAAAACAGCCACTTAATCCACATCCACGCCAGTGGAAGTAGTCTAGTCCTAACAGATCCAAAACTGAGAATGAGAAAAGGCTATGTAGTCCGGGAAAGTAAGGTCGAAAAATCTGTTAACTATCAAAACTTTCCCATAACTGATTTTTCATTTTCAAATAAAAATATATTGACCCAGCATCACTCTCCTAGATTGTCTAATAATTTCCACTGGAGCTTGCGACACAGCTTGCAAGCACAGCTCAGACCACCTAAAATTCAAGTGATTTATGCTCGTGTCATTCCTGGATGTGTTCTTACAAAAAAATCGTAGAGATGAAAATTGAAGCAAATCTTATCCTCTTGAAGGTGACGGAAATAGTTTTAAAAAAAAATTTCCGATCTTAAATTTTCCAAAAATTGAAGAAATTTAGGAAAATTATATTTTTGGTTGGTAGTTATAAATAAAATATTAGTATCGAGGTCAAAACATACATAAACATAGAGGGCAAATTGGAAAATTCAAAATGGCGGCTGCGCAAATTGGAAACACATTTTTTTTTCAATCGCGTCTAAATTTATGAACATTAACGATATTGAGAAACGGTTTGTTGCAATCGACAGAATGAAAGTTATATTTTTATAAATAACATAAACAAAATTTTTAAACATTTTTTTACATAATTTTTTAAAACATTTACCGAAAATAAAAATTTTTACATCTAGTTTTTTCTCATTTTGGCGTTGAAAAATTTCTTAAAAATATTTTTTTACGTAATAAATATGTCTGTTTTTGTAAGACGAGTATTTTGAAAAAAATATATTTTAGATGCGACTTTTACAAGCTGAGATAAACAAATTCAAAATCTGCTAGATACTGTCATAATATTAATTGAAATTTTCAAATATTGATCACTTCGCTAGGTTGTTGAATCCCAACTCAACTTAAACACAATTTTTCATTTTTCTACCGTTAATTGGTCCATTCAAAAGAGAACAGTTATCCTAGCTCGCTCGGCCAAACGGTGCGGCGGCAGCTGCTTGGCGTTCTGGTGGGGGGTCAGCGCTCATTCTCTTCGAACGCCCAAAAGACCCTTACTAATATGACTGACGACGTACTTGTACCCGACGAATTATTGAACATTATTTCGTGTTCTTGTACCACAGGGTACTCTACTACCAGGTGTGGTTGTAAAAAAGTTGGCATACATTGTATGATATTATGTAAAAATTGCGAAGGCAAAAACTGTAACATCGAAATTGTAAGTACGGTATTTGACAATGACGAGGATGATAATTAATCTCTGAGTGATGAGCTAAATTTTGATATGACTCAATTAGTTGATTGTGAACTTGCAATTGATAGTAGCAATACTATCGATGAGGATTTGTTTGCTAATGATAATGACAAGGAAAATTGTACAGAGCCATTTCCTCAGAGACCAAAAAGGGAGAGAATTTGTAGAAAATAGATGTAAATTTGTAAATAAATATTATTCTTAGTATCTACGTTTCGAATTATGTATAATATATATAATAAATGGATTTATAGATATAAATTATAAATATCATTGTACCTTATTTCTAGCAATATGTAATGGTTGATAATAACCATACTATTAGCAAACCACAAATGCAAAATTTTTACAAAGAAAACCAAAATAAAAGCTTGAGCTTCGTTCAACTGCGAACGAGCGCTGACCCCCCACCACAACGCCAAGCAGCTGCCGCCGCACCGTTTGGCCGAGCGAGCTAGGATTACTATTCTCTTTTGGATGGACCAATTGACGGTAGAAAAATGAAAAATTGTGTTTATGTTGAGTTGGGATTCGACAACCTAGCGAAGTGATCAAAATTTGAAAATTTCAATCACAGAATCTAACAGACTTTGAATTTCTTTATCTCAACTTGTAAAAGTCGCATCTAAAAAATTTTTTTTTTAAATACTCGTCTTTCAAAGACACACATATTTATAACGCGAAAACATATTTTAAACAAATTTTTCAACGCCAAAATGAGAAATAACTAGATGGAAAAATTTTAATTTTCGGTAAATGTTCTAAAAAATTATGTAAAAAAATTTTTAAAAATTTTGTTTATGTTATTTATAAAAATATAACTTTCACTCTGTCGATTGCAACAAACCGTTTCTCAATATCGTTAATGTCCATAAATTTAGAGGCGATTGAAAAAAAAATTGTTTCCAATTTGCGCAGTCGCCATTTTGAATTTTCCAAATCTGAAAAAACGTAAATTTTTAGAAGTTTGCCCTCTATGTTTATCTGTGTTTTGACCTCGATATTAATATTTTATTTATAATTACCAAGCAAAAATATAATTTTCGTAAACTTTTTCAATTTTTGGAAAATTTAACATCGGAAATTTTTTTTTTGAAAAAACTATTTACGTCACCTTCAAGAGCATAAGATTTGCTTCAATTTTCATCTCTACGATTTTTTTGTAAGAACACATCCAGAAATGACACGAGCATAAATCACTTGAATTTTAGGTGGTCTGAGCTGTGCTTGCAAGCTGCGTCGCAAGCTCCAGCGGAAATTATTAGACAATCTAGGAGAGTGATGCTGGGTCAATATATTTTCATTTAAAAATGAAAAATCAATTATGGGAAACTTTTGACTTTTATTTCCTTACTTTCCCGGACTAATGCTCAATCTATCAACAACCCTCTAAATGAATGTATACATTTTTCAACGCCATTTCTTGATGATTATTTACATATATTTCTTGTTTACATTCACCCATACTCCAGAGTAGAGGAAAATATATTTACGATGAGCAGCCTCAACAAATATACCATTGTAATAGGAGACTTCAATGCCAATACAAAGCCGAAGGAAAAAACAAGTGAACAACTTCCTAAATAATACCAACTTTGTTAAATACGACCTCCGCCTACTTTTCTGATGAATCATAATGCAGACTCAACACCGGATATGATCTTTCATACCTCCAATCTAGCAAGAAATACCAAAAGTGTTGTAAATATACCAGACCTATGCTCAGACCACCTTGGTTTCAGAATTATTATAGACCTTCACACCCCAATTAAAAATATCAAAATTGAGAAATACAATTTCAGTAAAACAAACATAGAGACAGTGAACACAGCCATGTTGAGGTACATAGACAACAACGAGCAGGACATGAACAGAAGAACGCTCAGCAATTTCAACTCTAAACTAACAAAAGTTGTATTGGAAAATACCCCCAAAAAAGAAATGTGGTACTTTACCCAGGAACTACCACCATACATCATACAACTCATTAAAAGCAAACGAAAAATGTATAGGGAATATAGGAATATTAGCAACCCGGCCTTAAAAAGAAAACTAAATAAATATAATAAAAACATATAGATGATGATTCAGCAGTACAGAGAACATAAGTGGTTGACTGTATGTGAGGAGATCAATGATAAACAAGGCAAATCGTATTGGCAGGATATTAAAAAACTTTCGAAATATAAAAACAACTCACAAGAGAGCCACCCACTGACAGAAAATGGTCAAACAGTCGACTCGCCGGAAGAGAAAAGTACCATATTTGCTCAGCATTTCGAAAAAACATGAAGAAAGAGATGAAAACAATTTCGATGATCACCTCTATGGAACTATCTCGGAATGGTACAACATACACTATATAGACCCACAGCAAGTCAACGTGAACCCTGAGGAATATGAAATCGAAGAAGAAGAATACTACAGTATAATAAACCAAGGTAAAAATACTGCCCCAGGGCATGATATCATTAAAAAATCGTTGGTTAAACAGCTACACCATAAGATCCACGAATATATCATCCAAATGTATCAGTTTTGTCTGAAAAACAGCTACATACCTAGAGAATGGAAAACGGGTACAATTGTTACTATTCCAAAACCAAACATGGATCACTCTACACCCACCAGTTATAGACCAATTACGCTGCTACCTGTGTTAGGAAAAAACCTTGGAAATATCATAAAAAACAGAATAGTGCAATCAATGGGAAATCGTATCCCAGGGTATCAGCTTGGATTCAAGAGTCATTGTTCTACGACCCACCCTATAGCGATACTCACCAACAACATAGAAGCATCTAAGCTTAACGGAAACAAAACAGCAGTAATTTTCTTAGACATTAACAAAGCTTTCGATAGTGTTTGGACGAAAGGTCTTATATACAAGTTGTTGGTTGGTGATAGCTAACTTACTGAATGAAAGAAAACTAAGAGTTAAAGTGCGGGACAAAACTTCTCACGAATTTACCCCACAGCAAGGTGTACCTCAGGGATCTCCATTATCACCTTTACTATACAACATATATTGTTCAGATATATACCACGCAGACCCAGAATACTTTGATTCGGATAACTATATACTACAATATGTAGATGATACTGTTTTGGTTTCTCACTGCAGGAGTATAAATACAACCGTTGAAAGGTTACAACAGCTAGCAGACATAACAACATCATGGTTCAATAAATGGCGACTGAAACCTAATCCAGGGAAATCGCATTTGCTAATATTTTTCCACTCCCCATCACCTACATCACCGCCAGTAAGGTTATATGGCCATGAACTCAGTCCAGAAATATGTACAAAATATCTAGGGATCACTATGGACAATAAGCTAAACTTCAACTCACACACACGAAATATAAAAAAGAAAACCATATCAAGGGCAAAGCACTTCAAATCTATATCTAAAAAAGAACATGGAATAAACTTAAACACACAAACTAAAATCTACAAAATGATATGTAGACCACTAATTGAATATGGACATATAATATTCCAGAACCTAAGAAATCCTGCCCTGAAGAATCTCCAGGTGGCCGAAAGAACTGCCTTGCACATTATCAAGAGAAATAAATATCAGAATAATCCTATCCAAAATCCACCCAACCAACTGCTATATGAAGTTACTGGAGTGCAACCCATCGAAGAGAGACTATCACAGTTGTCCTTCAAATTTAGTGAGAAACCCGAAATAAGAACCTCATCTCTCTATATTGCAACAGAAGAATACACTACAAACATCCAGAACAAATTCTATGGGATAAACTATGTTTTTTTCCCTCTCTTATATCAATCTGAAACTGTAAAATCTTAAGAATATCATTGTAATTCACACAGTAACTTATACAACTGTGGCTGAAGGACCTCGGTCAATAGCCAGCTGAGTATTATTTTTGTACTTAAATTTAAAAGAGCAACTAAATAGGACAAATGACATGGTAAGAAAAAATGAAATACTAAAACAATCCAATATATTGAACAAAGAAGTCCAAAAAGGAGCAAGATATGACAAAAGATAATGGGTTGAAGATATAGTGAAACAAGGAAGCAATATGTGGGCGCTATACAAATACACAAAGAGGTTAGTAAACAAACATTTCAGAAAAGACAAACCAATCAAAGACCTAGAGGGAAACCTGCTTACAACAATAGATAAACAAGTAAATATATGGGTGGAACACTACAAACAATTGGGACAGGACGTACTGTTTGAACAAATGAGTAGTGACAACAATTAGACAACAAATAATGTATTAGAATTTGAACGGACTATGCCAACAGAAGAGGAAATTAGAGAAAGCATAAAGCCGGTAGCTACAATATACCAGGAGAATTTTGGAAACTAGACATAGATAACTCATTAAAAATAATTACCCCCTTAATACATGAATTCTGGGAGCTAGAACTAATACCAATAGAATGGACAAATGGAAAAATAACAAAATATGTATGAAATGAAACATTACGGACTGCAATAATTGGAGATGTACCACCTTATTAAACAGCATAACAAAAATAGTAACTAATATAATCAATAGACGAATAAAAGAAAAGCAGGAAACAAAATACGAAACGAACAAGCAGGATTTAGAAGGGGAAAATCTCGTATAGACCAAATCCCCATACTACGAATAATAATAGAAGAATCTAAAGAAATGAATAAAAGTTTACAATGTCTTTATATATTTCACTAATGCCTTTTGACATGAAAAACAATTAAAAATTTGGGAGATCTTGAAAGAATTTGGAATACCACCTAAATTAATAAAATTAATTAAAGTAACCTATACAGATGCAACATGTCAAGTAATACATGAGGGTTATTTAAGCAACAAAATAAACACTGAGAAAGGAGCGAAGCAAGGCTGCATATCCCCTCTAATATTTAATATTTGTCTAGATTATATACTTGAACAAAGTTTACAAAGAAATAATGGAATCATCTACAAAACAAAAGACTGTCAGATCTTGAATATGCTGATGATATCTGCTTATTATCTTAAAACATTAACGACATCGAAACTATTTTAGATAGTCTCCAACAAGAGGCACAAAAAATTGGTCTTCAAATAAATAAAGATAAAACTAAAGAAATGAGAATAGTGAGGATCGCATGAAAATATAGAATAAACTGAAATTCAGAAAGTGGAAGAATTCTGCTACTTAGAAGCATCATTACCATGAAAGGGGGAATGGGGAAGGACATTAAGAATAGACTTGCAAAAGGCAAGTTTATGGAATGCTAACATGTATATGGAGATCTAGACAACTTGGCACAAAGACAAAGATCAAGATGTTCAATAACAACATACAATCGGTTCTATTATATGAATGAGAAACGTGGGCAATGACAAAACAACACAGAAAAGATCTACAATCATTTATAAACAGATGCCTAATGAAAATACTAAAAATATACTGGCCAAATAGAATAACAAATGAAGAACTATGGAAACAAACAAGACGGAAACCAATTTTGAATGCAATCAAAGAGAGAAAATGGAAATAGGTCAGTCATACTTTAAGAAAATCCACAGGAGATATTACCAAATACGCACTATTCAAATAGACACTAATAGCACACAGAAGTAGGGGAAGGCCCACATACACCTGGAGAAGAGTATGTTAAGAAGAGCAAGAACAACAAGGAAAATGTGCAGAGTAATCGCTAAATCAGCTAAAAAATAATAACTTATATAACCGATTTTTGGGGGCCCTATGCTCCACTAAGGAACAAGGAATCAAATATAAGGTCATATTGTTAATTAGTTACTTTGATATTTTAACGCCTGGTCTTTTCACCTACGGATAAATAAGCCTTATCTGACACATTGTTATCCATCGAATAATTATTTATCTATCGAATAACTCGAACCTGTCATTTATCTAGTTGATTATTGTACGAATTTCTCATTAAATTCGTACAATAGTCGGCCCGCCCCCGGTATAATATTTGAGTGCGAACGTTAAACACTTGCTGGTCTAGTCACTTTCCCGCTAAAAACTTACTTGTTCATTGACAATGTCATAGAAGTGACGTCTGTTCCTAGTGCTCTGTAAAATGTAGTGTTTTTCCTCTATAAAATGGGGATTGTACCGCTTATAATTACTAATAATTAATAAGTATAGTGTAATCTATTATTGGAATTGATTGTAAGTATCTTTATCATTATTAAAAGGATAAAATATCCAATAATATCCGCCGCCTGTCTCAAGTCGAAAATCATTCTCCTAGCATGGTTGCCGCGCGTTTAAGAATTGAGAATGCCGGAGAACTTTTGGTAGCTAATTTCAAGATATCCTATTTTTGATACTATATTGTTTACCACTGATTTATAAACGTTTTATCGCTTTATTACGTTACTATTTTATGTAAATTTCTGAACTTAATTCACCTGAAACTATTACGTGATTGATTAAAGCGAAGTGCGGGTTTGGCTATATTGTAAATTTGTATAGACTAGTGTATAATTATCAGACTTTCCAACCGGCTATTGACTATATTCATCCTGACGATGATCTTAATAGTGAAACGTTATTTTGTACTTTAATGTTGCGTAACTAGCTGCGTGTTTTCTTAACTAGCAGCGTGTATATATTTAGCTGAGTATTTACTCATAACTAGCAACATGTTTCCTGATAACTAGCAGAGTGTTTTTTTATCCAACCTCTGGATTTTTCACTCTTATTTTTTCTCCTGTAGATAATCTCTTTTCTTACATACTAAAGTAAATAATCTATTGACTTTTATTTATTTTCATGTATATTTATGTATATGTTATCCCTCTGCCTCTGGTACGGGTAACAAGCTCCTGCAGCGCAATGCAGGTGGTCCTTCGTTTTTCTCGAAGCTGCTAAGAACTATTATGTAATGAGCATTTTTACATTGTTTGGCTTCTGATACCTGCGACCTGATATTTTATTTTCTCTTCTGCCCACACAATTACTATCTGACAGATAACAGATTTTGTTCACCAAGAACAGACCTGGAATTTTAAATTCCTTAATTCACTGAGTTGATTTTTGACAGAGCATGCAGTTGAATGGTTAAGTTTGTATAGTTTTGTCTATTCAATCTAATATCAATATAAAATTCTCAGTGTCTATGTTTATGTTAACAACATAAAACTTTATGGTGTTAACATAGCACTACTCTTTTCAAGCTGTATAAATTATAAAATCAATTAGATAGTTCTACTCAATTCTTTCTCGAATAAACATATCAGTCAAGTATAAGTTGTTTGATTTGAGTCCCACAAAACCTTTGTTGTCCCAAAATTGTCTGTGTCTTCAGAGATTGTCTTTCAAATTGATTTCGTAATTATATGACTGAATAAACAAAAACAACAGAGGGCTCCTAATTTCAGTTAAGCTGACATATCACAAATATCACAAAAATAAAAAACGCTTTGGTTGGGAAGGATAAAAAAGAGCTACTATTTTTAATTCCAAATCAAGTAATTACCTTATTGATTATTTCTATATAATTGTAAACATGAAATTATGTGTTATTCCATGTATAGAAATGATGAAATCATCAGGCCTTGTCCATATGTGATACTCTCAATTATGATAATCATCATTAATTTCCCCAATCAAATCGAAATCTTAAAAAATTTCTTACATTTTTAAATTTTACAAAATCATTAATATGTTATTCAAAAACACCAACACAGTTGAAAAATAATTTTTAGGTATATACAAACATAATACATCAAATAAAGTGTTATCTGGTTTGCTTGCTTCAACTGGCAAATAACTATTCGGCAGTTTATCTGATAGATAACTAAATTTTACTGGGAAAAGACAGTACTTTATTTATCTAGAGAATAAAGTGTCCGATAAATAACTATTCAAAGGTGAAAAGACCGGGTCTAATTAAATTTAGTGTTTCTACATTTTAACCCATGTTGTATTATTGTATTTGTTTTCTAGAAGTAGTAAATCCAGAAGAAACGAAGACATGGCTCCTTTTCAAACAGCTGTAACCCTAACTCCTGATAATAGAGATGGACAGGAAGTTATAGAAGTTCAAATTCTTCCACAGGATGATAACTGGGGTGAAAACACTACAGCGATTACTGGAAACACTTCAGAACAATCTGATTCAGCTGAGGATGTTTGTAACTGGCCTGGGGAACCAGATACGGGATTGGGGTTCGTATGCCAGAGATACATGGGCACAAGTATAACTTACATTTTATCTATAACAGCCTTCTTAAGTCCTATAGCGATGGTAGTTTTACCAAAATTGGGTTTCTTTCCAGATTTATCTACACGGATAGGTCTTGATAGCAGTAAATTACTTTCTTGTGGGGCCGAATGTAAAGGTCTGTTGGTCTCTCTAGCTTTCAAAATGGCTATTCTAGCCATTGGTGCTTGGGCTGTATTCTTAAGAAAACCACAAGCTACATTACCAAGGTTCTTCCTATTCAGAGCTGGTATTTTAGTTCTGGTTTTGGTATGTACTTTTGCATATTGGTTATTTTATATTGTCCAAGTAACTGAGACAGCTAGAGCAGCTGCAATTCCAGAAGAAACTGTGGATTATAAGGCGCTGGTAGCATATGCTTCAAGCTTGACTGATACTCTCTTATTTATACATTATTTAGCTATAGTTTTAGTGGAAATAAGACATTTACGACCAACTTATTGTATTAAAATTGTAAGAAGTCCTGATGGAGCTAGTAATGCATATGCAATTGGACAGTTGAGTATACAAAGGGCAGCTGTGTGGGTGCTTGAAAAATACTATAGTGAATTTCCCATTTATAACCCTTATTTAGAACGCATACCAGTATCGAAATCAAGAAAGACATCATCTAGTTTTAAATTTTATGAAGTAGATGGGGTTAATCCAAACCAAATTCAACAGTCTCAGAGTAGAGCTATGTTGGCTGCTCATGCCAGAAGGCGTGATTCAAGCCATAATGAAAGGTTCTATGAAGAGCATGAGTATGAACGTAGGGTTAAAAAAAGAAGAGCTAGATTGATTACAGCAGCAGAAGAAGCATTCACCCATATTAAACGTTTGCATAATGATCAGATATCTAGTATTCCTATGGATTCGCATGAAGCTGCTCAAGCAATATTTCCCTCAATGGCTAGGGCTCTACAGAAATATCTACGAGTAACCAGACAGCAACCACGACACTCTGTTGAAAGTATATTAAATCATTTAGCTACTTGTTTAAGTAATGATCTGACTCCGAAGGCTTTTCTTGAGCCATATCTGGTAGCTGAACCAGTTTTACAGAATGATAAGGAAAAGAAGGAAGTGCAAACTTGGGCGTTGATATGCGAAGAAATTTTAACAAGACCCATAAGTGATGGGGTTGTTTTCCAATTGAGACAAAATGATGTCTCAATATTGTGCAATATTAAAAAATTACCTCATTTTAATGTCACTGAGGAGGTAGTTGATCCAAAGAGTAACAAATTTGTGCTGAGGTTAAATTCAGAGACATCTGTATGACCAATAGAGTACTCAAGGTCTTTTGATAGACTGATTTGATTTTTACGCATATCTCGTTTAATAGTACTGTTAGTGGTAATAAGAGAATATATTTTTGTCGAAAATGATCGACATGTATTTGTGGGTTTTTGTTTTCAATTGATTATAAGTGAGATTGAAGTGCCCTTTTTGGTGTTGATTTGTTGAAATGACCTTCAGACACCTCCACAGATAAAAAGTGACCCTTTTCCACAACAAAGTTTTATTAATCACATTTCTTTTACAAGCAGAGCCGCTTTAGAAAACATTTTTGCTATGCACATCAAGCACTGCTCTTGTTTTTACAATTATATTTTAAAACCCAACATTTGGCTTATTTTTGTGACTATTAAATTTCAAGTTTTCTTTTTATATGTGGAGGAAAAGTGTACAGTAAATGTCTTAGGAAATAAGATAAAACATAATGATGCTATTATAAAACACAACATTTCAAATATTCTTGTTAACATTTTAATGTATTATACAAGCCCCTGAAATTAAAATGAACACCTCCCAACTGCTACAGATCTTTCTTACAGTCTACATTGAATTTCAAGTGTTACATATTTCTAATGGATACTCTTTATGTCAAATTGCATCCAGTCATATTTGCATTGTGGTTCTAATAGTCTCATCTTCCTTGATTCTTGCCATTCTCATTCTTTTGTTCATTATTCCGTCCCATTTGCATAATTTTATTTCATTTACAGATATTTGCAAGTTTCAAATTTGAATGGCTTGTTTCTCTATTTCAGAGCCATAAATTAATATTGAAAAGATAAACATATACCTATACTTCACTGGAATTATCAAATTTATTTCTCTCTCGGAAAACCTTTTCCAGTGGGAGGAGATACTCATCATTATTTCAAGTTTATTCAATTTTCTAGTTATTTAAGATACTTTCTACATTATTTTACTCTGGTCTTCTTTATTCACTATAACATATAGTTCACCTTAAAATGTTCAAATATGTACAACTTTTCTTTATTTACTTTCATATTTTATCGAAACATATCAAACAAGGACAAGCTTTTTTTCTAAAATTTAAAAATGAATCTACATAGTAAACCCAAATAAAAAAATGTGTAATGTCACCTTATTCTAGTCTAAATTATTTGCAGCCTCTTATGAGCTTGTCTTCTTGTAATTTTGGTTATTGCATTAAAAAATTTCTCTTTTAATAAAGTTCACAGTCTAAGCTTTTAAGGTCAAATATATTATAAGCGTCTATTTTGAGACTTTGCTTCCTTTATTTTTGTCATTTTAAAATTTGTTTGTAAATATTCATTTTAATGGTTTTTATGAAAATACCAAATCTCCATTTGGTTTTCACTTTTCTTAACAACACTTGTTCATTTGTTAGTTGAGGTGAAGGTACTTAGAGGGGTTCGTATTTATTTTAATAACATATTCATCCAGTTCTTTCGTGTGTGATGCACAAAAAAAACCCAAATACTCACAGTGTTATTGAAAAAAAAGATCAATACTCAGTGTTATTAGCATTAATTTTATACATTTCTACTTTTTTATACACAGCTATTTTTACAAATACTGTATACACATTTAAACTTTTTACAATTTTTAATGTATTTATTTATTTTTTATACAATCCGTACATGTAGCGCTCAAATTTTGATATGGTTTATTTAGAATAAATAATTTAATCGCCTTGTATGTATAGCAAGTATCCGTACTACTTTCTATAATATTTGAACATAGTATCGAATACAATAAATAATAACTCACCCTGTGTATCATAGTTCCACATTTTTCTACATTTTTTTATTTAACCAAAAATTGTAGGTACTTAATAAATAATACATATATATTTTATACAGTAAATCATAATTAAATAATCTGAACAGATATAGCAATACTTTTGGAGAATTTACTGATTTCTGTTCTTTAAATATACTAGAGAGTTAGGCACTTTCTAAATAGTGATATACTGTCTTTCAAAAACATTTATTTCAACTTGTCAAGTATATCTACTTACCCTGTACTCATTTCATGCCAGTTAATTGAACGTTATTGTAGGGAATACTTTGAGAGTGAAATAAATGACTTTATATTCCGATGTATCATAAGGACATTCTTAGAGATTTCATTTTTAGTGCCAAAATGACATACAGTAAAACTTGATAAGACTGATAACACCTTGGCGATTAGATTATACCCTTCCCTTCTTGACTAAAATACACACAGCACTGTGCTAGACTAGAATATGACCAGCAAGTATATATTCATTCTATGCCTTGGAAGGCACTTTTCCAAATTATAGTGCATAGTGTACAGTGAAACACTTGACGCACCATTTTTCAATAAAAACGGGTAGAAAACAAGGCAATACTTTCTATTGTGTAGACACTAGTAAATGCAAATATATCTCTGTAATTTTTTCTTAAGCACTAAATTAGTCAACAACAATTTCCGAACCTCAGACTTGGATTCTAATGAAAGATTTGTCAGTGGCGTCACATTTTATTTATTTATTATTAATAAGGTAAACGTGGTCAGAACATATAAGCAAAAGCTGGGCAACAGAAAATACTAAATAGAGACGAGGGTGTTGCAGTTACACAGCTAATTAAAGAATATAATATACCCATTGCCACTTTATACAGAACAATTAAGGGAATATACACAAAAATACATGGCGATCAGCCTGTGATGTCAAAGGATGAGGAGGATAAGCTTGTTAATGTTATTAGTTAACGATGTATTATTAAAAATAGACCAGCCTTCATACATTATTACCTATACAATGTTTTGGTCGCTACATAAATCAGGGCGAGTACATTGCACAGTAGCGTATCATTTCGAAAAGGTTCATTTTAACTATTTTATGAAAATTGCTATTATAGACTAAATGATGTAGGTACGTTATTAAATTTTCGTTTGAATAAGTGGAAATTATAGCAAAAACAAGTAATTTATTTAAAAGATACCTATAGAGGATTTTGATGTTAAAACAAGTTTTGCACTACAGATTATGAATATGTTAATGTAATGTGGAAAGGTTTTTTATTTTTTTTATATTGATTTTACAAAACTAAGGAATAAATAAAGGCATTAAAATGGTAAACAATAAAATAGAATAATCATAACAATAATCATAATATTAATATTTATTGTTCTTAAGAATTATTTACAATCATATTACAAAATAAAATAACTAGCACACAAAATTGTATATAAAAATTGAAATAAAAATTACTGGTTTTGAAATAAAATAGACTTTGTAAACATAGTTCTTACTTTGGATTTATTACAATTTTTTAAATTATTGAATTCATGGTGCAGTCGAACGTCTATATATTTCTCCAAAATTAGTTTGGTTACAGTGATGCAGTGATCATGGAGTGGTTCAAAATCAAATATGTGATTTGAAAATACATCAAAGATATTTGAAGGTAAATATCTTATTGAGGTGTTTCTAATTTTTTTTTATATTAATATATATATATATATATATATATATATATATATATATATATATATATATATATATATATATATATATTATTAATATTGCTAACGTCTAAATTCATGGCATCTTTAAACATTTTTCAGCTTCACTACAAACAGTAACTACAAATTTATAAGTTTTTCTAAGTTTTCCATAAGCTTTATTAATTAGTATAATCACTCAAAAAATAAACTGACAGATAATCATGATCACGAAGCTCTTTTGACATTTCTTAAATCTTCAGAAGTTTCACCGCTATTTTGCTACTACTACTGCAATCTAATATGCTGGTTCCGTCCAAAGCAATTGCATTGACAGTGTTGTTTGATTTAACTTCAATATGAATTAATAATTTTTTGTAGCAACTTTCAAATAACCTGCATGTAGGATTATTATTTGAACCACATCTGTTACGAACTGCACTGAAGAATAGTTGCAAATGGTCCTGTGATAATTTGTAAGTGAGAATAAAATTTAAATTAGGATTTATAACTACCAAATCCCAAAATAAACATTTCATACTTTCTATACAAATCAGAAACCCTAAAAAGCCAGTCTTGCTACCACCAACAACTACAGTTTCATTATTTAATTTTAATTATAAAATATACTTACAAGCACAAGCTACGTCAAAATATTTACAAATATCCTGCCATTTTTTTTTCAGATGCTGGTTGCTTATATTTATATTTGGCAAAAAAATTTTTAGAATTAAAAATATCGAAAATACAATTAAAAATTAATATAAAACCTGAAGTTGCTTCAGAACCCACAAATTCGTCCAATTTCAAATCATTTTCAAAGAACTTAAGAGCATCAGAAACACTTTTGCTCAAAATTTGTACAGCAATTCTAACTCGCATCTTCTCCCACTCTAGATGTCGAGCTTTCAGTTTTGTTCCTGCTAACAACCCCTCCCTTTCTTGTAGTATTATTAATTTACGAATATAATCCCATTTTATTAGTCTATCCTTGCCATCTTTTAAAATATTACCTACCACCTGTTCCAAATGTATTTCTTACTAATTTAAGCATATGACATGGATACAAAAAAAGTAAACTTTATCATTTGTTATTGGATGGATAAATTAGGTCGTTATTGAAGATGGTATGTCTATGCTTGCTCCTAGGGATTTCATCATAGTGATATTAGCTGCGGCTCCATCACAGGTCAAGGACGTTACTTTTATATTAACTTCACTCAAAAATTTTAAACACTCTTTTACCAAATTAGCTTTTTCGCATCCAGATAAGCTTTCTATGAAAAAATAACCAAATCAGTCATAGCTACTACCATGTAAACTAATGATTGAGTAGCTTCAGAAACACAATCAGAGTCCAGCTTGGCTCCCAGATTGATATATCCAACCACTTCTTCTCCTGTCCTGTCCACTCAACTTTCTTCATTATATGAATTTCATGGAGGACCAAGTTAACAAAAATCTTTTTTGGGGAAGTTGCAGTTTTTGCTCTTATTGCAAGTAGTGATTCCTTTGTAAACCCTGGTTTACCATCAACTACACTATACCATTTTGTTAGGATCCTTGGATGTGGTAGGGAATTATTGAACACATCTCTTACAAAACTGTAGGCTTTTACAGAATAAAAATTGAGTGTCAAAGCAAAAGTCCTTAGCATCGGTGTATATTTTTCATGTGATGGACATTTCAGAAATCTTTTTATCATTTCAGTTGCACTTCCAGGTAGAGATGCCTGAAAAATAGACCATTGTCAATTAATGATATCAGTTGCTGTAGTTAAAAAACATACCTCAATTACAGATTCGACTGATGATGTAATGTACTGATTTTCTCTTAAATATTTTAGAAGAGAATTGTGATTTGAAATTTTAGATCTCAACCGTTTATTTTGTCTTTACAGCAAAGTTATTTTTCTTCTTTGGTTTTCAACAGTTAGCTTTGCTAATTTTAAGGCTCCTTTAGCAGTTGGACTGGACATGCCAGAAGAATGAACATCATACAAGTATCGTGGCTTCTTGAATTTTCTCCTACAAATCACAAATTTGTTAAATCTGTGGTGTTAAGGTAAAAGAGGATAAGTCAATAAACACAACTTTTCACCAGAGGCGAACAAAGAAAACACTCTTTGGTTTCAAAAGATAAATCTATTTTAATTAGGAATACAAAAGGTATATAGTACAAATTAATATTTATTTTTGTTTAACAATATTGTCTCTTGTTTAACGTAATTTTAAAATTTGTTTTTATTTATTATTAATTAAAATAAATGACGTCTCGTTTTTCCGTAACAAGAAAAAAATATATATATATATAATGCTCATACTACTGACTTGTTTCTTTATGCAATGCTTATTTTTGTTTTGTTCTGCTTATTAATCGTGGTTTTAATTTTTTTAAGATTCCTTAAACAGGATTCTATTTAAATTAGTATATTAATTGGAATAGTCAGTAGGGTTTGCTTACAAATTAAAAAATACTAAAAACCTAAACATCATTGAAATCTTCAATATCGGGATCTACGTCACTTGCGCTTGTACTTGTTTGTAATTGATTGTAGAAGTCATGACAACTACTGTCAACTAAGTGAAGAATACTTAACAGGTCTATCTTTTTTTCCTGGCTTATAGGCACTTGCCCCTCATAACATTTCTCAGGATTCAAAGATACATTTGCTTTGCTCCTTCGACAGAAAGAAATGTCTTGAAATTCGTTTGTGGTGTCTAATTTTGTTTTAAATTTAATTACACCCGATTCGTATTGGCCACTATATCTGAACCATTTCACATCATGCCATACGAATTTCTCACCAGATGAATCTACTTTTCGTAGCTGCAATGGCCCTTTAAACAATTGTGCGAAATTCAAAAACATATCGTTTGTCATTATTATGACAGAAATATTAGTACTCGTCATTCTTACAAGATTAAACCAATCTCTTGGCACATGTATAGCCATGTCAGCCCTTTTTTTCTTTCTTTCGATTTGGGCATGGACAGAATCGCACTCCATATGCGTATGTCCTGACACTGAAAACTTATGATCTATTAGCAAATCTGGTCTCAGTTTGCTTATGCATAAAAACATAGCAGCCACGTGGCTATTTTTATTCTGCACACCACACGTATCGGAGTAAAAGGTTACTGCATTTACATGAGGTGGCAATGACATTAGAAAATGAAATAGGCACGACGCTATTTGGTTAGCTAACTTTTTTTGCTGTAACAATAGTAAATTGTTAAATTGAAAGTACATAGAAGTCGTTTGTAAAAAACGATATTAGTTTTTAAAAATTGGGTTGGGAGACATTGCTGCAGATCAAAACAATAAACTCTTTTAACAACGATGGACTCTTCTTTGTCTTTCTTTTTCTTAAGTTCCGTCTTCAAAGTTTCAGAATCTGACGGCAAAGCCAGTTTAATTTTCATCTTATATGAGTCACAAGTATTGCAGGTATCTAAAGAAGGTTTTTTAAGACAACCCCATTGAACGAAAAACATTTCCAAAATATGTTTATGATACGGGATTAGTCACTTTTTCTTTGTACATTTGATACATTAATGTCAGTGAGAGTCCTGTCGGTAAATATTTTTTGTTAGTCTGACTTCGGCTATAGTGCGATTCGTATAATGGATACGAATTTATGTGATTTTTTATAATCTGCATTGCTTCATCTCCTATTTTATTAGGAGGTATATGTGATCCACGTTTATCAGGGCTTGGAATTCCTGATATTCTAACAGATTTCTTCTTTATTACCACCTCCACACATTTATTAGAAACTCCAAATGTTTTCAGATAACAACCCTTACAAACTTCAATCATAGTGCCATTTACTTTTAAGTTGTAAATATGATTCGTACTTCTTAGTTTAGGTTCGCCTGATGTATTACGAATGCGTTGGGTCTTCTTTGGTATATCTAAAATTAATGATGACAAATACGACGTACGTTTGTTGTAATCACCCACCGCCCATAATTCATCAAAAAGTGCTTTCTGGTTTTCTGAACTAATTTTTTCGGAACATTTTTTACGGCAAAGGGGTAAAGATGTAACTTGTCTTGACGGAATTATTTTGCCTGATTGTGTTTTATACGTCAATCCTTTATTTCTTTTATTGTGAATTATTTTCCGAATGTTTGCTCCCTTACGTTTCCTTCGTTTGAGGTTTCCTTAAACAGTGACTTTAACATCACGGTTGGCATTTTCGTGAAGTGGTGTAATATTCTCAGAAGAAGAAGACTCGAATGAAGAACTATCTGTTTCAGGAACGAATGTCCGATCACGCACACTATCGTCTGAGTTGTAATCAGCTGGTTCGGTTGGCTCTGGGGTAGTTCGTGGAGTAATTTCATTCTCAAATGTTTCATGAACTGAAAGAAACATATGAATTATTAATCATTTGGTACCTACATATCTGCATTTGACAATGTTCCCGATAGCTCACTTTTCGACGTTGTTTCAAGTGCATAAGGTTTAAAAGTTATGTACCGCGAACAATGTTCACTGTGCAGACCATATAATTAAAAATAACTTTATTTTTTTAAGAATGAATTGCTAATACCCACTCCAATCAGATTACCACCTAGATCAAGGCAAAATGATAGGTAGGTATTAAATACCAATTTGAATAACTATTTGAATTCTAATTTAAAAATATTATTAATTTTAAATACACCAACCAATTTGAAAATCATCTTGCGATTGGAATCCTAGCTCAGAAGGAGTAAGTAACTCGTCTTCTAATGTTTGGGCAGCATGCAATTGCTCTCCAGTTAGCTCACCGCTTACTATATATATATATATATATATATATATATATATATATATATATATATATATATAACAACAAAGAGATTCATGGGTAATTCACGCAAAATAAAGGGCATGTCCACGCTTACCACTCTGTTTAAGTAGCCCTTTATTTTGCGTGAATTACCCATGAATCTCTTTGTTGTTGTTAACATATCACGCGATATTCCTACATCTTCTTTATATATATATATATATATATATATATATATATATATATATATATATATTCACCGACGTGCTGCTGAGATTGTCTTCTGATAAAAATCCTTGTGAATCTGTAAAATTACACAAATTGTCAACAATGTACCTACAATATTCAACGTAATAATAATTATTTTGAAGGTTAGAAAGCTAAAAGTTGTTATAAAACAATTATAATTACGTTTAGAAGGACTTTCATTTAAAGCCAATGACATTATCTTATTAATTTTTTAAAAAATTGTAATAATATTTTGTAAGGTTAGGAAAATAAAAGTTGTTATTAACCAATTATACTTACGTTCAGGACTTTTATTTAGAGCCAATGACATTATCTTATTAATTCTGTTCATTTTCAAAAATTATAATACTCTTAAACAATAGAAACGCAAATGTATAATTTTTTCACACACTTCAATACTCTTCAACTTCGCACGTGAAATACGACTGACAGAGCGCAACAATATACATTTAGGGACGAGTCGACTTACCTCATTATGCATATCACAATTAAAAAATATTACGTACCCAATAACGAGACGAGTATACTTAACTCTTTTCACATTTTTAAGTATCCTATTGCTTCTGACTTGACTCGATTTGCAACTTTGAACTTAACGAAATTGTAACACAAATACTGACTCATATCCTTTTTACCTTAATAGATATTTATGTTTAGTATCGTATCATGCTAATAACTCGTTTTTTGATATATATGACATCCCCTTTTACCTAAACACAACAGAAATAGTACCTAAGTATGAATATCCATATACATAAGGTTGATTGAATACAATGTTACTTTTTAGAAGGAGGTGATCCATATACACTAGATGTAGCTGACAACGTTGTTGAAGAAGACGAATCTTTATTATTCTTCAACAAACTGAAAAGATAACAAATTGTTCATGAAATAGACCTTTCAATTACAATAGATAAGTTACCTTGTTGTTGATGGAGGGTTTTTGCTCCAATAGTCCTGGTATCTTGAACCACATCTTCCAGAATCCTTTAAAGAAAAATGTAACAATTTCTGTGCTAACTTGAAGTGTACATAGTTACAAATTAAAAATACCAAGTATATTACTTATGTACTTGAAAGGTGTAGCATCATGTTTCAAAACCTGTTTGCCACTTAAATTAGCACATATGTCCGTTTTGAAAAAATGGTCAGAACACATAAAAGCAACTTTAACTTTGAAAATGTCCTCTTCTACCAAAAATAAATTCTGTAACCAAATTTCACGGCGAGCAATATCTCTGGGAAACCTGATAATAAAAAAATAAACAATATTATGAAAACAAATATTGAGTCCATTGTCTTATACCTATACTACGCTTGTGCTAATATAACCTTACCTGTGAAACGATCGTTAATCATTCTTATTCCATGTATTTTCACACACTACACATTTTTTCACCATCATAAATGTCTTAAAAGCACTTTAATATACAAATATCAATCAAATACCACATAAAAGCACAATTATAATTAAAATCTTATTCACAGATCTCACCAAAATGACAGAAGTAGTTCGAGGTTACCAAACTAAAAATTTATAAACTATTTTACTTATGGCGTTGATAGATCATGAAAAAGCCTAACCGAAAAAACATAGTGAGCTGGACCGTGGGTTGGTTATACCTATTTTAAATGCTTCCCACTTTTTTTCTTACTTTTTAAACAGAAAATACTGCTAAAATCTTGAATATATTCATCAATTACTATTTTTGTTAGAAGAAATTTGGCATCATGTAAGAAGAGTCTCATCCTAAATATGTTGGGAACAACCAAACTATAAACAAGGCTTGTCTATCTTTAATAATACGTCGTTGTTATTAGTGTTGCTGCTGATTGGGGGTATTCGTGCGACTCAAACGATGTCAAAGATATAGTTCAAAACTGTTTATAAATACTTGGGAAAACTGTAGCCCAATTTGTAAATAACAGGCCAGTTACAACATTTTTTATTGTAACATAAGGAATTTTTTTCGAATAGGTTATCCCAATCAATAAAAGAAAGCAGAGTTGGGTTTTATTATGTGGCAAAATTCAAAGTGGCCAGATGCTTTACCTTGAGCAATGGTGTAATGTACCTTGAACCATACACAAGAATTTAAACATTAGAATACGAAAAAGCAATTATTTTCAAAACTACCATTAAAACATTTATTCGGCGTTGTAAGATGAAAAATCAGTACCAAAAGTCAACATATATCTTTGTCTTTTGGATAATTGTCTGACTGTAGGCTGTGGCAGGGATAATATGATGCTATCAATTACAAAAATTTCCTCCTTTAATTAATAAACTTGTTGGTATAACGAAATCGTTTTAGATATTTTACTTGGAATTCATCTAAACCAATACTTATTACTTCGGCACTGATTTTTTTCCAGTGATTTTTGTTAGCACATAATCACCCGTTTTCAAAGATCTATCAAATTCTTGCACATCAGGCTCAAATATCTCATTCGATATTACTGAATTGTTTCACTCAGTTTAATAGGAATCTTCTTCTGATGACTCTACTTCTGTTGTTTTTTATAGTTTATTTTTTTATGTAAAGCATTGCTTGCTTGTTCTTTTCAGCTCATCCCTTTTTGTCTTTCATTAAAAAGTCAATTTCGTCCTTTTTTGGAGGGATAGTTAAAAATCTATTTTTTGAGTTTTTACGATTAGTGGCCCCGCTTTACCATTTTTTGCCTTTGGATAAGGCCGATTTTGCTAGAAAGGAAGTTTTTTGGAGTAAAGGCCAGTGTATAAGCTTTTCCCACTACCTCTGCCACATAATATATAGTGATTGGTTGTCCAGGGAGTCTTAGAAGCCATTCGTCACAAGCGGTATTGTAATATTGTTTGTAAAGTCCATATACTGGGCGGTCCAAGGGCCGAAGCTTGTGGCTAGTATGAGGTATCGTCAGTCAAATAATTCCTTTGTTTTTTTCTAAAGTAACGGCTTCAAGGGAGCAGTGACTTTCGTGATTATCTATTATTAGTAATGTTTATGCTCTGTACTTGGCCTCTCTTTAGCAATGAAATACTGCAGGCATATGACACACTGTTCAGAATTTGACCACCCATATATATGAGCAGAACCAATTGAGTCTGCTGGCGCACCATAAAGCATAAACTGTTTAAAATTGACTCTGGGAAATATGAACATTGGCGGCACGCTATTTCCCAGAGCATTGATACAAGCTATCATTGTTACATTGGATTCCCTTTCTCCAGACGTTGCTGAGCCTACCTGTTTTTCACCCCTGGGCGCAATTACCTTTGAGGTATTCTGTACAGTGCAATTTCAGGGTTCGTCCATATCCTAAACATCTGCAGCAGTAAATTTGTATTTTGAAATTACTCATTTTAGATTTGTGAAAAAGATACCAACATTGTGTTTATTAAAACTTGTGGCCCTTGCTAAGCTAATAGCCTCGGGTGTTCTAAGACTCCGTTCTTGATGTCTCTGCATAAATTGCCGAAACCATTGCTTTCCAGCTTTTTCATTTGCTGTCCGCGACTGAGGAATTTTCTTCTTATTTTTGTTGCAAAACTATAAGATAAAACTCTGAACTGATTTATGTGTAAGCTGTAGTGCATTTTGACCACATTGGAAGATAATTTACAAGACTTGTCTCTTCGGCACTAAAAACTTGTTTCACCGCATAGTTTTTATAGGGCTCATAATATCTGACTTTGTTCTTATCATGTTTTAAAAGTCGTTGAATCGTAGCCCTCAAGACTTGAAATCGTTAGAGGATTTTCTTTGGCTTACCCCTTCTTTAATTGCATCCAAAGCCTTAATAACTTGCTCTTTAGAAGATCCCGACTTTTCAACTCCGCCTTTACTTGGCATCTGAACAAAAATATAATTATTTCTGTATCTTTGGCCATTGCACACTTTTAAAAAATGACCTAACCAAAAAGACATCACTGAAGTTTAAAAAAAGTGCTTCAATAATATATTAATTATAAATGCACTATTACATGATATATAAAATATTTTTAATATCTAACTATCTAACTATATTTAGATTATACAAAAAGCTGAAAACTAGGAATAAATCACTTACTTTAAGATCGTCGACTTGAAATTTTAACAGTAAGCACCTGTAGCATCCATTTGAAACGATATGACTAGACCAGTGTTGCCAACTTTCCTATATAAAATATTTATCACTTATTGGAGTAGCTTAAGGTACAATAAGGCTCAAGGTACAAGACCTTCCCCTACTCAGCGGTGACAACCTAACAAGTCATATTTCCACAAATGTAATCCAAAAACTCGAAGAAAACTATATTCGTTTTATACTGCTGCTACCCAACAGCACCCATTAAACCCAACTGTCTGAAGATAGAAACTTCGGCAATGGAAAAACATCATAGGGGAATGGTGAGGAAAGATGTATTTCCCCGATTGCTAAATCAATCATTAAATAACGTTTAAGCTATTGGTGAGAAGAACATGAAATCTGGTTTTGAAGCTACAATACCTTGAAATACCACAGACATCTTCAGGAAGTGACATAAGTGAAAAAATATCATTTGTTGATAGTGATCCGGACCCTGAATCAATCTCTGATTTAGAAAACGAACGTGACATGAACGAATATAAAAAAAGAAAATAACATTCCACAAAGTTTAAATGATTTGAAATCAGTTGATTATATTTTTGTTGGTTTGAAAACCGAGTCAGACACGGCAAAGAACTATGTGGCAAAAATAACAAATAAGTTGTGAAGGAAATGAAACCTAGGTTTGCACATTTTTAAGACAGATCTCTAAAATTTGAAACGCTCATTTTTATCCTGCAGTAGTGGACGTTGGTATTGTGAAAAGAATAAAAATTACGCAGAAGCTACGGAATTTGAAACATTAAGGAGATGACAGTCAAATTTAAACATTTGAATTTTTTTTATAGTTTGCAGCCACATGTATAGCAGAAGATTAACCAAGTTTTTTTATTTTTACCTACATTGATATATTACATTTTTTTGGTTTAGAGTTCCAAATAATGTACACATATTCTTTTTTTCATTTATTGATCTTAGAGTTGGGTGTGGTAACATCTGTAGAGCAATTAATTTCCGAAAGCACTGATCAAGTCAAGTCAAGTTTTAGGATTAAGCTACGTTTACATCAGTTACTCAAACGCAACAAGCAATTTATTTTTAAAGAAATCATCGGAATATAAAATTTCATATGAATTTCGGATCATAATATATATTTATATTACTTTAAATATGTCTAATTATATCATTATTTGAAGGTGCCATAACTTTGTTGAATTATGTTTGGAAGCATATTTCAAGTAATGCCAAAAATATTTTAATTGAATGATCTGAATCCAAAATGACATTTCTTGAGACGTTAAATAAAATTACGAAAATATAAATAAATTTTAACCGATAAACCTGTTCAGTATTTCATACAAGAATTCTCTAAACATACTGTAGGTAGCTTTTTATAAAGTATTATAAAATTATATTAAAAGTGTGATTATTATATGTGTACTGATTTTTTATTCGAGTTTTAATTCATCCCCTTACCTACCTGCATACTATTCCCATTACTGGTAGACCGGGAGATGGTGACACAAAATTTCGGGTCATATGTACCAAGTATGGCGACTCTTTAGGGGTCTAATTATAATGACGAAAAGCAAAACAATGGTCTGATTATTACCAATACATTCTTCCAACACCATCCTAGAAGATTGTACACGTGGAAATCGAATGATGGAAAAACTAGGAATCAGATAGACTTTGTACTCATTAATAAGAGATTTAGAAACATCAGAAACATAAAAACCTATCCAGGAGCAGATGTACAGTCAGATCATAACCCGCTGATAGGAAGGATAGGAATCAGGTTGAAGAAGGTAGAGAAAAAACGTATAGTGAGATACGACTACAGAAAACTGAAAGACAGCCACAGGCAATTTGGTAAAAAGCGAACTCTTGACAGACGGAAGAACAGGAAAACGATGGAGATGTAGAAAAAGACCTTAAGATGCTTCAAGAAAGTGTACATAAAGTCAAAGAAAAATACTTAAAGCCTAACAAACAGATGAAGAAATCTTGGATGACGGATGAGATCTTAGAACTGATGGAAAAGAGGAGATTGTAAAAAAAAATAAAAGAGAATACATGAACATACAAAAAGAAATAAGGGCGAAAATAAGAACAGCCAAAGAAGAAGAGAAATTGGAAAAATGTGGAAGAATGTGAAGCTAAATGTGATAACTTTAATATGCACAAGAAGGTAAAGGTAATGGCGGGAACAGTGAAGAGAAGAACAGTTAATGTACTTAAGGATAACCAAGGTCGAGTTATAGTAGAGAAGTCGGAAATTAAGCAAACATGGGAAGAATATATTAAACAACTGTTTGATGACGTGAGAACGGTGCCACCCAATATCGAAGAAACATATGGTCCCTCAATCTTACAGGTAGAAGTGCAGGCAGCCTTGAAAAATGCAAAAGATCAATCAATAAGCTTGATGAGTCATCTTCTAAAGATTTTCCTGAAGATGATTCACAATAGGATATTCAAACTGTGTGAGGAACAGATGTCTGAGACTCAATTCGGCTTTAGAAGTGCTGTGGGGACTAGGGAAGCTCTATTTTCGGTCCAGGTGCTGTTTCAGCGATGTAGGGATGTCAACTGCGATGTCTACGCATGTTTTATAGACTATAGGAAGGCGTTTAATCAAGTACAGCACACGAAAATGGCTGGCCTGGACTGGAAGGACCTCAAAATCATCAGAAATCTCTATTGGAATCAGAGGGCTTGTGTCAGGGTAGACAAAGAGAGACAACAGAAGAGATACAAATATTACGTGGTTTAAGACAGGGATGCATACTATCTCCTGTAATTTTCAACCTGTACTCGGAATGCATTTTCAGGGAAGCCCCGCAAGACATTAAAGCTGGAATCCTGATAAACGGAGAACGACTGAATAATATAAGGTATGCAGATGATACCGTTATTTTTGCGGACAACCTAGCTTCGTTACAACTCCTAATGGACAGTGTTACAACATACAGCCGACAATATGGTTTGGAAATAAACACCAACAAGATAAAGTTCATGATAATCAGTAAGAACCAAAACACCCGCGGTTATTTGTTGGTGGACGAAACTCCTTTAGAAAGAATCAACAAATACGCATACTTGGGCACGAACATAAATCAGAACGCGTATTGAAAAAGCCAGACCAGCAGAAAGTCTTTACCAGTCACGACTTACAGCTGTCAACGAAAATTCGCTTACTGCGATGTTATGTGTTTTCGATTCTTTTGTATGGGGTCGAATTATGGACGCTTACGGAGGCCTCCTCCAAAAAACTTGAGGCATTTGAAATGTGGCTGTACCGAAGAATCCAACGAATACCTTGGACAGAGAAAATAACCAACATGGAAGTAATGAGAAGGATGGGAAAGGAAAAAAAGTCCTAAACATAGTCAAGACCCGAAAGCTACAATATCTTGGACATAACATGCGTAATGAGAGCCGATATACCCTTTTACAGAAGATTCTCCAAGGCAAGGTATGGGGTGCTAGAGGAGTGGGAAGAAGGAGAATATCGTGGTTGAAAAATTTTAGAACGTGGTTCAACAAATCAACCACTCAACTAGGGATTCCGAGCTGCTGTTGATAAAGTTCGAATAGCCAACATCCGGAGCGGATAGGCACTTTAAGAAGAAGAAGAAAATAATGGTTATATCGCTGGCACCGGCGGCCAATCGCATGGGCGTTAATCGAACGTGTCGGATAAAATACGAGTGTCGAACGATTTGTTACACAAAAATTCTTATATATTCCAAAAGTCGATGAAAAAAGAAGTAGGCGGTAGCGGAATGCCATAATTCTCCGGTGTGGTTTACAGCCCGCCATACTGACGAGAATAAAAAAATACAATTCAACCAATTGTACCCGAATAAATTTTGTACAGTTAATCATCGTCGAGTAGACATTTACGAAAATTACCATGCCATATTTTTCCGACGGATCCAAAGGGCCGCCATACCGCCGCAAAGAAGTAATTTTTTTTGCAAAACGATTAATTAATAGCAGTTCAGGGATTAGAATGTATATATTCCTAATTATTCATTAAAATACTCAAGTTAATACCAAGTTGTTAAAAGAGGATGGAGTTTTTCTTTCAGTATGTATCATTTTGTTGAACTTGATAGTGGGAGTTATTGGGTGATAATTATAAATTAGCATATATACTTGAATGAGGTTTATATATAATTTTTTTATCGACATTTCGTACCTACCAATAAAGGTCTTCGCTCACTACACCGTACCGTGCCATGACCATAAGTTGAGCGTATACAGCCCATTGCCGGAGGCGATTTGGTATCCCTCGCTTATTACAACGGGTGGACATCGTGCGGACGCCTACACCTCTACCAATTTCATCAATTCTGATTTGGAAACAACACGGTCTAATTTCATATTCTTTTTACAAAAATTATTTCTGTGACTGTGTGATTGAAAATGGCTCTTAGTAAATATAACAATAGAGAATTAATTATGATTGCCCTTCTGTTAGACGAGGAAGAAAAAACTGAAAGAAATAAACATTCATCTAAACGGTTTTGGATTAGCGATATTTTCAAAACACGAAAATCTGAAGGACAAATATTGACAACTCGTTGAAGAAAAGTTCCATCATACGCATGACTTCTTTACAATTTAATGAAATATTGGTAAAAATAAAAAACTCAATCACGAAGCAAAACAGTGTTTTTAGGAAGAGTCTACAACCTAGAGAAAAGCTAGTTGTATGTTTTCAATAAATTAAACATAAATATATACATTGTCAGCACGCGTACTGCTCTGGCTGCACAAATCAGTCCTATCACGTTGCGTGCCAAGTACGGAACGTTCCGTCATCTGCAAAATATTCTACAATAGATATTGGATCTGTTCTGTCATGGCACATGGTCCCAGTAGTAGATATAGGGAACGATGTAGTGGGCGACGTCTCATAAGATTCTGTACAAAGAATACTTTTTGCATGTATTTGTACCGTTTTGGCCATGGCCCGGTATGGTATAGTGAGCGAAGACCATTAAGATGTTTGTGGAATTTGGTTGCCTATCGTCTAACAAGTTACAAATAATTAGCTCCCCTTAAGTTAACACTTGAAGGTACATTATTGATGTCATATAAAATATGTGATATTCAGTTTGAAGAAACGTGCAAAGACCCTAATGACAGATTTATGAAGTAGTTGGTGTCAACACTATATTTGCCTAGTAAGTACTCATCTCTATGTTTACTGTGACAATCATACTTGTTGGACCTACAATAAACGCATGGGAAAAGTTACGCAGATAAAATAGTAGGTATATTACATTACGAGTGCGGAAAGTGACATTTTTCACACGAGTGGAAAATTGCACGAGGTGTAAGCCAACTGCGACAATCCCACGAGTGTGAAAAATCACTTTCGCACCAGTAATGTACAATATTTTTCCTGCGACCACCTATTTTATTAAACAATATGTAAATATCAGATCGTGTATATTGAGTTGCCTGACGTTTTATTTGTGACAGTATATGTTTGAATATTGTTTCTATAAAAAGTGCACATGAATTTACAATTACTTTTATAGTGAAATAACGATAATTAATGTTTATTTGAAAAAATGACAATAAGGAAGTACTTATGAGATACAACTGGGGAACAAATTGAATTATTTGGAACCATATAATTTAAAAGTGAATTGGTTATTGTTACAATTTGTAAATTGTAACGGTGTTGTCGAAAGATTCGTTTCAATATTTTCTCGGATGCTGCTTGTAATTATTGTGCTCATCGAAGAAGTTGAGGGTTTTAATTTTCTAATATGGCTGATTGAACATCAGTGTCTTCCGAAGCTCCACGCCCAGCGCTGACGATTTTAGTGGCGGTGTTCATTCTGTTGGTCTGAGAATCATCTATATACCCCTCAGCGACAGTAGAGGATTTCCATCCTCCGTGTCTCTTGAGAGGGGTAATATCTCCTCCTGCATTTACTAGGATCGTGGCTGAGGATCTTCGCAAACAATGAATGTTGTAAGTTTCTGGGTTCTCATGTTTTAGAAATTTTGCTACTAAGGTGGGTGCAGATCCTATTTTGTTGATACTACCCACCACTTGCTTGGTGCATTTTTGGTGTTGATAGTTATGCAAAAAGCTCTTTTCGTGGATTGCTGGTCTTAATATAGCACACTTTTTTTAATTTTTCATAAAATTCATCCGTAATATTGAATTTTCTTTCTATTTTAAAGCAACTTGTAAGTTAACATAATTCTATTTGTGCACTTATGAATAACGCATTGCTTTAAGCTCACCTTAAGAAGTGGAAATTGATCATCAGGAGCTGTTGTAATAAACTGATTTATCTGCTGAGTTGTTAAGATCCAATTATCCAATTACTGAAATAATTATAAATTAACAGTTTTAAGCTTTCGTTGCAATCCCTTAATTACTTGAACTTTCAAAATAGCTACATTTTGTTTTAATGAACTGAAAATACAAGAAATATCATGATTGATATGAGAATGAAGGTCACTTTCCGTGGAAGTAGAGAGTGCGATTTGTGTTACTTTCCTATGTGGTCGTGGGAAAAGAATCTATATTTTTGTTTTTAGGTTACCAAAAAGGTTTAGTTGATATTATCTCAATATAGAGATAATTTCTGGGATAGCATTATTGTCAACCATACTTTTTGTCTAACAATATTCAACTCCATTAGATATACTTTGTCGTGTAATAAATAATTATAATAGGGATGAATAGCCCCAAAGTTTTATAAATAATTCCAAATGATATTAATATTTAATGCTAATGAACAATGAACCTGCATTTATTTCTAGGCTATGCTAAATTACTTTATTCTGTTGCATTTTCAAAACATTGGACATTGGTATGGCTATGAGGAACTATATCCTGGTAACATATACATCCCTGTGTCACTCAAAAACTTATTCATAAGAGTGTTCTGGCCATTATTAGTGCGAAGTTTATTTACAAAAAAAATCAGTAAGGTCTTGTGTCATGTTTACACTTAGCTATGGAATGTAATTCCAGATGATTTTTTTATCAACACCTTGTGGACTGGAACAACTATGCACTGCACATGAAGACACGTGTTAAAAGTTTATAGTAGTTGAAAGGAACTCACAAAAATAGCCCTTTTTTAAATGAAACTAACTATTTGTAAATAATTCCACAATATATATTGAGTATGGGTCGAAACAGTAAATTTCACAAATATAGTCTTTATAATAACCAAAAAGTAGATGATAACAACACACTAAGCACAATCAGCGGAGCTGACGTAAACCCAGTATCAATATGGCGGACCGAGGTCCGCTTTCAAACCACGTACAACGACTCCCATCTTTCCAATTTCGTTGCTTTGATCTGAACGTTTGAACAATTAAAATATTAGTACACAAACGAGATCTTAAATGGGGCTAGTCTTCAAATGTGTCGTCAAAATTTTGTACAGAGTGGCAGATCTATCCGTGTATATGCAGGCCTATTCTGTATCTAAGTGGCAGTCAAGCAACTTTATAGCAACTGACTGACAATCAACTCTAGATAGTAACTTTTTAACTACTTCAATAAAATTGCTATTCTGGTGACTGCTATAGTGGTTAATATATATGGTTAGTCACTTTTATAATGTAAATCGACCTTCCTTTGCCACTAACAAGTCTGACAACTGAGAAAAGTGAGGTTGTTAGACGAATATTTTGTTATTAGTGCTGGTGTTTTGTGTTGTTAATCGGGGTGTCGGTGACCGGAGAGTGTTATTTGTTTTATACGTGAACATTTTATTACTTATTACATAAAATGGAGACCGTGGAAGTAGAAACCGTAGGGGTAGGGAACAAAAGAAGTTCAAAAATTACCCTATCACAACAAAATGTCATGGTAGACTTTGTTAGCAAATATAAAAAAATGCAGATCAGAGGAGATAATTTAACAGCGTGGCAAACATTGTCTAATATATTGAATGAGATGCAGGGAGCTATAAAAACTGCTGAACAATGGAGAAGAGTAAGTTGTCATTTTGTGTAGATTTGAAATTTAGTTACTGAACATTTTTGTTGAGGTGTATTTATGGGTAGTCACGTTAAAAATAATTTTCTTTTGCAGTTTTTCATAGAATTGAAATAAAAAAAGGCAAGAGACATTTCCATTTCGCAAACCAAAACTGGAGGAGGACCAGAAAGGCTTCCAGTGCTAACAGATATGGAATTGAGACTTATAGAAGCATGTGCAAAGACATATAATATTTTATACTATATTTACAATTTTTAGTATATTTTTATACATATACTCATTCTGTATTTCTTTAATTTCATGATCTAACAAAATGTTCATAATCCACGGATCCATCTTCCTACCACCACACTTCTACCTTTCTCTGACAGTTACTAACGTTAACAACCACAGATATTGCGGTTGCTCAGAAACAACTATAAATTAACTTTCGTAACCACTGGTTGCCTCTACAGAATACCAATTGAAAACAGTGGCAACCTAACCACTTACCTTGTTCTAAACCACTTGCTCAGTAGCAACTTTGCGATACAGAATAGGGCCGATAATATTCGTTTGTCTGTCTTTTCGCATAACTTGTTGCGTATTTGAGAGAACAGAGAATGTGGCTACTGAAAACCCTCTGTTCGATATTAATTTTGTTAAGGCGACAGAGAATCGCCCTTGCGTATGAAATTGTACTTTACCTACTTATTATTTGGAATTAATTATCCCTTATCTCAAGAGTAAACCTAGTACTGGCAACTTGGAATCATTTCATAGCGATGGTAATTATGAAGAAGGAAATAGCAACTCCCAAGGAAATACTGAAAATCAATATCCAACTTGCCAGAACATGAAATGAGTATGTCCATGTAAGCTATCAGACATAACAACGAACCAGAACGCCAAGGAAACAAGTAAAGCAGCGAGTGCAACACATACTAACACGGCAAAAAAAGAAGGTGTCCAAACTTCCTTCGTCACCTCCAAATTCGGCCGACAATGCTTTTGTGGAGTGGCTCAAAAACAATGAATAAAATAACGTTTTTAAATAGGAAGATCCCAATATGTCATTTTTTCGTAGTTTATTGCCGCATGTGGGGAAAATAGCAGACAAGCAAAGTCACAGATTTCGACAAAAAGTTATTGGCTTGGTGGATAGAATACTTGAAGATACCGATATTAGATCATAATTAAATCTATAATATAGAGTACAAATGATACCAGGACTTCAGCGGAGTCATGTATTTGCTTGCCAATACTATAGCAAAGGGGTGTGCTGTGACCAATACCCAGCCCAGAATCCACGTATATCATTAACTGACTGGTCTGTTGGGGAACTACGGTATGAATTGTTGGACATTATGTAACAAGGTCAAAGCAATATGGGGAATGAAGAACGGTCTTTGTATAATAAATATTAAATTACTATGATCAAATATCTACGATTATAATAATTTTTTGGTATAGTTATCAATAAACGTTCATCGGGGAAAATTGCCTGCTGATGACGCTTTCCTATCATAGATCCATATGCAATAACAGATTAAATCATTCTTGACTCATTCCATATATATCTAGAAAAGTTTCCGGATTGAGCGTTAATTGCTCTTTTGTAACAGAAACTGGGCTATGTATTATGTTATTGATAAATAGAGGATGAATCCAGAAGCGACGCTGCTTTTGTTTGCTGTTACATCGTCTTCGCAAATACTGCCAATCTACTATGACATCCCCGTCGCTTGAAGGCGTTTTGTTTACGACAAATGTTGCTGCTATGTGCACGATTATGCAACATACAACATTAAGTTCATGTTGCATACTGCGTGTTTGATGCATCATTGTTGTGCGACCGCGCTTAGATATGGGTGCATGATGTTCATCTAAGCTACTCGACTCTACAAACATTTTAGGACTAAATAAAATAAATATTTTTATAACAAAACTAAATTTATTGTTCCTATATATAAACTTCTGGTATAATTATTTCTATAAAAAGACTAAATATAAATAATGAAAATAACGAAGTTTCACTCTTGTTCCTCGGTCGAAGTTAACCCATAAGGAGAATTAGGAGATATTCTATGTTTACTGGAGAGTCCCTTTATAGGATATCTTAACAAATAAAAAATAAGTCCACATAATACTACAACGGATATGGATAATACTACAATTAACACTCTGTGACTTTTCTTTCCGTAAATAGCTGGATAACACTCTTTGACATCGCTTGGTTGCAGTTCGAGTATTTTTTTTAGTCTGAGGTCGGGAGGGTAGTGACATCTAAAAAATAAAATGATAGTTAACATTAAAATTGTTGACGCCATCTATTTATGCCACCCCGAAAGTCGTTTTCGGCCGAATAGATGGCCGCACATGACTCGTTTGTTGAAATAATATACAGTGAGAGTCTCTAACTTCGAATAAATTCAATAAATCAAAGACAATTTTTTTGTTGGTTATATGCTCAGACAGGTCGACTAGTATTTTGAATTTCGCTCTTTTTGATGTAAAGAAATGTTATACAGCTTGTCCTAAATTTGAGATATCACGTCATCGACTATTTTTTCAAATGGCATTACTTATTTTTTTATGACTATTCTTGAAGGGTTATCAATAAAGTTACAACATGCGTACCAAATATCAAATTTATATCACTTGTTTTTTAAAACATATTCACAAAACGAAAATTAAAATAAAAATGCTCGCTCGATACGATGCTACTTTCCTTACTTGTTTTTATTTAACTTTTTTGTTTCACATCGTCAACATCAATCCAGTTTGACAAACACTGATAAACAAATACCTCTCTACATTTCCCATTTTCAAATTGCCTGAATTAATTCATTGTGTTGAATCAGATTCCTTAATTTTTCGAATTAGTTGATGTTTGTTGAATATCTTTTAAACAAGTAATAAAAATTTGAAATTTAGTAGGCGTGTGTAACTTGATATATTCTTCAAGAATAGTCATACAAAAATAGGATAGCCATCTAAAAAAATAGTCTATGACGTCATATCTCAAATTTGTAACACGCTGTATAATATTTCCTTAGATCAACAAGAGCACAATTTCAAATACTAATCGACCTATCCGGACATATTCCCAACAAAAAACTGTATTTGATTTTCTGAATTTATTCCAAGTTGATGGAATCTGATAGAATTTTGTAGTTGTTACCTACCGATAGAAAATATTAACGAACTGTTTGTTTACTTTTATTTTAAAAACAATTTACATAGATAATTACAGTTGAATTATTGGATCTTTATCCGTGCGTCATAAATATCTGATAACATAACCGACATCTCTATATATTAATAGTGAAGAACAGAACAAAATAATTTGACATTTGTCGGTTATGTTATCAGATATTAATGACGCATGGGTAAAGATCCAATAATTCAACTGTATGCAACCAAGAAACCTAACAGAGAAAATAAAGAACATCACTACAAAAAAAACATTCATAAAGTTCAAAAACCAACAGACCCACTTGAACTGGATCATTCAATCAGTCCCATCGCTTTCTTGTGATATTCCAATTTACAACTGAACAATAGTTTTGTCAGAGCATCAGCAATCATCAAATCAGTAGATAGAAATTGAATATTGATCTCTCCAGATTCTAAATGTTCTCTTAGGAAATGATATTTGACATCGATATGTTTGGTTTCTTTTTCGGTATCTGGGATTCCTGTCAAATCGACTGCTCCTTTGTCGCAAAAAATCGTAGTTGGTTGATCCACTGAGCTGGGATCGATTTCTTTCGCGAACTGATGTAACCACATAGTTTGTTGACAAGTTGAAGCTAGAACCATATATTCAGCATCTGTAGTAGAAAGAGGAACGGTATTCTGATTTTTACTTTACCAAGAAAACAGTTCCACTTATTGAATATATATCGTTGACTTCATTGAACCAATCTACATAGCTGAATCCCTGAATCTGAGAATTTTTATCCATATCGAATTCAATTCTTGTTGTAATGTCTGCTTTCATATCTCGGAAAATCCTCTTCACTGCAGTCCAATGGGGTTTATTGTGATTTTTGTTGAACCTGTATAAGTGTCACAGCATATATGCAATGTTGGCTCTTGTCGCATGATTTGTATAAACCCAATTGCGTTTTGATATGGAACACCATTGTCACACACCTCAGCATCTGAATTTTCTGTCGAAAGTTTTTGATTTTGATTTGAGTCCATCGATGTAAAAACCCCATGGTATTCAATTATGTTGAACTTTTCCAACATATCTTGAACAAACGTTGACTGATCTACCCAAACTTTTCCTATTCCTATTCTATCTCGTTCGATCCTCAGCCCCAGAAAATGCTTCACTTCTCCCAAATCTTTCATAGGGCAATTCTTATTCAATTCATTTTTGACAAATGTCATTGATGTTTCGGAATTTGTCAAAATGATGATATCTACATACGTGGCCAAAATCAAAATTTGTTTTTAGTCATTTGTATAATAAACACATACCTATATCTGCTTTATATTGCTTTAGCCCGATGGATTTCAGGGTTTTAGTTAGTTTCATATTCCGCGCTGTTCGACTTTGCTTAAATCCGTACATTATTTTCTTAAATTCCATACCTTACTTTCTTCTCCATCCTAAATCAGTTCTTTAGGGGTCTGACATAGATTTCCTCTTTGAGCTCACTATGCAAATATGCTGTCACCACATCCATTTGATGCACTACTAAATTCCGAAAAAGACCAACCTTTCTTGTCAAACCGGAGTCCTCAAATGCACTTTGAAGTCTTTCCCAAGATTCTTTGGCACTTTTCGTGTTTTGCATATGTACAAAATTGATGGGATAAACATATCTTGGACCTCGTTTTGGTGTATTTCATTTTATCAACTTCACTGCCTCTGTCAGCTTGAATACACGACCTCAAATCTTCTTGTTTCAAATATACCTACATAGCAAACTTGGATACGTTTCACCGGCAACGTTTCGCCGGTGTCGATTCACCGGTAACGATAACGATAACTCATTTCCACACAAGTATTTAATTTGAAAATATCTTAGATCATATATTATGTACAAACGTGTTATAAAAACTGTGTTTTAGATCATTTCAATATTGTGAGCTAACCCTGGCAAAAAATCTAAAATATTTGTTACTAAAATCTTCTACAATTGTGAGAATCTGTCGGTCTGTCCTAATATAGATAGAGATGTTATAGAAAATATTGCAATTATGACATAAAAAAATGGAACAATTTTCAAATTATTTATTGATTGAAAGACGTTTTAATTTAGGCGAATTCAGAATGAAGAATTTAGAAGAAGAAATATGAATAGATATATGCAAAGAGATAGACAAAACAATTGTTACCAGGAAAATAGGAATGGTAATTGCGGCATTAGAACCAAACTACATATAAACGCAACAATTTTCAGAACAGCCCTAGGTAGGTCTACATGCCGCCGGCTTATAAATAAATTAAATTAAAAATAAAATATATCGTATGCAGAGTTCGTACCAAAGCAGCACAATAACTTTGTAGTCCGAATGGCACCACACAAAATTGGTATACCACTCCATCTACCATGAGTTCAGTGTATGGTCTACTACGATGCTCCAATGGAATTAACCAAAAACTATGCTTTAAATCTAATTTAGAAAATATATTAGCCTTTGTAATTCTTCCAAATATACCTTCAATATTCAAAGGACTTTCATATTGTTTTTCGTAAATGTATTTATATTCCTAGCATCCAAACATAATCTAATGTCTCCAAATTTCTTCTTCACATATGTTATGGCACTTATATACTGTGAATTAGATCGTTCAATTATACCGTCTTGTAGCATTTTAGTTATTTCTTGATATACTTCTTGTTTTAATTTATACGGTATTGGATATGTCTTAACTTTAAAATTTTTAATTTCTGGAATAGCATCTATCTTATGCACATACCTAGCTGCAACACATACTTCTTCATTGAATAGCTTCTGATGTAAGTCCAGCAATTCATAAACCCTTTGTTTATATTCTTCTAAACATAGTTCATCCCTCATATCTAGATTTTCTTCTTCTATGTGATTTAATTGTCCAATTGCACATTCGTCCTTTTTTATATCCGATTGATAGTGATTCATAGAAGGTATAGTTTGATTGTTATATTTAATATTTTGCCTTTTATAATCAATAATAATTTTATGTTTATTAAGTTCATCAGTACCCAAAATTATATCATATTTTAAATTCTTAACTATTAACAGTTGTACTTATAAAATCTCTTCATTTAACTCTAAATTAGTCATGATTGTTTTTGTAGCTTCATATAATTTTCTTTCATTTGCCCCTACTACTGATATCTTATTCGTGTTTATCACCATAATATTGCCCTGATCTAAATTATCAACTATATTTTTATTTATAATAGAAACTTCTGTCCCCGTATCGAACAAAATTTTACATTTTATATTTTGTAAATTCCCCTCTATAAATAATAATTTAGTTAATTCCCGACATTTTATGTCTTCTTCCATTATACATTCTCTAGGGTGTTGGTATTTAGAGGAATAGACAATATTATGCACGTAAGAGCAATTTACTCGGAATTTGGATCAGAACTTGGGCCCCGATCACTCTCCCTTCTTACCTCTTCTTGGTTCTGTATCAAGTTTACCTGTCTTCTTTCTTCTTCTCGACCACCTCTCTGATCATAGTTTATTTCCCGGTTTTAGTTTCTGCGGTCATTCTCATTATTTCTTGCTTCCCCTGTTCCCGTTACCATTATCGTTTCTCCTTTCAAAATTCCTATAATTTCCGTCATTTTCATATGACCTATTACCATTATTTCTATATCCATTGTTATAATTTTGATTTCCATTCCTGTAATTTGCATTTCCATAGCTGTAATTTTCATTTCGGTGATTTCTATCTTCACGTCTTTGTCCTCTTCTATCATAATTTCTATATCCATTATTCCCGTTTTCGTTTCTTCTATCATTATCTCTTCTGTACCGTCCATTTCCATGTTCTCTTGGCCTGTTATCTCTTATTTCATTATTGTTTGTGAAACTCCTTTCTACCCTTTGCAAATAGCTGGATAAACTATCCATAGTTTTAATATTATGCAAAGCCATGGTTTCTGCTACTTCTGAGTTGAAATGCCTTCCGACATACAATACCAACTCTTCCTCCTTCATTCCCGGCTCTAAATATTGGGCTATGTTATACAACTGCATAGCATAGTTGTTTAAGTTTTTACTTTTTTTATAGTCAAATTTGCCGAAATACAAGCGTTCTCTGAAAGTGGCTTGTTCTATTTCCCCCAAAAAATACGTTAGAAATTGTTTTTCGAAATCTCCTAAATCATGAATTTGTTCTTCCTTGTTACAGAACCATAACAAAGCATGACCCTATAACCTTATGACCTTATAACCAATTTAATTTCCATGATTTCCCTAATTCCTCTTATTTTACTTTTAATAATTTTAATATAAACCTTGGGGTGAATATTATTTATATTACCATCAAATTTTACTCCTATTTCAATATTGTTGTGGACATTCCCTGGACATACTCGTACACTAACTCCTCCACTTCTTCTTATACTATCTTCTATTTCTTCTACGGTATCTCTTAATTTTCGATTCATTTCTTCTATTTCTTTGTTTAGTTGTCTGCCATAACTTCGCTTCTTGTCATACTTATTACTGTTTTTTCTTCTATACGACTATCTAAATCCTTAAATTGCTTATTTACATTTTCTTTAATACTTTCGACTTCCTTTGTTATATGTTCATTTTGTTTTCTAACTTCTACTTGAATAGTTTCTGGTAATTTTTCTTCAATGCATCCTCCGTATTCTTGTACTTCTTCTATTACCTGCTTTTCTATTTCCTCTCTAATTTTTATTCCATTTTCTTGTACTTCTATTCTCAATTTTTTATTGTGCTCCTTCATATCTTCTTTTACCTTGTCAATTTTCTTCTTACATTCTTCATTGTTCTCCTTAAGTTCCTTAATCTCCTTACAATTTTCAAATTTAACTTCATCTATTTTCTTTTCTAATCTGTTCATATTTCCATTGATGTTGTTTATGTCTCCTCTAATTGTGT
This sequence comes from Galeruca laticollis, assembly GCA_963921935.1. NCBI lineage: Eukaryota > Metazoa > Arthropoda > Insecta > Coleoptera > Chrysomelidae > Galeruca > Galeruca laticollis. The sequence continues at coordinate 164,373,353 of OY998175.1, read as the reverse complement.
TTATGTCTCCCCTCAACTCTTTCTTCATACTATTCATATCTCCTCTATTTTCTTCAAATTTCTGGTCTATCTTCTCATTTAACTCTGTTTTCATAATATTCATGTGTTCATTCTGTTCGGCAAATTTCTGCTCCATCCTTGCAAAGAATTTGTGCATCATTTCCATCTGACCATCTCTATTTGTACTTGTTCTTCCTTGCGTTTCTTGTCTCCTATCCATACCTTCTTCTACCGCTTCTCCTTCAGCTTGCTGCCCCTGAATTAAATATTGTACCTGGAAATCTCCCATTCCATGGCTCCTTTCTTCCCTTTCCTCTTCCGATCCGCTATCATTTTCGACCTGTTTTCCATCTCTCAACATCATTTTCCTATCCATGATTTTGTCTTTTTATCATCGTATGTAAATATTGATAATCTATTATTGACTCCGATACTAATTTTATTTTATTTCAAATATCAAATGATGATACGTTTTAATTCCCAGTGTATTTATATGGCAGTGTTCAGAATGTTTATATATATGTTTACATTGACTTGATCTTGGATTATTTATGAAGGTAAAATTTTTTAAATTATTTCAACAATCCTTTTATTATTTTTATTCACTATCCTTTAATTTATCTGGTCAAATGATTTCCTTAATATTTACTAATATAACAGCTCAAATCATTCAATCTGTTTAGATAAAATTTTTAATTTTTAACTAGGTTGTGTGTACTGATACAACATACGTAAATGATATTTTTACCTTTCTATCTATGTATATATATATATATCTATAATATAAAAATGAATCGCAAAATGTGTTGGTAAGCGCATAACTCAACAACGCCTCGACCAATTTGGCCAAATCTTTTTTTAAAATGTTCGTTGAAGTTCAAGGATGGTTTTTACGGCGAGAAAAATTAGAATTATTGCTGGAAAAACCCTAAAAATAGCCCTTTTCTTTTTCCCATACAAATGATTTGTAACTAAAACGTAGTCAATTTGAGCTTCATTGCTATGGTATAAAGTTCATATTAAATTACAAGCACTCACTGTTGTCTAAGCAATGTAGGTGTGTTCCTAACGTCAAAGATCATATCTATCAAAACAATGTGCGTGTGTGCGTTGGAGCACAGAATACATAGTTGGAGGAGTTTAATTGTCAACTGATACACGAAACAAATTCGTATATCGTGTTTTGTGCAGAGTGTTTACTTAGTTAGTGTTTGTTTAGTTCGTGATTAGTGAAAAAATAATTTATATTTGATATGCCTCCTATAAGACGAAGCAATTTAGGTAGAAGAACCAGAAATGCTACAAACCAAGCTATTTACCGATCTAATCGTACTGCACAAGAACGTGACGACGAAAATGAACGTGAAAGAATTCGGATATCACAAACGCGTGAAGCGAGAGGGCGACATTCAACTAATAATCGCGCAAGTTTGAATCGAGCTGCTTTCAGTTACGATGTGTCAATTGACTACAGTAACTACCAATGTGTTGTTATTGGTTCTATGAACTCGGTTTGCTCACACTGTAAGGCATTAAAATACAAAAACGAAGCCAATGGATTGTGTTGCGCAAATGGTAAAGTAAAATTGATACCATTGGATCCACCACCAGAACCATTGTACTCATTGGTTTCAGGAATAGGAACAGATTCTATACACTTTTTGACACATATCCAACAATATAACAATTGCTTTCAAATGACTTCATTTGGGGCAACAAATGTAGTTCGGGAAAATTTTATGCCAACTTTCAAGGTATGTATTATAGCAGTTACTCATAATTATTTTAGCGAACAAAATTTTCTGTCAGCAAAGTTAAGATGTGTCACTAATCTTCAATTTCTTAATCACTAATATATCACTTAGTCATCATATTATATGGTGATTCAGTTTCAGTGACACTTTTATTATATTTTATATTTGATAGATATTAGTTAAAACTAAATATATACTTTTTAAGATCAAATATTATTTAAGTTTGATCACTGACAATCCATTAATTTATACCACACCATAATATTTTTTTTTATTTACAGATACAAGGGCAAATATATCACAGAGCAGGTTCACTGTTACCAGTGTCAGATAGCGACAACAAATTCCTGCAAATTTATTTTATGGGCAATTCACCACAAGAAATTGATCTGCGTTGTGCACATAACAATTTAGTAAAGAGGTCTATTATAGAACAATTACAAACTTTATTTCATCAACGCAATCAATTGATTATATTGTTTAAAACTGCCCTGGATCTGATGCCATCCGATAATCACAAAATTGTAATCAGAGCTGATAAAACACTTAAAGGTTGGATCGGTGGTTATAATGTTGCGAAATATCAACCAACCGCGTCTTTGCAACGGTACACGGTTAGCGATAAAAAAATTACTAAACAATGTGATAGAAGCAACTATACTCAAAGGAAAGTATAAAGGAGAAGATGTTCTCATACCGCGCATCCCAATGATTCCGACTGATGTGCCATTTGAGTTTAAACGACTACAGTTTCCAGTGCGGCTTGCTTTTGCTATGACTATAAACAAGTCCCAGGGGCAATCATTAAGTGTTTGTGGTATTAATTTAGAAAACCCATGTTTCTCACATGGTCAATTGTATGTTGCCTGTTCCCGTGTTGGAAAACCATCAGATTTGTTTATCTATGCGCCAGGTAATCAAACAAAAAACATCGTATACCACAAAGCACTACAATGATAATAATAATAATTATGATTCACATGATTAACAATAAAGCGATTACTTACTTTTAAATCCTTATATATGTTTTATTTAATTATTTTTTATTCACAACGCCCTATCACCAGGGTGACGGTTCTGTTCAGGAGAATTTTTTTAAATACGTAGGCAAAAAAACTGCCACATTACAAATCTTTTTGACAGGATGAAGTCTGTCGGGTCAGCTAGTATGTATATATATATGTATATATACATATATATATTTTTTTTATTATTTAATTTTAATGTAAACCTTCCTGTAAAGATAAATTTCAATTCACCTCACGTTGATGTATATTGTCACAGCGACAATTCTTGTACATACAACTTAAAACCTTATGTAAGAAATTTCTACTTTGACAGTAGTTGTCAAAAATATGCCCGGCTCTAATAAATATTAATTTAGTATTTCTAAAAATGAATTTATATGTGTAATCTACCTATTACTCTTCTCTCAGGGTGGGATCAAACTGTTAAAAAAATTAATTATTCAAAATTTGTTTAAATTTTTACGTATCTCCAAATTATCTGTTTCACTGTTGGTCAGAACCTATAGTAACTGTATGTTTAATATTATAAAAGGCACTTTAAATCTCTGATGGCGTTTCCAATATTTCTGTCACTGAAAATTACCAACTGTCACTGATTTGATCGACAGTTTTATTTAATGAAAAATGTTTAATTTTCTGAAATAATGTTATAAAAAGAGTATAGTGAGTAGGAATGCAAAATTCTATATTATACTACTAGATTCAAATACAAATTAATATTCCCCAAACTTATTATAAACGAAACAACAGTCGTAATTTCTACGAAACTTAAAATTACTACAACGTATATGCTATAAATTAACCTAATGAAAAACGTTTAATAAAAGTTCCAATTGTCGATCTAAATCTTGATATGGATAAATGTCAAAATACAAGCTTCACTCAAACTTTTCTAGTTCAAAACTTTTCTTCTCTTATGTGAATTTCCATATATAATTTATTAATTTTGTTTGCAATGAAAAATCTAATAGATGCATCTATGTCAAATTTAATTTAAAAATAGGCCTTATTATTTCTCGAGAAATTATTGTAAAAAAACTGGATCGGACTCACCAACTAATAACTGGACAACTCGTACAATTCTAATTGATCTTAGAATTCAGGAAACTTTCTAAATTTTATTTAGAAATCTGGAACACATTCACTACACACGATGTAATTCTTATTCGAATTATGCACGCACTGGCTTTATAATGAAATGGCTTTTGAATTTGGTTGTATAAATATACAACTTCTACTATCTACCAAAAATTGAGACAACTCTAATTACGATGTTGCCTCTTCGGGATTTCAAACACAACTAACTAAACTTTCTTCAAATAAATAAATCTCCTCTCCTTTGGTTACGAAAAATTCCTTTTTTTAAAAAAAATACTAATTTATGTTTCCCTATAACAAAGAGAGATTTGAATTATTTTATTATCATTGTAATTTTGATAGCAGAGACATCTGTATTTTAAAATTTCAAATATATTCTCCAAAATGTAATATAATTTTGTCTATCATTAAATATATTCTACATAAACGTCATCCGAAAATTAAAATGTCACATTTGATTTGTATACCGAATCTTTCAAAATTATGGATTATACCTATAATACAGTGTGTATCGAAAGTATTGATTACAAATATAAATAGTTTTCCTTATTTCAATGTTTCTTTTACATTTTAAATACAGGAACTGTATTAATATATATATATATATATATATATATATATATATATATATTTATATATATATATATTTATATATATATATATATATATATATATATATATATATATATATATATATATATATATATTATATATACACTAATCGTTAGCTTAGTCGTGGAGAATAATTCAGTTTTTAAGGGTGGAAGCTAGGCAATTAATAATTAACTGCACGACGAACATGTATGATATACATTTTATCCATTTTTACTATAAAAACAATTTAAAACTGCTAAAAAGCTGAAAACATTTTCTTATTTCCATTCCGTCATTAGGACTATTAATTGCATCGCAAACATGTAAAATATAAATTTTATCCATTTGGACTCTCAAACAAATTAAAACTACTAAAAATGCCCCTATTAGGGGTGGTTCTTAAGGTTGGAAGCTACGCTATTTACTATTAATTACAAAACAAATATATACAAGATAAAAAGTTTAACCATTCATACTATCTAACCACTTGAAACTGCTTAAAGCTTCCATTTTTCCTCGTTATGGATGGTTTTTAAGAGTTGAAATTTTAAAAGAATTATGTGTACTATAATCCTCAATGTAAAATAATATTTATTTTGCCAATTTACATGAATTTGAGCTCGTAAAATACCTATTTTCGTTTTATTTCAATTTTTCAACTTTAGGGGTAGTTTACACCCCCTAAAATTAAAAAGCACACTTTTTAACTATAACACATTTGATCAACATAGTAAAACGAAGTTAATTCCAAAATTAAATACAAATCGGTGCTCTTCCACAGAAATCGGAAGTGCGACTCTATTTCACGTTTCATTCCCTGAACTAGTTGAATTTGCCATTTTGACGCTTTTTGTCAAAAAAATTCACAGCAACGGAAAATAAAATTTTGACAAAACGGGTTCGTTATCGGATACTTCTATATATTGTTTCAGCGGTCCTGAGTCCATAACTTGATGGATTCTGATAGAATTTTGCAGATTTTACTGATAGAAAATATTAACGAACTGCTTGATTACTTTTATTTTAAAGACAACTGTATATTGATACTTATGTAACCAAGAAACATAACAGAGATAGATAAAGAACATCACAACAAAAAAACATTCATCAAGTTCAAAAACCAACACAAGTTAGAGACTCGCACTGTATATCTTACCTTATTTCATGAGATCTATAGAATTCCAAAGCGAAGTTTTGTAGCCACAAAATATCACAATCACACACCCATGGATTATGAGTTAAATCGACGTGTTCCATCTTCCTGAATAAGTATTTATAGGTCTCGTTCAAACTATTCAAACCGTTTCTTGCCAAAGATAGAACTTTGATGTGGTGGTCGATATCTTTGGAAACTACGTCAAAAGCCAGTTCGCTGAATTCCTTCAAATTAGGACAGTCGTTGATGAACAGTTTTTCAAGTGCGAACAAATTGTAGAATGCGTAATGTGGGATGGTAGTTAAAGTCGGCATTCTGTTTAATTTCAACACTTTAAGAGAATGATAGTTGAGATAATTCGCTGATACGAAACTTAACTTATTTCCTGATAAATCCAGCTGCTCTACACTGTAAGGAACTGTGGGGATTAGAGTAAATTCGTTATCAGCTAAAGACAATTCTTTTAAATTATCAAAACCATCAAAATAACCAGCTGGTAACTCTCTAACTCCCAAACCGTTCATATGAAGATGTGTTAAATTTGGAGTTAGACAGAGCATTTCACTCAACACAGTTTTTGATTGAGTTAGATATGCACCCATAAAATTATAACTAATATCTAAATGTGTGAGTTTAACTAAAGGATTAAAGATAAAATCTGGTAAACTCTTAAAGTTGTTGAAACTTATATCGAGTCGAACTAGATGGGGTACTTTTTCGAAAATCGCAGGGTTTTCGAATGAATTAATAAAATTATTACTCAAATCCAGTTTCTTCAAATTGGGAAGGTTCTGGAAGAAGTCGACGTCTACGTGAGTTATATTATTATAACCAAATATCAATTCTTCTAAATCTACGCTGTTAAGAAGTCTTTTATTCGCATCCAACGTTTCAATCGCATTGATAGAAAAATCTATAACGTTTAAATCCTCGTTTATATTTTCTGGAAGTTCTGTCAAAAATCTACTGGAACAATCGGCAAAAAATGTAGGTAGGTGTGTCTGAATGTTCGTATATTCCTTACAATCACATCTTACACTTGTATTTGTACAAATGTCACTATAAACTACGTTTAACCACACTAAAAACACTAATATTTGATACAATTTTAAGAACATCTTAGTTGATAGAAAAACTACTTGCAACGACGGTATTTTAAGTGCAATTTCTCGTTATGTCACATCAATTCTCAATATCTTTTAAATCATCTACGTGTATATGTTTTTATTCTCAGATAAACTGATTAATTTATATTATTTACCAATAACTTTTATCTAAAGTAAACATATTTCTATATATACTTAATAAAGTTTCGAAAGGTAGATAGTTCATTAAAAGTATTTTTGCGGATTATTGTATCAGTGGCGCTCATTTGGGGTAAGGGTGGCAGTAACTGATGCAGAATATCAGCCACATAATTTTGTTACATCAAGGATTTGGGCTGGAACCTCATTTAAACTCACTAAATAGTGGTCCGAAGTTTGTAGATTGGTAATTGTGAGTAAACTTGTTAGAAGTGCATGTCTAACAATGCAAAGGACAGAGCTGCGTAATTTTACATGTACATTAAAAGTAGATACTTTTTCAAAAAAGGAACTAATTACAATAGTACATGTCTTAAAAATAGGAATTATATAAATTTAATTACAATTAAATTGTAATAAACCGATCGCCTGTTACCATTAACAGCGGACTATGATATTTTAATTTCGTCGTACTAATGATTTGAAATTTAAAAAACTTGTTTCACTTCCAAATTTTGTATATTTAAACGATATCGTACATAGGAAAAGTCTCTCCTATAGTAACAATGATAAGTTAATATACCTACATCGTTGTTTTTTCACATATTTGCTGGTGAGTTACATTTTTGGAATCTTTTTTCTTTTTGTTTATACTGTTTTATTTCAAATTATAATATGAGCTGGCGTTTGATGAATTTTGTATGTTCAATTCTTTTTTATTGTAAAAAAGAAACATTTTATATTCTTTTGGAGCAAATTTTTGATAATTTCTTTTCATTCTTTTTTAGCTTCATAATTCTGCATTTTCTTTTTATTTAGAGAACAAAGCGAATATGATAGAACAGACTTCTGTTAGTTTTATTTTAAAAACTAGAGTCCGTTTTTTATGTATTGAAGCATAAGCTTCCTATCTGTTCTATCTATTTCTTCCTTCCCAGAATTTTTCCTTGATTTTTACTCTTTTTTTCTTTCCTCAGCTCTGCAGCCCCTGGGTAGGTCCTATAATTGAACACCACCATAGAGAGAACACAAAACCGGCTGGGATGGATTAAGGACCATATCTCCATCCACTAGGACCTAGCTGAGAGCTGAATAATTCCAGAACCTCACCAAGATAAGTCTTTTGCCTTATACTCAATTCATCGAAATCTAGAATTGGAGTTTTTTATTGTATAACGGTGTTCGTATTCGTCTTGTATTTTGGATATGCAGTTAATGTGAATTATATATTGTGTTATGAATAAATATAATTTGCTTGAAAATCAAATATCAAATGTTCAATGTTTTATATCGATTTCCTACTTACCCCATTCGATAAAGAAAATATGTGTGTCAATTACTTACCATGTTTTAATTCTTCCATTTTATGTTTGTAGACAATATACGGGATTAATACTAGAGTAGAAACTATTGTAAAAAATTACCTTGAAAAAATGTCTAGTAACTACGTCTATGCTATGAAAATACTCAAATTGGTGAAAATCGAAATAGGGGTGTACATACTATTATAAAAAAATACAGCAGCTTCCCATCGATAATGCACACCGAGTTATAAAACGAACACAAATCCAAAGCGACGTTGCATAGATTATATTTTGTCATACATTTTTTGACTAAAATTATTTTATTGATCATGAAAATATTTTTGTCTATAGCTGAGTTCCAAAATAGTAGGCACTAAATTCTCGGAAATATTGCATTAAATCGACAATTGTAGTTAGGCTGTGATTCAAGTTATTTAGAATCAAACTAGAACCGCAATCTGACTACAATTGTCAGTTTAATGCAATATTTCTGAGAATTTAGTAACTATTTTGGAACTAAACTATAGATTCATCGTGAAAAATATTTCCCATTTACCAAATTTAATGAGAACTAGAGCCACATTCTTATTGATTTTTAATAATATTATGATGTAGAACTCAATCTTTGTGAAATGTAACGTGCACTCAGATAATAAACGTTAACTGTAAAATTTGACAACACTGTGGTGTACTGTAAAAGCTGTTTTAAACTACACAATTTCTTGTACAAGATTTAGTTCAATTTCTTGAACGCTAGTATTATACAGAAAATTGTTTCAAAAACGTAGATTGAACCAAAAATTGTGTCGGAAAATAGAACATGTTCTACTTCCACACAATTTCTAGGGCATGCGCAATTAGAATTTATCATAATATCCTGTAACCTAACATAGTTGATTGTTTACAGTTTCACGTTTATCAACGTTTATGTCTTAGCTTCATTTATAACAATAAATTAATCAAATGTAATCAACAATTCACACAACAAACGGATCAACCAAAGCCCAACATTTTTAGGGTGTTTTATGTTTGACATTTCACTAGGATCATAGAACATTACATTTAGCCTTTAACATAGACGATTATGATTTTAACGCGAGAAAAACGATGTACTACGCAGATTCACGAACTATTTCTTGAACAATATATTGTACAGTATAATACAGAATAAATTTACTGCCAAACAATTTGTGGTTCCAGATCTTGTACAAGAAATTGCGTAGTCTAAAACAGCTTTAAGTTTGCTTCTACTATATTCTCACATGCTAGGTCCATCTTCTATTATTCGTCCAAGGCCTAAATTGTAATTGTACTTACACTGATATATAACTACACCTGATGGACTTCCAATGTCAGAGAAATAAAGTCTCGTTTTCATGCAAGCTAGAAAAGTTCAAGAAGATAAGTTCTGGTAAAGTGATGACAATGCTAATTCGCAACTTTTATCAGTGCGATATTCATGACTTCTTTTTGATCGTTATCTTAATGACTTATTTTCCATTCAATTAGTATATATACCGCTAAATTTAATTATTTAAACATATTGTGATCCTATTACTGTTTTAAATGAAACTAAATGTTTATAGATAATTCCACAATATATTGATAAAATGTTAAAAATTCTAAGAAATTTGACAATTGTTTCGATACTAAATATTATCGTCAGAATGACAGAAGTTACATTTCATTTGATGCCTACCTGATGTTTAATAATTATTTTTGGCTAGACCAAGAAGTGACCTACCTTGATTGACTTAATATATATATTAATAGAAAAAACAAGAATATATGATATTACAAATATCAAAGCTTAGATATTATTCGCCCTATGGGGATATCCTGAATATATTTTTTCCCATTTAAGCTCATTATAAATGTGCAATGATATAGAAAACCAGGAAGACTATATCTGCTGATCTTTACAATGATCACTTGAGAAGACAGTTTAAAAGTGGAGAACTCCCTAGATTTATTTGTTCATTGACGACTTCATATTGTGGGTTTCTTAAGTGTCTCCTAATTTCCAATTCTTCAAGGAAATCCAGTTCTTGTTTCGTATCACTAATATGTGGTACTTCTAGTTCAGTGTTAGGTGTCAATGAATGATTGTTGTCAAGTAGATGTTTTGCGTAGTGGGAGTTACCTGGTTGTTTTAATCTGTATGCTAGTAAGTGCTCACTGTATCGGATTTCAAAATTTCTAAGGGTTTGACCCAAATAGACAGCATTACATTCTGGACATTTAAGTTTATATATACCAGACTTCTTTAATAGGAATATTTTTGTTTTTACATTTAACAATTTTGTACTCACATTACTTTATGTTTTAACAGAAGTTGTTGCATTTGTTGCTAAAGATATTATCTTCGAAATATTATTAGAAATATTACCTGCATATGTGACGGTTTTATAACTTATTATTTCTTTAGATAGTTTGGGAAATATTAGTTGTAAAGCCACTTTTTCCTCTTTTTTATTAATTAGTTTATTTATCATATATAATGGATAACTGTCGGATGCTGCTATTTGTTTAATTATATTAATTTCTCTATCAAAATTACATTTGTCCATAGGAACTGAAAATACTCTATGTATCATTACTGCTGCTAATTTATGTGACATGGGATGATTGGAACTATATGAAATAGTCACATCAGTGTGTGTTGGTTTTCTGTAAATTGAATAATAAAGTACATTATTAACTCTTTGAATTTTTAAATCAAGAAAATTGATTGAGTTATTTTCTTTAATTTCTAATGTAAATTTAATTTTTGGTTGTAAATGATTAATATGGTTCACTACCTATAAAACAAACTAATATGTCATCTACATATCTATACCAAAATAAGATATTTTTTGAAATATTGCTTCCAAAGATTTTTCTTACTAAACTGTCCATAAAAATGTTTGACAAAATTGATGATATAGGGATTCCTATAGGTAAACCCTCATTTTGAATATAGTATATCATAATGAAATTAACTGTCTCGACCCTTCCTTCGTGGAATCTACTCATATTACTGTTTTAAATGAAACTTACTGTTTAAAGATAATTCCACAATGTATTGTAGAAATTAAAAGAACTTTTACAATTGTTTCTATATTAAATATCATCGTCAGAATGACAGAAGTTACATTTCATTTGATGCCTACCTGATGTTTAATAATTATTTTTGGCCAGACCAAGAACTGACCTACCTTGTGATTGAATTAATATACGTTAATAGAAAAAAGAAAAAGTATGATATTACAAATATTAAAGCTTAGATATTATTAGCCCTATGGGGATATACTGGATATCTTTTTCCCAATTGAGATCAGTATAACTGTGGAATGATATAGAAAACCTGGAAAATTATATCTGCTGATCTTTACAATTATCACTTAAGAAGACAGTTTAAAAGTGGAGAACTACCTAGATTTATCTGCTCATTGACAACTTGATCTTGTGCGCTTCTTAAGTGTCTTCTAATTTCTAATTTTTCAAGGAAATACAGTTCTTGTTTCTTATCACAAATATACAGTACTTATAGTTCTGTGTCAGGTGTCAATGAATGTTTGGTGTCAAGTAGATGTTTTGCGTAGTGGGATTTATCTGGTTATTTTCACAGCACACCCCCCTAGCAGTTTCACTCTTATATACCAATTTGTAGCGTGAAATAGAAATTAGGTCCAATCAGAGAAGGGCCGGAGGAAACGTCAACTTCATAATCTATTACTGTGATCTATTATCTATTTTTCATAAACAAAGCCTTCATCAATTAATTTATCGCAACGTTGCATTGGTTTGTGTGTTATTGAAATTTGTGTCCTCCTGCTTTTTCTGTCTTTTGTATGTTATTATAATTTTAGTGTTTCAGTTATTATCATTAGCCTATACCTTAGACTAGGAAAGAGAGGGGACTCGTAACGCTGTCAACTACTGTGATACCAATGCCCACCAAGTCATAAACTTCATTGTCGTTATATGATAGTTCTAAAGGACTAAAATTTTTATTTTATAAATTAAACTTTATACATGGGATATTTAAAAATAAAACTATATTGATTTATTTAACGTATATCAAAATTGTAGGCATTAGTAATTATGATCTTTTGGGGTTAGGAATTCCGAGAAACTGAACAATAAATTCGTTAATTTTCAATGAAAAAGTTTCGTAATGTCTTTTCTACTAACATAATTGAATTTATTATGAAATACGTTTCAACTCACTAGTGGGGTTTTATGATTAAAAGCTTATTTTTTAAGATATAAAGCAAAAAGTAGCTACCAAAAACATAAGTTAAAGATGACTTACCTATGAAACGAAATTTCAGGTTCTTTCTTTCTGCTAGAACTCTTACACTGGTAAGCACAACAATTAACCATCTTAACAAAATCAAAAGTCCACTTTAAAATAATTTTAATCGCTCAATAATCGCAAAAAACTCTCTGGTGTTCACTATAACGATGACCACCAAAAAATGGCGTCGGTTTTAAAATAGGTATTCAAACTGACTGCACAGGAGTTACACGTCCCCTCTCTTTCCTAGTCTAAGCCTATACTTTATCGAACTTTTGATTAGTATGATTAAGTGTGCTTTTTTAAAACAATTGTGACCGTGTAAGCGTTTTTCAATTTGTTTTATTAAGTATGAATAGTGTTTTAAATAATAAAATTGATGAAACAGTTTGTTAATTGAGATATTCCTTGTATCTATGTGGAATTTTTGTTTGTAACTTGTAACTGATAAAAATGAAACGTACAGTATTAGATCTTACTAGTTTAATTTTCAATAACTTGCATTCACAGTAGTCATAGGAAAAATATATCGCCATGTAGAGTAGCGCGTGCAACGGACGGGCCCAGTACTACTAATTTGGTTCTGTTAATCAGTACAGAAGTTAACCTGCTAGGGGGTGTGTGCTGTGGTTATTTTAATGTGTATACTCGTATGTGTTCATTGTATCTGATTTCAAAATTTCTAAGGGTTTGATCAAAATAGACAGCATTACATTTAAGCTTATATATACCAGACCTCTTTAATGGGGTATTTTTGTTTTTACATTTAACAGCTTTGTACTCACATTACTTCCTGTTTTAACAAAAATTGTTGTATTTGTAGCTAAAGATATTATCTTTGAAATATTATTAGAAATATTACCAGCATATGTGATTGTTTTATAATTTTATATTTCGTTGTAGGAGCATATAATTCAATGATACATAGAGCTTTTTCAGTTCTTGGTCTAGCCAAAAATAATTATTAAACATCAGGTAGGCATCAAATGAAATGTAGCTTCTGTCATTCTGACGATGATATTTGATATCGAAAAAATTGTCAAATTTCTTAGAATTTTTAAAATTTTATCAACATATTGTGGAATTATCTAGAAACATTTAGTTTCATTTAGGTTGTTTTGTGTTTAAGTATGAATTACTAAATCTCAAAAAACCTACAAAAAAATTATCACTGTTTTCAAATGCTTTTTTTATCATTTTGGGCATCGATATGGTGTGCTTGTATATTGTATTGTCCATCTATAACCCGCTAAATAATATCACTATCTTTACAATATATAGTTCGTAGTACCTGTAGAGTTTGGAGATCAACAATATGGTTTTGGTCTTATAGATTTTTTTATAGGCCAAATAAATTTTATAAAAATGTTCTTCATCAAATTTCATTTATAAGTAATGTATATTGTGGCAATGATAACAAAAATACAATTCAGTTGTTCGATCATTTTCATAATTAAAACTGATATTTCCGTTTCTATTTATGTCTATCAACGACGAAAAAAGAAGGTAAAAACCGATAGTAAAGCCATTGAGTTTCAACATCAATTAGAAAGCTGTGAGGTGAATAGTTGTCGAACTAACACCCTTTGATAACAAAGACAAAATTCACAATCGTATCACTGATCTATATCCATGGTACCACAGTTGGTTTAATGTACATGGTTACTGTTTTACCTCATGACGAACCCTAATGCGGGACAAGGGGACACTGATAGAGATAACACACACTTTTCAGTTTCTCTTTTTCTGAGCTTCATATGACATCATAACCGTACTGGCTGATTAAAAAAGGACAAACATTATTTCTTATATAGGTACGTTTTGTGCTACAAAAATTTAGTTTTCTATTTACTAAATTTCAACTAAGTAAGTCATTTAGAGGTAATCGTTGAATTGCATTTCCTTTATCTACGTTATATATTCAATTGTACAGTGTCTCTATTAAAAATTGATAATCAAAAATTCATTTAAACTCTAATCTCATCCAGACCAGTTGATGTACCGTAATTTAGGGTGAATAGGATCAATTTTCAAATTTGACATTGTACATCTTTTTATCAGAGGCGACAGGAAAGTTGTTCTGGTACCAAAATATTAGTTTTATGTGAACTATCGAATTACGTATTCATATCTCTGTCAAATTATCAATAGTAATACAACAAGTGTAATGATGATTATCGAAATACAAATTTCTTCGATTTTGAGAAACGAATTGTGGTTTCCTAAAACAGTTTGTTTCGAAAAAGAGAAGAAATTTTCGATAATCATTAATTACACGAGTTGTATTTGTCAAGATTATTTCACGAAAACAATTAAAATTGGACTATGATGACGTTCGTTGCAAAATTCCATGAATTGTTTCCACACGTACTTTTTAGATCGCACGGTATTTTGCGGCATTTGTTCTTTTACTTTCTTTTTTGAATCCCTTTTAGATCAAACAGACCAAAACGGTTTTTATAATTCATTCTTGATACAATAATTCTGACGTTTTTTTATTAATTTGACATTTTCTGTCAATATCGAATAAAACAACTAATGACAACACGAAACACACAGATAGGAAAACTGCATGTATCCAATCAGGTGCCGAAATACAAAATCGAAAACATGGTGTTTTCAGATATCAATCCTCATATTTAAACCAATCGAAGGCGCGTATTTTGTATTGAGTGAAATAATCACATATAACACACATATATTTTTAGTTTGCTGATCCTATTCACTTACCTGCCGGGGAGAATAGGATAAACTACATATATAGTAGAAAAAAAATCGTATTTAGCGTCGTGTGGGGTGCATAGGATAAGTAGTATAAGTATAAAAAATGGTGTAAATACAAAACAAACTAACATTTTTGTATAATAATAATAGGTAATACTGTTTTAAAATGATACAAGATATAAACACCATACTAATTTCTGTTATTGCAGTTGTGTAAATTAACTTTGAAACATAGTAAAACTCTAATGTAGTTTTCTGGATCTTCTAACTTTCCAAGAAGCTGTTCAAAGGAAAATTTATATTCATCTACAACAACACGAAACATATAAACGAACCCTGAAATATTTCTTGTGACCTTTTCTCTAAGAAAACTTCCTTCTAAGCAAAAATCCTCACCAATTTTCATCACTTGTGCTATGAACTACTTGTAGTTTTTAGATTTTGATTTGGTGCGTTCATTTTTGGAAGATTAATAATTTATCTGTACGAATAACCAATCACCAACGCAGATGTCTTCTTTCTTGACAGGCAGAACAGGATTACAATGATCTTGTAATTCACATAAACCGATAGATCTGGAGTAGTATCATCATTTATAGGAGAATTTGACTGTTCTTCTTGGCCAGAGAGCTTAATATCAGAAATAGGGTCCATATCTGAATTGGAATCATGGGTGCTGAAATGTGCGTTATAACTATCAGATGATTCGAAGTCCTCCATTCCCACACTATTACTTTTCCGCCCAACCTATATAATATGCGAGAAAAGTATTAGTTTACCCCAAAAAAAGTTGGAATTTTGAAATTTTTATTTGAGTTATTTTCACGTTTTCCCTCAACAACAACACGAAAGAACGGTTTTTAGAAAAAAAAATCCTGTGTGTATGTCGTCGTCGTTGTCGTCGGCCACTTCTCCTTGCATGTCTTGTTAGCACGATACAGACTCCGGAATGCAATAAGTCACCAATTTTATTATGGTATTATGGAATATTGTTAAGGACATGTCACAGATATTGATTTTCAGCTCACCAAAGCCAATACAACAGGTGCTACAGTACTTTAAGTACGATTTTTTTGTCATTTCTGGAGAAGTTTCAGTTTATTAGCACGATATAGCATCCGGAGTATGTACAAGTGAACAATTTCATGATTGGATATTATTCAGAGTGTCTCAAAGATGAACCCTATTGATATTCAGCTCACTAAAGCCAGTACGACGGGCGCTATGGTACTTGAAGTACCAAATTTTTGTCATTTTTGGAGAATTTTCAGTTTTTAGCACGATACAGCCTCCGGAGTGCAACAAGTCACCAATTTTATGATTGAATATTATTCAGAACATCTCACAGATGAACCCTATTGATTTTCAGCTCACCAGGTCCAGTACAACATGTGCTATAGTGCTTTATTTACGACATTTTTGTCATTTTTGGAGAAATTTCAGTTTGTTAACACGATACAGCCTCCGGAGTATATACAAGTGATCAATTTTATGATTGGATCAGAGCGTCTCAAAGATGAACCCTATCAATGTTAAGCTCACTAAAACCAGTACAACGGGTGCTATGGTACTTGAAGTACCAAATTTTTGTCATTTTTGGAGAATTTTCAGCTTGTTAGGACGATACAGCCTCCAGAGAGTATACGATTGATCAATTTTATGATTGAATATTGTTCAAAGTGTCTCACAGATGTACCCTATTGATTTTCAGTTGACTAGAGCGAGTACAGTACAGCGGGTCCTATAAATCCAGATATACTAAATATTTGGTTATTTTTGGAGCAATTTCGGTTTGTTAGGTACATCCCCCGAAGTGTATACAAGTAACAATTTTATGATAGAATATTGTTCAGGGCCACAGATGCGGAAAAGTTAGTTTTAATTTTTAAAACCGTTTATTTTTTTCTCCTTTATCGCTTTTGCTTCTCATCTCCATATCTCATAGTCTTTAGAATGCCAATAAAGGTCTCTTCTACATCGTTTTTCACCTGGTTATTATTTTCGTTCAATGTTTCTGTTGGAAGCATATTGAGTACTTCATCAGGGTTTAAGGGTATAATTTCATATTTTTTTAATCCAGAAATTATGTTGGCAGATTTATTAGGATCTATAGCAAGCCAAAGTTGTTTTAGTAAATTCGGAAAATAATCCTTAGGAATGCTACTCTCCTTTCATCCTGGCCCCTTTTTGTACCGCTCTTCTATTTGCCTCCAAGCAACCTTTAATGGTTTAAAAAACGCCTCATCCAAAGGTTGTGTTAGGTATGTGGAGTTACTTGGCAAGAAAATATTTTCAGTGCGTTCTATGATACAATGTATGGATAGATGTGACGATAGATTATCACCTATCAATATTTTCTTCCCGTGTAGCTTTTTACAATACGGTATGGTGACAGGTTGTATCCACTCATCAAAGCAGTAGCTGTCGAACCAGCCTGACTTACTCTGATTGTATGTATATGTAAGAGGGGGTCCTTTTGTTGTCCAACTGTACATGTTCAACGCCTTGTAGACAACATAGCAAGCTAATAATAGATTAGAATATAATAGATGTTGGTGACTTATTATGATTTATCTTCTCGGGATATTTGCACCCTTTGTGATCATTTTTTTGATCCAAGATCCTCAGAAAGGTTGGTCTCATCATAGTTGATCACAGTCTCGGTGGAAACCCTTGTAATTCAGCAGCAAGGTGCATAAAATACTGATTTATTGTCTCCCTACCAAACCTTCCACTGGCACCTTTTATGCTCTGACACAACCTTCCTGATAGGACATTGCAATGACGTTTTAGGAAACCATATGTTCCCTACCAAGCAGATTATCCTTAAATATTTTAACCGCTCTTGCAGATCAATTTAGATCTCTTAGATCATATGTATCTAATGGATAGCCCCATTCGCTGCATATTAGTAACCTTTCAACGATGAATTGCTCTTCTACATATGCAAGAATAGTTTGCCCACCTTGTTTTTTAATGTTTGTCTTTTTGAGATGTCTGTGCAAGACGGTATATGGGATGTTATGTCGTCTTGTAGCTTCTCTAATTGATGTAACGTTTCCCGCACGGGTTTGGTTAATATTTCCTTGGAATTATGGAGGTCTACCCTCCATACTTGACATACTTGATCCTATTCACCCTGGAATCTAAGAAAACATTACCATAAAATTATTTTATACAAATTTTTAGTTGAAGTTTATGACTACCTTGTTATATAATACTAATCAAACACTTACTTAGGTTTCACGTCTAGTTTTCGCATCCACCATTTAGCTTAGTCCGTACCTGAGTTCACAAGTATATTGTAGGCTTGTTTAAAACGCCAAAAACTGTGAAATTATGGTGTTAAAATTGTATTAATTTCCAATCAGCCATTTAATAATTATAAATAAAAAACTATTTTTAATTCCCAACTTTAGAGCCCTATAGTTCGTTAACGGAGGATGTAAAGACATTTTTTTATATGAAATACCATCATTATTTTTAGTCTCTATCATCTCCCAAGTTTTTGGTATGGGCTCTTGAGACACTCTGTATATTACATAATTATATTATACATAAGATGAAGTAAAAATGGTTCAAGAACTATTATATTGAAAAAAGAAGGATTTCGTTACATAAGCCCTCTTTGTACCGCTACTGGTTCTCTTGAATTACAAGATAATATCAAAATCTATTTGAGATCAGATATGATTTTATTTATTCATATTTGGAGCAGTATGCAGCTTGGAATAAATTTTAGGATGGAATTAATTGAACGTGTGTAAGTTATCGAATTTCTTCTGTAGTAGCTTCACAATGGTACTCAGTATCTAAGAGATGTATCAACATGTACGCTTTGACTTAATGTTTGTAGCACCTGGAACTCAATATATTTGTACATATATACAAGGAGTGTCCCGTAAATAACAACCGTACTTCACTTCAACTATGGCTATTACACTACTATTTTCGTTACTACTGTTCCACTACTATTACTTCTCACTACTACAACTGTTGTTCCAGTACTACCACTGCCACACTACTATCCTTATTCCTTCGACACGTATCTGTAAATATAGTCCATTTGAGCTCTAGAACTATTCTTTTTTTTATTGACACCTCATATTACCTATTTAAAACACGCCTCAGCGTGTTTAAATCGAACTTTCAAACATGCGAGTTTTTTAAAGTCCCTATGGTAACAACAACAACTCGAGAAACGTAAGTCTCAATGACAACTTTTTTTATTAGTTTTTAAATTGTATATTTTCATTGTGAACCAATGTCTTATTTGGTTTTTTCTGCAAAATTTATTTATATATTCATATATACATTGTATCCTTTTAAATACAAATAAAGGAACTTTTGATTATTGATCTGACAGCAGTACCTCGTAACGTCAAATAAAAATAAATACTATTTAGGATGGACTTTCACGAAACTTGGCTAGGCATCGAGGACGGACTTCCATTTTTTTGTAGTAATAATATAATAATAATAGTTTATGATTTCAAAGTGCACCCATAAAAAAAATAGCGTAAAGTATTCGTGGATAACTAGTCTTTCAAACACTTGCTCTATTTTGAGCACTCCGGCTGCGCCGTAGTGCTCGAAAAATCGCGCGTGTTTGAAAGACCTCTTTATCCACTTATACTTTAATATACTATTTTTCTCCCTGGTTGTTTTCAAATAAACTGGACAATACGCGATTTAACTAGAATTCTTCTTATTATACGTTCCTTGTTGACAGCTACATGTGACAGAAACTAATAACCTTTTCAACTCCTATCATAGTAAATAGGGCACTCAAGCAAACTGTCACTTAAATGTCAATAGAGCGTCTGTGGAGCATACACAGCTATAGGCTGCATTGTACAACGTTTGTTTAAAGCACTTTAAGATGTATTTTAATAATTTTTATAATATAATACAGGTTCAATGGATAGTTTCAACACTTCCATCGGTGTTCACAAGTACCCACACTTTTAAATCGGGTTCGTTCCTCGTTTGTGAATGTATTACCTGGAAAAAGAAACAACCAATAATTTAGCTCATTGTGAATGAAAAATAGCAAGTTAAGTACAGGTTGGCAAATTAATTTTGGCAGTCGGAAGTTTGGCAACGTCCGATGCGCCGTAGCAAAGCCGTATGCGGATTGCAAGAGCTCACTTCGCTGGCAGAATTTGTATGCTTCGTTTCGACAGTACAAGTCAGAGAAAAGAGTGATTACCGGGGTTGTGCAATACTAACTTGTTATGGCGACTCCAGAAAGTAAAGTTGTTCATAAAAAGTTGAGTCAGCAGTGTCGTGAAATAATTATGAACGTTTTAAATTTCATGACCGAAAAGGCAAACAATAACAATTCCATTAACAAAGTTGAGTTTTAATTATTGCAATAAAATTTTTCAACCAAAGTAATTATTTAACAAATTTACACTCGATAGTAAATTTCTTAAATCGATTTTTGTACATAAAAAATTTATTTGTTAAACGATTTAGAAAAGTGACATTAGGGTGAGACAAAGTATTTTATGCACTCATGTGTCAATTTTATGCACTCATGAGTCAATTTTATGACAAACAAATCGACGCCATTTTTAGTCCATTTAGAGCAACCTAAATGAGACATTTTTTGGTTTTTGCATGCCTGCGGCTCACGCATCAACTTTTCCATTCGTGAAAAAAAGCACCACTTTATGCACTTGTTGCATAAATAACTATTCTGTTTCTGTCTACAGGAGTATATAAAAGGGCACATGTTTATTTTATGTAAGATTCCTATTTAAATGTAATAGGTTTTTCTGCTTAAAATTATAATTATACTCATTTCATACCTATCTCTATTACGTTTCGGTTTTATTATTTGTTTTGAACCATCTTCCGATTTCAGTTACAATTGCGGATTGGTCATCTTAAAATATGTTCGAAATAAAATCTAAAGATCGTTTAAAACAACTAATGAACTGAAACGTAATATAGTATTTTTGAATTTAATACTTCTTTTAAATTGCCGAAAACCACGACAAAATTTTTTATTTCAAAAAACGGTCACTGAAAACAAATTTAACTACTTCCTCATTTTATTTGTATAAAAATACACACGAGTAAAACTTTTAATACAACATTTATATCGACGTATTTTATTGTCAGGTCATTGAACGAGCTTCTGCTGCTACGAAAATGAGACAAAGAACACTTTCCCGTATTAAAAAAGAAGCTCTGGCAGAAAGTAATACTGACCCTGATGTGCCTACTAAAAAACAAAGAACGTCCAGTATTCGTATGGATCAATTCGACAAAACTGTGTTTAGAAGGTGCATAATAAATTATCACATATCCGATAAAAAAGTACCCACGTTAAGAAATGTACCTTTGCAGATAGTTATGGCTTCGCAGGAAGTCGCAAATCTCAGCGGAAACAAATACATTCTTTGGGGTTTCATTGGACGAACATGAAAAACAACAGAAGTTTGTTAATGGAACGTCACGAAATCAGACATTTACGCCTACTATATTTAAGAAACATAAAAAAGTGCAGAGAACAGAACAAACCTATCACTTATATGGATGAAGCATACATTCATTCATGTCACACGCACCTTAAAGGATGAAGCGAAAAGAGTAACGAAGGATTAAGAAAACCCGTTTCAAAAGGTAATAGGCTCATCATTGTGCATGCAGGAACTGAAAATGGTTTTGTACCTAATGCAGGTATTATGTGGAACTCCCAGTCAAAAACAGGAGATTATCATAATCAAATGACGTACGAAAATTATGAGAAGTGGGTACAAGAAAAACTTATTCCAAACCTACCAAAAAACGCTGTTGTGGTAATTGATAACGCCCCATATCACAATGTTTTAAATGAAAAATTACTTACGACTGCATGGACTAAACAACAATTAAAAAATTGGTTTCCTGAAAGAAACATATATTACATTGAACAAATGTTAAAACCGGATCTTTATAACGTTGCAAAAATATACAAACCGCAATATAAAACTTACAAAATTGATGAATTGTTTATTCGACATGGATTGCAAGTTTTAAGGCTTACCCACTCGGACTTAAATCCGATCGAAAGTGTTTGGGCGGCACTTTAAGAATATGTAGCCAAACGAACTGTTACCTTCAATTTTACAAAGGTTAAAGAATTCTGTAATGAATCTTTGACACATTTTCTGCAAATGATTGGAAAGTTAGGCCGAATCACTAATTTGGCCGAAGACGGAGATAGCGAGGATGATTTTGAAGAATCATTTGTAGATGCACATCATTATTTTACTGTTGATGATCCCTGTACATTTAAAACATATTTTTCATTATAGTGTTTGTTTGTAGGTGGTATGACTGACATTAAACGCAAGAAATGTAAAAATGTAAATATGTGTTATAAAATTGTAGATATTAGAGACGAATTCCACTAGAGTAATATTTATAGCACATCTGTACATAGTTCTAAATAAACAATAATTGACGGCACCCAGGACCAAGATTTTTTTGTTTTGCCAGTCCTAACTCTGTCAAAAGTGTGAAGGGATGTTCTAATTTCATAGTAAATATCTGCAAAAAACCCAAAAATTTACATATGAATGTTGGAATATTTACCACAAAAAAGCTTTAATATTTTATTTATATTATTAGCTTACTTATTAGACCATCTCTAAAGGCGATTTCCCCAATTTGGTTTTCAAATTTTATGTATAAATCCGAAGTTTTACATTATTATCTATTACAAATTATTAAGAATAACAATTTTAGAAAGCTTAACAGGTAGGTATGTCATTAACTATTTCTACGAACAGATAGGAAAAATTGTTGGCCATTGTTAAATTTAGAAAGTTGTTTAACAAAATCTACATGACTTCCAATTTATATACAAATAAACCTCAATGACGAATATTATCAAGGGACCACTTGAAAGACATTAATTTGAACTAAAGGCGAAAGTTTATGTCTCTTGGAATCTATTTATTATGTACATCATATAAAATAATAAAGGGTAATTCTAGAATTCCCCGTATGGTTTTTGAGGCGATAAATAATTATGTCTGTACAAAAAAAAACAAATTTTCGTAGAAAAATCTAATGTTTTTTATTTCCTTATTCATTTAATTTTTAATAAAGAACACAATAATGTTATTTTGTTTTGTAAACTCGATTTTATATAGCATTATACATGTGCCACAATTTATTATTTTTAAATCCAAATTCAAAATATTGTGTTATCCTCATACGTATTAGCAGCCTCACAACCTTTAAAACTTTGCATGTGGAATGTACGTCGCCTGCTCTTCCCGGTAACTGCGTTTACAACGTTGTCAAGTTATACGGCTTTCTCGCGCATCGTCAACTGCCAAAATTAATTTACCAACCTGTACATAATTGCATCGTACGTGATTAGTTTACTTACCCTTCCAATAACAATATAAACATCGTCTACTTTCTTCACTCCACATTGAGTAAAAAAACGTGTATGCATATAAACTTTTAAATGCCTTCATTTGCTCCTTGGTGCAAAAACTCGTTGTTTATACCAGATAACTAACAATTTCCATATTACTAACGCTGGGAAAGTCATTCGTGTTAAATCTTAACTCGTTAATGGATGAACAGTGTGTCTTACCAACATTTTTTATTCATATCTGGCAGCGAGCAGCGACGTTATAATAGTCACTCATTGTTGTCATTGTCTGAGAATTTCCAAAATTACAATAAAAAACACTATTATGAACGTGTACACACTGACGTCAACAAACCGTTGTATGCCGCACAGACGCCATATTGGTATTCATGATTCAAGTGACACATCGTCGGTGACCTCTATTGATTATTACAACAAGTGTTACGTAATGACGGTCAAAAGTGTTACGTAATATTTATAATTACCTAACACTTATGAAGAAATTTGTTTCGTATCATGATTGTGTTGGTAATAATGTTATCATTATAGTAGGATTTGCATTATTATGTCCAAATAAATTCAAATATTCAATTATAATTTGAGTTTTGTATAACTGCATAAAAATTATAAAAAAATATTGCTTACTATGACATTTCCGATGTTGACTATACACCACCAGAATGGTATATTCTACAATGAGCATGAAATGACATACATTTCCCGCTACGCTCGTACTACCAAATTTCATATACCTACGAGTTGGAAATGGGTCATTTCATTCAAATTGTACACTAAACTTTTTCTAAGAACATCATAAATCATAAAATCTGTATTATGTTTCATAACAATTTTCATCATAAACTTTCCTGTCGTTGTTGTTGCATGGTTTAGAGAATTTATTCTGTGAAATTATTAAGTCGGGTTCTTAACCCGTTGAATGAACCATATTATTTCTTCTTTTTGTACAAGTACCTACTTGCGTCGTGAAATAACGTTCCAAATTTTCAAATTTTGACTCTCGGAAATAAAAATACTTTATGCAGAATAAATCGGGTCTCCTTAAAGAAGTTATATCACCTCCTGCATCTAACAGGATAGTGACCGATCAATGTCAAATCATCCTCACTATGGCTACCCATTTTCAATTATTATATTTTGTTATAAACGAATTTTGTGAACACTGATGTGAAATGTCAAATTATTAGACAGACGTCAACAAACATGACTCGATCATATATTATAATATATATGACCAAAAAATTCGTTAATAGAATGACAGTCTATTAGCTCATGAAAGTCCTGGGAAATGGAATATTTCGATACAGCTAGCCCGTGGGAAATGAAAATCTGTATTACAACGTGGTAGGTTTCTTAATCGAATACGCACTTGAAATATAAATTTTTCTTTTTGGTCGTAGACGTTGTGTAACACGGTCAACATTGAAGGACACCCCATATATAAGGATTTCTAATAAAGGAATATGTACAACTATAATATACTGCGTCGTGTGATTCATAGCATTTATTCACAATAGAGGAATGTTGAAATGTTTTTTTTGTGTGGGAAACTCGTAGACGTGGGTACATCAAAAAAGAAATATGAGCATTCACCAAAAAAGAAAAGGAACAATGATAGGCAGGCCTCAAATGCATAAAGATGCAATTCTTGGGGGCTCTACAACTCAGCCAAATACAAATGAACCAGCTATATAAAGCGAAGGCAATGGAACCGTTTTTGCGTAGAACTCCATGTCATCGGTTGAAGCACGAGTCGATCGCTTGGAGCATTTTTTAGAAATTCTTGTGCAACAAGGGCAAAACAAGGAGTGCCGACCCGTGTCTTTATGAAGTGATTGCATACCTGAGTTCAATCCAGCTAATGAAAATGTTTAAAACAGCGAGTTCCGTATAGCTTAAACAGAAACTACAAAGAATTTACGCGTGGCTAGGTAAGAATAGCCCTGAAAGATACTGGCGCACTCCGGCCGATCATCCATTTCGCTGTCGACCACGATACACTCACAACGGTATGCTTACGCGCATCGAACGTTTGGCGTGTGACGTCACTGCGATGCAATATTCATTTCCATATTATGGCCACGAATGCCACTATCGGTAGCATCAGTAGGTATTTATGGCGATATTTGTTTGACGGGATGATTATACAAATCTTTATTGTTCATACTAAGAGTTAAATAATAATTAAAATAAACTTAAACTTTACTGAAACAGAAAAATAATTGAACCTTTTTGAGTTGTAGCAAAAGCCACATTTTAGGGCAAGTCCAAGTATGGGGTTTTCAGGGGTAATCTGGATGCATTAAAGCATACAAAGACATTGAATAAGATGCAACTTACTTATTTAAAAATAACATGAAATTAAAAAAGGTTTTTCGTTTTCAAATATTCACTGTTCCGATCTCACTTTCTTTATAACGTTCGTAAATTTTGAAAGTTTTTTTTTCCATTTTCGCTTTCAAATTTTGCAAACTTATTTGTTTATTTAGATCTCGGAGTCTAATGTAAGTTCTTGTTCGACTCAAACAATAAATCACTTCATATGGGATTTCAATTTGGTTTTGACCGACAATACTAAAAGTTTTATCAGCCAAAATTTTAAAAATATTTTCTTCTTTTGATAAAGATGTTCCGTGAAGTGATCGAAACTCGGATTCAAGAATTTCAGTAGCTTTCAAAAGATCTTCATTTGGCTGTAATAAACCACCCCTCGATAGGAAATGTACCCAATCTTGAGCTCCAACGGAAATCATCTCGCTGGTTTTAGTACCTAAATTAAATTTATCTTTAAATCTGTACGCTATGTACCCTGCCAGATATTTAAGAGCTTCTTGACGAATCATTTCGGTACTTTCAAAGAAAAAGACTCATCGTCAGGAATATATTCTGGATGAGTGAATGTATATGGAATACATGCTTCTTCGTCTTCAAGTATACGGGTATTTGTTATTTGAATATTTTTGGCGACATTAGCTAGTAGTGTTTCAGTTAAGCAGATGGGACGCGATTCTTCCGATTCTAATGGTTGTATTAGACATTTTTCACCAGATTCCCCTGTATTTTTGTTATCTGTAAAAATTGCCGCCGAGTTTTTACCTAATATATACCACCTCAAACGACACATGAAATCTAGAGGTTCTGGATGGTCATTTGTAGCTCCCATGGCTCTCATATAAGAGAAGAAGTTTTCAACAACGTCTTGACGCGAGGTCAACATGTAATCGACTCCTTTATTGTCTTCCTGCAAATAAGAAAACAATTCTTCCAGTGACCTATTTGACAACATAATTCCTTTTTGAAACGGAATGAGAGACTTATGTTTGCCTACGGTCATATTCCCAAAAGTTTCGGTCACTTCTTTTAACACTTTTTTCTGATTATCTAAATCTACTCCATACGCATTTTTAGTTGTACAATTTGCCACAATTTTTGTATGGAAATTAAAAAGATCAAACCAATCATTTATTAACTGTACAAAATCCAAAACTTCCTTCCACGGTAAAACAGATGACAGTACCTATTTTCTCCACAAAACCGAATACATTTTGCAACAGAATTAGATAATAGTTGAACGGCTGGTTTAACTTTTTGTCTTTCGGAACCTTTTAAATCTAAGTGGTATCGGTTAATTTTATATGCGATGGTTAATTTGGACGACAACAGTTGCAACAAATTCTCAAAACAATCCCTATTAATTATTACAATATAATTTTCCACAATTTTTGTATGAGAATTAAAAAGATCAAACCAATCATTTATTAACTGTACAAAATCCGAAACTTCCTTCCACGGTAAAACAGATGACAGTAGCCTGTTTTCTCCACAAAACTGAATACTTTTTGCAACAGAATTAGATAATAGTTGAACGGCTGGTTTAACTTTTTGTCTTTCGGAACCTTTTAAATCTAAGTGGTATCGGTTAATTTTATATGCGATGGTTAATTCGGATGGCCACAGTTGCAACAAATTCTCAAAACAATCCCTATCAATTAATGTGTTCTTTACCCAAAAACCCTGATCCAATATGTGGTTCCTTAATAATTTAATAAGATGAGGAACGTCACCAAACACATATACGTTTAACAAAACTATTGCTAGGGTTTGGAAAACAACAATTTTGGTCATGTCCAATATTCAGTTGTGACCAAACTTTAACGTTAGATGTACATCAATCACTGACAATATCCACAACTGTGAAACCTGCAGCAAAAAGTTTTGATATTATAGAAGATAATACGTCGATAGTCATTGCTTGATCGAAATTATAATAAACAGGTTGCTTCCAGTTACTAAAAATACCACGTGCTATTACCGTTTGACACGTTTTATGTGGCCCTATTACCTTTTGATGTCGTTTCTCAATATTTATGCGATTAGAAAAATGTATTTCGTCAAATGATAAAATACACAATTTTTCAATATTCTGCATATCAGGAGATTTTTTAGCAATTAAAATAACAACGTCATTCAGAATGCCTGGTTCTACTGAGAGTGTCGATGCCCATCTGCGTAGTGTCGAAAGCGCCGGTAAAGGATAACCATTTGTTCTTAAGTAGCGGTATGCTTTGGGGATAACACTCCGATCGAACATGCTATTTCATCTGGCGACCATCGTTTGGCTGTGCATTTTGAGCGTACTATTCTTTTGATTTGACCTTCTGGCAAAAATTGTCGCAGTCCACTTTTCATCTGCTCCAACTCAGCTTTCAGTGCACAATTCTCATTGACAAGGAAATTGTTTTCTTTCTGTAGTGTTGCAACTTTTGTTTGAAGTTAAAGTATTTGTTTTTCGTCCTCACTGAAATAGAAGAATAAGAATCCACATTAACTGTCTCAACCATTACTACGTGGAATCTACTCATATTACTATTTTAAATGAAACTTACTGTTTCTAGATAACTCCACAATATATTAAAAAAAATGTTAAAAATGCTAAGAAATTTGACAATTGTTTCGATATTAAATATCATCGTCAGAATGTAACTTCTGTCATTCTGACGATGATATTTAATATCGAAACAATTGTCAAATTTCTTAGAATTTGTAACATGTTTTTCAATATATTGTGGAATTATCTAGAAACAGTAAGCTTCATTTAAAACAGTAAAATAAGAATCCACGTGACGATTTTTGATTTTTTAAGTTTACCTTACATATGCTCGACTTAATTTAATGTTACCTTCAGTTATTCCTATTTTATCTTCACAACTTTGAGAAGTGATCGAGGCAGAAGACATTGTAGCTCCCGCTAGGCATTCAGCTACCAATCGCCTTCGTTTTATTCGAACTACTCTATCAGAATTTCTAGTATTTTCTCTTTTACCAGGCAGTTTCAAAGTGGGGATTGCATCATATTTTAAATTTCTTATATTTTTCCCTGTATAATTTGAAAGTTTCTGTTTTACAGAAACATCTTCGAAACAATCTTTCTGAAAATGTATTGAGCAAATACATGCTATAAGGAAAACATAGTGATCAGTAATCATTTTTGTAATATTTACTGTTTTTCAAATTAATGTCGTCTTACCGGCGACACGCAGTTAACCACAGTTTACAAAGTTCATCATTTTTTGGGAACCTAAAATATCTAATGTCTGTTACCTTAGTTTTCCTATTGTAATTTGCACATCCATAAATAGCGCAACTGGGTATTTTAACCCCTGACCACTAAATTGAACAGCAAATTAGAGTATTTAAAAGTTCGTGATTATAATAAAACCGCAAACATTCAAAACACACATTCCATCGTTCACGTCGACTAATTGTAAGAGTGAAACCCTGTGGGCCTTGTGGGGTTAAATCGACGAAAACTAAAATACTTTGTATATCGGTCCGTGTTCTACGATCGGTGAATGCATCGCAAATACATCATCTGCGCGCAGAGGACGAATTTTCGTTTCCAGTCGATCATACCGTTGTAAGTGTATCGTGCTGTCGACGGAGTCGTATATTGTGACGTAATCGAGGCGTAGCCACATGAGTGGATTTCTCAAACTTTGAAGGTAAATAGCTTTGTTATTTATTGAAATAATCAGAAAAACTTTTTACACATGAATATTTTTAGGACTATTTTTTGGAGAGTTTTATAAAGATGAAAACTTCCTAATTTGCTAGCTCGTGTGAGAATAGTATTCTGAACTGAGTAGGCTTACAGTATATCGAGTAGGAAACGCGGAATTCCGCGAGCGCAATGGATCCCGCCCGCAAAGATCTCTTAAAAAATGGAGGAAATTAAAGAAATGTTCGCGCAAATTAGCACAAAACTCGCTCCTATGGAAGACGAACTGTATAAAAAGAATCAGGAAATACAGGAGATTAAGCAGGAGGAATGCAACAAAAAATTCAGGAAGTTTTTAATAAGATAGGGGTAAACGCTCACACTGAAACGGACATGCTAGAAGCAAGAAAACTTGGAAGCTTTTAATAGGAAAAACAAGACCAGTACCTGTGAAACTAAGAACTTGGATTAAAAAACGGATATATACAAAGAACCAAAAAAGTTAAAAGGATCTAAAATATTGATTAGCGATGACTATACAAAAAAGTATAAGAAGAGAGAAGATATTTAATCCCCGACATGAAACGAGCAAGGCAACAAGGACACAAGGCATTCCTCAAAAGAAACAAATTAGTTATAGACGATCGTGAATATGGTGCAATCGAGTTGACTGCCGAGGAGGACAAGAAATAGGGCGCAAGGAAAAGTCCTATGAACGGCAACGGCATTCATCGGCAAATTAGAAAAGTAATGGCAAATATTAAAAAAAAAACTACCAAAGACAGGGAAGATAACGAAGAAAAAGAATTGCGATTAGGCAAAGAACCGAAATCGAAAGAAAGTAAAAGGAAAAACCGAATAAAAATTGGAGGTACATGGAATATAAGAACGCTTTTAGCTGTAGGTAAAATGGATGAAATAGCCAAAAAAATGAAGGAGTATAAAATAGATGTGTTAGCATTAGGTACAAGTATCACGATGGTGTGGAGAAGGGAGAATAGACAAAGAGGACTTCACACTGTTTTATGTAGGAGAACAAAAGTAAGGTTGTAATGGATATGAACAAAATGTCATATAATTTCACTGTAAAAGCAGTCGGATAGTTGTGACGCGTTTTCCTCCCCACAAGAGAGGCGAAGACTGCGCGCTGCACTGCGCGTGGAACGCCTCGGAAACGTCACTCCTGACACCTTTGAAACCTTACACTTTCTCGGGCGCCAGATTTTTAACGTGGTTGTCTCCACGGCCCCTCGACTTCCCTCGTCGAGAGTTCCAGGTAGCCTCAGATGGAGGTACGGTAAATTCCAGGGGTCTATTGTCGTCAAAATTCGGGATATTCCTAAATATATAAAACAAATGTTCTCGCTAGTCCTGAAATAACTGTTATTACCCTGATCCACACTACGGAGAAGCTAAAATTCGTGCTGCCAAACAACTACGCTACCATAAGGAAATACTAGTCTATAATAGGTCAATAAAACACAACACCGGTTTATTTCAGTTTTATTACATTAATACCTTCTAAGTTGTTATATACATACAAAATAAACAATACTCAAAAGCACATATGTATTATTAGCGACGAAGCGGGCAGGACATAAGCGAGAGTGGTTTGTAATTATAAAATAGCGTTCATGCAAATAAAAGAAGCGGTAAAAAAGGCAAGCAAAACTATGTTAAGCTTGGTGGTCTTTTCATTCATGTATTTGATAGACCCTTATGTAACGAACGGGTCCGGTGCTACTAAAAAAAAACTATCCAATCGGGAAAACAATACTATAGATCGGGGACTCTATATCTACTCGTCAGACATTTCCCTAAGCTTTTAACAAAATCAAGAAGGGTATCAAAAGGGCGGAACTAAGATCACGAAATCCCACTAAAAGAAAATTCGGGGAAGGTAATGAAAACGGAAGGCAATTCTAGAGTTAACCAGATTTAAATATAAACCAAATTTGTGTTAAAGAACGGGCGACTATCAACCAAATTCAAAGGAATGAAACTCGGAAAAGTATTGCAATTGGGAACTCAAGATTTAAAATATCCGGGAGCCCTAGCTTAGGTATGCCTGGCGCAGACGGATATTTCAATCAGGAATTTTTCCTTGCAAAATAGAAGAATAAAATATTCGAAACGGGACTAATATAAGCCAAATTCGTGTCAAGACACGGGGCGAATATCAACTAAATTCACACAAAAGGAGACTCGGAAAAAGTATTGCAGTTGGGAACTCAAGATTTAAAATATCCGGGAGCCCTAGCTTGGGTATGCCTGGCGCAGACGGATATTTCAATCAGGAATTTTCCTTGCAAAATAGAAGAATAAAATATTCGAAACGGAACTAATATAAGCCAAATTCGTGTCAAAACACGGGGCGAATATCAACTAAATTCACCAAAAAGGAGACTCGGAAAAAGTATTGCAGTTGGAACTCAAGATTTAAAATATCCGGGAGCCCTAGCTTGGGTATGCCTGGCGCAGACGGATATTTCAATCAGGAATTTTCCTTGCAGACTAGAAGAATAAAATATTCGAAACGGGACTTAATATAAAACAAATTCGTGTTAAAACACGGGGCGGATATCAACTAAATTCACAAAAGGAGACTCGGAAAAAGTATTGCAATTGGGAACTCAAGATTTAAAATATCCGAGAGCCCTAGCTTGGGTATGCCTGGCGCAGACGGATATTTCAATCAGGAATTTTCCTTGCAAAATAGAAGAATAAAATATTCGAAACGGGACTAATATAAACCAAATTCGTGTTAAAACACGGGGCGGATATCAACTAAATTCACAAAAGGAGACTCGGAAGAAGTATCGCAGTTGGGAACTCAAGATTTAAAATATCCGGGAGCCCTAGCTTGGGTATGCCTGGCGCAGACGGATATTTCAATCAGGAATTTTCCTTGCAAAATCGAAGAATAATATATTCGAAACGGGACTAATATAAACCAAATTCGTGTCAAAACACGGGGCGAATATCAACTAAATTCACAAAAAGGAGACTCGGAAAAAGTATTGCAGTTGGGAACTCAAGATTTAAAATATCCGGGAGCCCTAGCTTGGGTATGCCTGGCGCAGACGGATATTTCAATCAAGAATTTTCCTTGCAAAATAGAAGAATAAAATATTCGAAACGGGACTAATATAAACCAGATTCGTGTTAAAACACGGGGCGGATATCAACTAAATTCACCAAAAAGGAGACTCGGAAAAAGTATTGCAGTCGGGAACTCAAGATTTAAAATATCCGGGAGCCCTAGCTTGGGTATGCCTGGCGCAGACGGATATTTCAATCAGGAATTTTCCTTGCAAAATAGAAGAATAATATATTCGAAACGGGACTAATATAAACCAAATTCGTGTCAAAACACGGGGCGAATATCAACTAAATTCACAAAAAGGAGACTCGGAAAAAGTATTGCAGCTGGGAACTCAAGATTTAAAATATCCGGGAGCCCTAGCTTGGGTATGCCTGGCGCAGACGGATATTTCAATCAGGAATTTTCCTTGCAAAATAGAAGAATAAAATATTCGAAACGGGACTAATATAAACCAGATTCGTGTTAAAACACGGGGCGGATATCAACTAAATTCACCAAAAAGGAGACTCGGAAAAAGTATTGCAGTCGGGAACTCAAGATTTAAAATATCCGGGAGCCCTAGCTTGGGTATGCCTGGCGCAGACGGATATTTCAATCAGGAATTTTCCTTGCAAAATAGAAGAATAAAATATTCGAAACGGAACTAATATAAGCCAAATTCGTGTTAAAACACGGGGCGAATATCAACTTAATTCACAAAGAGGAGAGAAGAATAAAATATTCGAAACGGAACTAATATAAACCAAATTCGTGTTAAAACACGGGGCGGATATCAACTAAATTCCCCAAAAGGAGACTCGGAAAAAGTATTGCAGTCGGGAACTCAAGATTTAAAATATCCGAGAGCCCTAGCTTGGGTATGCCTGGCGCAGACGGATATTTCAATCAGGAATTTTCTTTGCAAAATAGAAGAATAATATACTAATATTAAGAAAACTACGAAAAAGGAAAATCGGAAAAAGTATTAAATCAGATACGATATATAAATGGTTTACCACACTCTAATGTACTAGATATATCAACGTATTTTAAAATGAAAGTCAACTATCTAAATGTTTTAAATTATCATTGAAAAGACCACATATTTTCGGAATTATTATTGTTTAAAGTTCGTACCTTCACAGTAATAAGTTATCACTGAAATTTTTTTTCCCAACGAAAAAAAACTCAAAAGTAAATCGGCAAAAGAAAAGTTAAAATAATTTACAGCGGACGATGAATAAGTTACACTTCTGGCTCGGTCGGCTGGCACTTCGATACTCTCTCTATTTTTAAAAATAATATCAGCTGTCTAACCTCACGGTTCCACCTCCCTCTCGACCTGCGCGCTTCTATCCATATCTACCTTGTTGCAGTGGGGCGACCAGTACCTTCAAATGTTGAATTTTAAAATTGAAGTAAATACTTTACTCCCGAAAAAAATTGATCCCTCCATCGCAACTAGGAAGAAAATAAAAATATCGGAATTTGGATAAATTAACCTATTATAACATTTGGTTCTACCCCGAAACCAGGGGATAAAATAAAATAAAATGTTCACGAAGATTTACAATACTTTACCCTAATTATAAGTCAATATACAAATGATTAGATACACTCGTCGACATAAATTGTAAAATGAAAATATATTCGGCTCATAAAATATTAAATGAATTATAAATAAAGAAACGGATATGTGACGGGTGATACATAATATCAATTAAATATATACAATGAAATAATTTAAATTAAATATATATTCGGTGACATAAACCATCAAATGAAAGTATAACTAAGTAACGAATATGCAATGAGTGATACATAATGAAAATGAATATATACTCGGTGACATAAACTATCAAATAATTTAACTCAAATATATACTCGGTGACATAAACCATCAAATGAAAATATAACAAAGAAACGAATACGTGACGGGTGATATGTAATATAAAACAATTATACTCAGCGGCAGAAAACTAAAAATGAAATTACACTCGGCGCATAAACTTTAACATGATTAGGTACAAAGAAACGAATATATGACGGTTGATGCATAATATAAATCAAATATATACTCGGCGACATAAACCAAAAATGAAATTACACTCGGCGCATCAACTTTAGCATGCCAGTAACGAACACTTCGTTACATCCCCCCCTTACTTCGGTAAAAAAAATTAAAGGACGCGAGCACCGCTCGCGGGCTTTACATTTTTTCCAAACAATCTATCAAAGCTACAATTTCTTACTCTAAAGTCTTTGTTCCATGATCCGGGCTTGTTTTCCACGGTGCGAACTATTGTGGCCTGGTTTTCTTTAGTCGGTAGCCCCTGCTACGGACGTTGAAGCAAGGCCTAAATCCTCGGGCTCTGGTGTATCGGCGCAGACGGGAACATCTCTCCTGTAGGCGGAATTAATCTTTCAACGGTTTTAAATCCTTAATGTGGATTCGGTTATGTCGCTTGCCGGTTTCGTCTCTTAAGTCATACACTACCGGGGAGACGACTCGGACCACTTCGTAGGGCCCAGAGTATTTTGGAGCTAATTTCGCGGCGACATGATCAACGGCTGAAGACAAAGTATACTCTCTTTTCATAACCTTTTCCCCCAGCTTGCATTTCCAGTCACGACGGCGTAGATTATAATAATGGCTTTGACTGGTAAATGCTCTGGACAGATTTAAACGTACGAGGTCAAAACACTCTTGCAATTGATCCAGCCTCGTGCGGTGCGGTATTGTATCTTCCTCCTTAGGATTTTCGGTTACGGTACCTTCTTTCGTAGTGCTCTCCGGGTTGTCTTCAGTTTCCCTCCTAAGGGATTTCGGAATGTCAGGGTCTCGTCCAAAATTCAAAAAGGCCGGCGAAAACCCAGTCGAATCGTGTTTGGAGTTGTTCATCGCAAACTTCAAGTCGGCTAGTCTGATATCCCAATCTCGGTGATCTTGCTCGCAATATTGCGCAATCATCGTCTTCAAAGTGCGATTGGCTCTCTCTACCGGGTTAGCTTGCGGCGTGTACGGGGGTGTGAAGCGGTGTCGGATTCCTAATTCTTTCAACATATTCTTAAACAACGTACTAGTATACTGGGATCCGTTATCGGTTAAAACGGTACGGGGACATCCAAATACGGTCAGTATCTCTTCGTGAAATGCGGTACCGATACTACTGGCAGTGGCACTCCTCAATGGTTTGCACTGTACCCACTTGGTAAATCGGTCCTGGAAAATTACAATATAGCAGTTCCCCTTCTTGCTCCTCGGCAATGGTCCAATGATATCGGAACTAACAGTGTCCCAAGGTCGTTGATTTGGAGATGGCTGCATTTTCCCAGGAGGCTTTTGTTGGGATGGTTTGTACTTCTGGCATTGTGAACATCTGCGAACGTACTTGGTGATGTCTCGGAACATTCCCGGCCAATAGTAAGATCTGGCTATACGAGTAATGGTCTTGGCGATTCCCAGATGTCCAGCATGAGGGGCATCATGGTTTTCTTCGAGAACTCGGGTTCGGTCGGATTTCGCTATGCATAGTTTCCATGGATCACTCATCTCTGGTTCTCTTAAGTCATTTATATCCCAAAAATGACGGTACAAACGGCCTTCTTTGATGCGGTAGTCAGGGAACTTTTCTGGATCCTTCAGGACTTCTTCCTTCTTGTTACGGTACCATGAGCATTCGGCGGTTACCTCGGTCACACAAAGTATCGATGGTGGATTGGTTTCTGCTGTCATTGGTAGCGGATTTCTGGACAACGCGTCAGCCACGCGATTTAGAGCACCTTTACGGTACTGTATCTCGAAATCATATTGCTGCAGAAAAATACTCCATCGGGCTAAACGTCCGGACGGACTCACTATGTAATGCAGCCATCTAAGAGATTGATGATCGGTAACAACCGTGAAATGGTAGCCCTCTAAATAAGGACGCATCTTTTCAATTCCCCAAACAATGGCAAGACATTCTTTCTCAGTGACGGAGTAATTCTTCTCGGCAGGACTTAGCGTGCGACTTGCATATGCTACCACATGTTCCTAGCCACTCTTCTGTTGGGTAAGGGCTATTCCCAAACCATATTCGGAGGCGTCGGTCTGTAGGGTGAACGGTACGGAAAAATCAGGACAACTTAAAACAGGGGATTCTGACAGACATGTTTTAATCTCAGCAAAGGCAGCTTCTTACTCTTCAGCCCACTTCCATCGCTGGGATTTGCGGAGTAATTTCGTTAACGGGGCCACCTTTTGTGAAAACGATGGCACAAATCTCCTATACCAGGATGCGATTCCCAAAAATCTTCGTAACTCTCGGATATTTCTCGGCGCTGCAATTTTAATTATGCTCTCGACTTTTTCTGGATCGGTACAGATTCCATCTCCAGTGACTACATGGCCTAAATATTTCATGGACGGTAAACAGAAGTGGCATTTCTCCGGATTCAGTTTCAACCGTGCTCCTCGCAATCGACGGAACACCTCAGACAGATTATCCAAATGCTGTTCGAACGTTTCCCCTAGAACTATGATGTCATCCAGATAAGCAAAGGCGTATGGATCTAACTCTGGGCCTATTAGTCTGTCAACCAATCTCTGGAAAGTGGCAGGTGCGGAATGTAAGCCAAATGGAAGGACCGTGAATTGGAACAATCCACGTCCCGGTACGGTAAACGCGGTAATGGGTTTGCTCTCCGGTGTTAATGGAACTTGCCAATACCCACTCTTCAAATCTAAACTGGAAATATATTTGGCTTTTCGCAGTTTATCCAGTATAGCATTAATAAATGGAAGCGGGTAAGCGTCCTTCATCGTAACTTCGTTCACTTTGCGGAAGTCGATGCAGAAACGGTTCTTTCCATCTTTCTTCTTCACAATTACAATTGGAGAGCTCCAAGGACTGGTATAAGGTTCTATCACTCCTTCATCTAACATCGCGTCTATCTCGGTATTGCACACTTCCTGCATCTTTGGATTCTGCGGTCGGTGTCTTTGTTTAATCGGACGGGACTGTAGCAGACGGATTTCATGCTCAATAAGCGTAGTCGGACCTCTAATCTTCTCGAACAGCGGAAGTTCCTGGTT
Source organism: Galeruca laticollis (assembly GCA_963921935.1). Lineage (NCBI taxonomy): Eukaryota > Metazoa > Arthropoda > Insecta > Coleoptera > Chrysomelidae > Galeruca > Galeruca laticollis. Next base: position 164,335,605 of record OY998175.1, on the reverse strand, counting down.
CAAAAATGTATTCAACTTTTCTTTTTGATTCTTCGTCAAATTGATTTCTTCACTCGGAATGATTGTTTCGAACGGGCATCCTATGTAGCCATAATTGGTGTTATCTCCTAACTCCTCCGGAGATAACTTCAATTTTCCAGGTTTATTATCATCTTCATTTTCTCTAACCCTTATCAGAGACGACGAAAGGACTTCAGTATTAGATTGCTCCTTGTCAACCCCTAAACCACCCAGGGTGGACGCAGAGACATCGGAAATAGCTTGCTCCTTGCCAACCCCTAACAACACCGGGGAGAACGCAGAGACTTCAGAACCAGCTTGCTCTTGATCAACCCCTAACACCAGGGAAGACGCAGAGACTTTAGAAAAAGACTGCTCTTTGTCAACCCCTAAACCACCCAGGGAAGACGCAGAGACTTCAGAAACGGATTGCTCTTTGTCAACCCCTAACACCAGGGAAGACGCAGAGACTTCAGAAACAGACTGCTCTTTGTCAACCCCTAACACCAGGGAAGACGCAGAGACTTTAGAAACGGATTGCTCTTTGTCAACCCCTAACACCAGGGAAGACGCAGAGACTTCAGAAAAAGATTGTTCTTTGTCAACCCCTAACCCCAGGGAAGACGCAGAGACTTCAGAAACAGACTGCTCCTTGTCAACCCCTAACACCAGAGAAGACGCAGAGACTTCAGAAACAGACTGCTCTTTGTCAACCCCTAACACCAGGGAAGACGCAGAGACTTCAGAAACGGATTGCTCTTTGTCAACCCCTAACACCAGGGAAGACGCAGAGACTTCAGAAACAGACTGCTCCTTGTCAACCCCTAACACCAGGGAGGACGCAGAGACTTCAGAAACAGACTGCTCTTTGTCAACCCCTAACACCAGGGAAGACGCAGAGACTTCAGAAAAAGATCGTTCTTTGTCAACCCCTAACACCAGGGAAGACGCAGAGACTTCAGAAACGGATTGCTCTTTGTCAACCCCTAACACCAGGGAAGACGCAGAGACTTCAGAAACAGACTGCTCCTTGTCAACCCCTACCACCAGGGAAGACGCAGAGACTTCAGAAAAAGATTGTTCTTTGTCAACCCCTAACACCAGGGAAGACGCAGAGACTTCAGAAACGGATTGCTCTTTGTCAACCCCTAACACCAGGGAAGACGCAGAGACTTCAGAAACAGACTGCTCCTTGTCAACCCCTAACACCAGAGAAGACGCAGAGACTTCAGATACACGGTCTTCTGAGAGACACTTGTCGGTATTGTCCATCCTTAGGGTCGGTTTAGCAGCATCGGATTCTTTAGTGAGCGGGCTCACTACTTCCAACATCTCAACAGGACTGGTTGATGGTGAGTGCATCACCAGTTTGTCTTCCATGTATATTTTCCCGCTTCCTAGCTCCAACCGGAAATTATACTTTTGAAGGACATCGTGTCCTAACACAATATCAGTTATCAGACCAGGGAAATGTTCGAATGGCCCTTCCATAATGACGTCATGGATGTTCAGTTTTAGCTTGTATGTGTCGGTGATAGGGACTAAAATTCCATTAGCTAAACGGGCTCTCGCAGCTTGACGGGCTATGGTTTGCTTTCTTTGGGAAAATGTCCTAGCTATCTGATCACCGATGTATGATTTAGCAGCTCCAGTATCCAATAGGGCTCTGAACTTGCGGTTTTCAATTTCAACGTCGATGTGCGGTCGGGAATCGGTCATTTCTTCTGGCGTTTCGGCATGAGAGGCAAATATCTGCGGAAGCTGTGTCGGCCTCTCCTCGGGACAGCTTCGGATTAGTTTTCCTGCCTCCTGCAGGAACAGTCTCGGGAAAATACTCCCTCCTTATGACAACGGGAGCAGAATATCTTCTGAGGGTTCTGGCAATTGCTTCGGTAGTGTCCGGATTCACCGCAGCGGAAACAGGTTGGTGGGCGTGAAGACGAGCCAGACGGTCGTTGAGTATTATCACGTGTCGGACCGTGATGAGTATCGTTCGGTAACGGACGGCTGGTACCAGGGATGGTTTCTCTTACTGGATCGGACGGCGGATTGTGGGACTGTCCATATCTAGGGGTACTCACTGGCTGCGGACGGGCTGGTCCACGGTTCGGTCCACTGGGGTTGGGTGCGTTTTGGAGTTCCTTCCTCAGGAGCTCATATTCCCTCACCACTTGACAGAACGTAGGAAAGTCCTTGAAGTCTACTTTTCGGATCTGCAGCCGGTACTCGGGTAAAAGATTTCGGTACAGCCATGCTAGCTGTTGTTCGGAAGTTAGCTTCCCATGCCTCCTCATCAGGGTCTGTAGCTCGGTCATGTACGTTGCAGCGGATTCATTTCGTCTTTGAAGACGTCTTCCTATCTCGGCTTCCAAATCGACTTCATAGTTGATTGGATAAAAGAAAATTCTGAATTCAGCCTCGAATTCGTCCCAGGTTGTGAACCGACTTCGGTTGTTGCGGTACCAAGAGGCGGGTTCATCTGTTAGTAATTCCGGTAATACCGGAAGCAAGTTGTCTTTCTGGACATTCTTTGCAGTGCAGATTTCTTCGATCCTTTCTATGAAAGCGGCCGGATCTCCTCGGTTCCCAAAAGACACCTTCCAATCGTGTACATTTATCGGTTGGGTCGCCATATCGGTCAGATAATCCACAAGATCTCCTTGGTTTCTAGCGGGTGGTGGAGAAATATGTCTTCGTCTCAAAAAGTTAACGAGCCTTCTTCGTTTGTCAGGAACGGTTCCAGCAGTCGATAAATTCCTCTTTCGTAGTTGGGCAGTAAGACCCTCGTTTTTCAGTAGATATACCCAATTTACGCGATGGTCTGTAGTTTCTTCTATGGAATTTACGACGGGTAATTGGGTGGATGCTGACGGAACGGGTAATGTTTCCTCTGCAACTTCACGTTCAAATGGTAAAGCAATGTCCAATTCCTCGGTACTTCCTCTTGACATCTACTTTTATCTCTTCTTTCTGTATCCCTCGTAGTCGCAACTTCTCGTCCTTCCTTCGCCTCTTTACAGCCACAGCAAGGTAGTACGGCTCCCGCCTTCACAGCAACTAAGCTTCTTCTTCAACCTTCACAGCAACGAAGCCTCTTCCTCAACCTTCACAGCAACGAGGCCTCTTCCTCAACCTTCACAGCAACGAAGCCTCTTCCTCAACCTTCACAGCAACGAAGCCTCTTCCTCAACCTTCACAGCAACGAAGCCTCTTCCTCAACCTTGACAGCAACGAAGCCTCTTCCTCAACCTTCACAGCAACGAAGCCTCTTCCTCAACCTTCACAGCAACGAAGCCTCTTCCTCAACCTTCACAGCAACGAAGCCTCTTCCTCAACCTTCACAGCAACGACAAGATAATTCGAAACGAGATATAAAATCCTTGTTTTAATAAACACTCAACAATAAGACGGAAAACAGTCAAAACAGTATATAACGGTACGCCGTGGAAACCAAATTATCACCGGACTCCTTCGATAATCTCTAGGTCCCTACACAAATCTTCACACTGAAACAATAAAATTCCACAACCAAATACAACGGTTCCGGTTTTAACAAACAGCCAGTGTCCCTGCTAAACTAGTGAATCAACAATACGGGAAGAGAATATTATTCAATAATCAAGAATACGCAAAACCTGAAAAATAATAAAACAGTTCGTGTTCAACCAACAATTCAAGATCCCTGCTTAATCAGCATCAAACAACAATTCAAGATCTCTGCTCAACCAATAAATCGGCAATACGGGAAAAAAATATTATTTAATAATCAAAAATACGGAAAACCTGAAAAAGAATAAAACAATTCGTACTTAAACAACAATTTAAGGTCCTTGTTCAATCAATAAATCAGCAATACGGGAAAAAAATATTCTTCACTAATCAAGAATACGGATAACCTGAAAAAAAAATAAAACAGTTCCTACTTAAACAACAAATTAAGGTCTCTACTCAATCAATAAATCGGCAGTACGGGAAAAAATATTATTTAATAATCAAGAATCCGGAAAACCTGAAAAAAATAAAACAGTTCGTACTTAGGCAACAATTTCAGGTCCTTGCTCAATCAATAAATCAGTAATACGGGAGAAAAATATTCTTTACTAATCAAGAATACGGAAAACCTAAAAAAAAAAATTAAACAGTTCCTATTTAAACAACAAATTAATGTCCCTGCTCAATCAATAAATCAGCAACACGGGAAAAAAAATATTCTTCACTAATGAAGAATACGGATAGCCTGAAAAAAAAATAAAACAGTTCCTACTTAAACAACAAATTCAGGTCCCTGCTCGGGCGCCAAGATGTGACGCGTTTTCCTCCCCACAAGAGAGGCGAAGACTGCGCGCTGCACTGCGCGTGGAACGCCTCGGAAACGTCACTCCTGACACCTTTGAAACCTTACACTTTCTCGGGCGCCAGATTTTTAACGTGGTTGTCTCCACGGCCCCTCGACTTCCCTCGTCGAGAGTTCCAGGTAGCCTCAGATGGAGGTACGGTAAATTCCAGGGGTCTTTTGTCGTCAAAATTCGGGATATTCCTAAATATATAAAACAAATGTTCTCGCTAGTCCTGAAATAACTGTTATTACCCTGATCCACACTACGGAGAGGCTAAAATTCGTGCTGCCAAACAACTACGCTACCATAAGGAAATACTAGTCTATAATAGGTCAATAAAACACAACACCGGTTTATTTCAGTTTTATTACATTAATACCTTCTAAGTTGTTATATACATACAAAATAAACAATACTCAAAAGCACATATGTATTATTAGCGACGAAGCGGGCAGGACATAAGCGAGAGTGGTTTGTAATTATAAAATAGCGTTCATGCAAATAAAAGAAGCGGTAAAAAGGCAAGCAAAACTATGTTAAGCTTGGTGGTCTTTTCATTCATGTATTTGATAGACCCTTATGTAACGAACGGGTCCGGTGCTACTAAAAAAAAAACTATCCAATCGGGAAAACAATACTATAGATCGGGGACTCTATATCTACTCGTCAGACATTTCCCTAAGCTTTTAACAAAATCAAGAAGGGTATCAAAAGGGCGGAACTAAGATCACGAAATCCCACTAAAAGAAAATTCGGGGAAGGTAATGAAAACGGAAGGCAATTCTAGAGTTTACCAGATTTAAATATAAACCAAATTTGTGTTAAAGAACGGGCGACTATCAACCAAATTCAAAGGAATGAAACTCGGAAAAGTATTGCAATTGGGAACTCAAGATTTAAAATATCCGGGAGCCCTAGCTTAGGTATGCCTGGCGCAGACGGATATTTCAATCAGGAATTTTTCCTTGCAAAATAGAAGAATAAAATATTCGAAACGGGACTAATATAAGCCAAATTCGTGTCAAGACACGGGGCGAATATCAACTAAATTCACACAAAAGGAGACTCGGAAAAAGTATTGCAGTTGGGAACTCAAGATTTAAAATATCCGGGAGCCCTAGCTTGGGTATGCCTGGCGCAGACGGATATTTCAATCAGGAATTTTCCTTGCAAAATAGAAGAATAAAATATTCGAAACGGAACTAATATAAGCCAAATTCGTGTCAAAACACGGGGCGAATATCAACTAAATTCACCAAAAAGGAGACTCGGAAAAAGTATTGCAGTTGGAACTCAAGATTTAAAATATCCGGGAGCCCTAGCTTGGGTATGCCTGGCGCAGACGGATATTTCAATCAGGAATTTTCCTTGCAGGATAGAAGAATAAAATATTCGAAACGGGACTTAATATAAACCAAATTCGTGTTAAAACACGGGGCGGATATCAACTAAATTCACAAAAGGAGACTCGGAAAAAGTATTGCAATTGGGAACTCAAGATTTAAAATATCCGGGAGCCCTAGCTTGGGTATGCCTGGCGCAGACGGATATTTCAATCAGGAATTTTCCTTGCAAAATAGAAGAATAAAATATTCGAAACGGGACTAATATAAACCAAATTCGTGTTAAAACACGGGGCGGATATCAACTAAATTCACAAAAGGAGACTCGGAAGAAGTATCGCAGTTGGGAACTCAAGATTTAAAATATCCGGGAGCCCTAGCTTGGGTATGCCTGGCGCAGACGGATATTTCAATCAGGAATTTTCCTTGCAAAATCGAAGAATAATATATTCGAAACGGGACTAATATAAACCAAATTCGTGTCAAAACACGGGGCGAATATCAACTAAATTCACAAAAAGGAGACTCGGAAAAAGTATTGCAGTTGGGAACTCAAGATTTAAAATATCCGGGAGCCCTAGCTTGGGTATGCCTGGCGCAGACGGATATTTCAATCAGGAATTTTCCTTGCAAAATAGAAGAATAAAATATTCGAAACGGGACTAATATAAACCAGATTCGTGTTAAAACACGGGGCGGATATCAACTAAATTCACCAAAAAGGAGACTCGGAAAAAGTATTGCAGTCGGGAACTCAAGATTTAAAATATCCGGGAGCCCTAGCTTGGGTATGCCTGGCGCAGACGGATATTTCAATCAGGAATTTTCCTTGCAAAATAGAAGAATAATATATTCGAAACGGGACTAATATAAACCAAATTCGTGTCAAAACACGGGGCGAATATCAACTAAATTCACAAAAAGGAGACTCGGAAAAAGTATTGCAGCTGGGAACTCAAGATTTAAAATATCCGGGAGCCCTAGCTTGGGTATGCCTGGCGCAGACGGATATTTCAATCAGAAATTTTCCTTGCAAAATAGAAGAATAAAATATTCGAAACGGGACTAATATAAACCAGATTCGTGTTAAAACACGGGGCGGATATCAACTAAATTCACCAAAAAGGAGACTCGGAAAAAGTATTGCAGTCGGGAACTCAAGATTTAAAATATCCGGGAGCCCTAGCTTGGGTATGCCTGGCGCAGACGGATATTTCAATCAGGAATTTTCCTTGCAAAATAGAAGAATAAAATATTAGAAACGGAACTAATATAAGCCAAATTCGTGTTAAAACACGGGGCGAATATCAACTTAATTCACAAAGAGGAGAGAAGAATAAAATATTCGAAACGGAACTAATATAAACCAAATTCGTGTTAAAACACGGGGCGGATATCAACTAAATTCCCCAAAAGGAGACTCGGAAAAAGTATTGCAGTCGGGAACTCAAGATTTAAAATATCCGGGAGCCCTAGCTTGGGTATGCCTGGCGCAGACGGATATTTCAATCAGGAATTTTCTTTGCAAAATAGAAGAATAATATACTAATATTAAGAAAACTACGTAAAAGGAAAATCGGAAAAAGTATTAAATCAGATACGATATATAAATGGTTTACCACACTCTAATGTACTAGATATATCAACGTATTTTAAAATGAAAGTCAACTATCTAAATGTTTTAAATTATCATTGAAAAGACCACATATTTTCGGAATTATTATTGTTTAAAGTTCTTACCTTCACAGTAATAAGTTATCACTGAAATTTTTTTTCCCAACGAAAAAAAACTCAAAAGTAATTCGGCAAAAGAAAAGTTAAAATAATTTACAGCGGACGATGAATAAGTTACATTTCTGGCTCGGTCGGCTGGCACTTCGATACTCTCTCTATTTTTAAAAATAATATCAGCCGTCTAACCTCACGGTTCCACCTCCCTCTCGACCTGCGCGCTTCTATCCATATCTACCTTGTTGCAGTGGGGCGACCAGTACCTTCAAATGTTGAATTTTAAAATTGAAGTAAATACTTTACTCCCGAAAAAAATTGATCCCTCCATCGCAACTAGGAAGAAAATAAAAATATCGGAATTTGGATAAATTAACCTATTATAACATTTGGTTCTACCCCGAAACCAGGGGATAAAATAAAATAAAATGTTCACGAAGATTTACAATACTTTACCCTAATTATAAGTCAATATACAAATGATTAGATACACTCGTCGACATAAATTGTAAAATGAAAATATATTCGGCTCATAAAATATTAAATGAATTATAAATAAAGAAACGGATATGTGACGGGTGATACATAATATCAATTAAATATATACAATGAAATAATTTAAATTAAATATATATTCGGTGACATAAACCATCAAATGAAAGTATAACAAAGTAACGAATATGCAATGAGTGATACATAATGAAAATGAATATATACTCGGTGACATAAACTATCAAATAATTTAACTCAAATATATACTCGGTGACATAAACCATCAAATGAAAATATAACAAAGAAACGAATACGTGACGGGTGATATGTAATATAAAACAATTATACTCAGCGGCAGAAAACTAAAAATGAAATTACACTCGGCGCATAAACTTTAACATGATTAGGTACAAAGAAACGAATATATGACGGTTGATGCATAATATAAATCAAATATATACTCGGCGACATAAACCAAAAATGAAATTACACTCGGCGCATCAACTTTAGCATGCCAGTAACGAACACTTCGTTACATAGTTTACATCAGAATGAGGAATAACTAACCTATCCTGGTTATTTTAAACGTGTAGGCAGATGAAAATAGAATTTCATGGAATATTAGAAGAAACCTATCGAAACCTGCCAAGAAATGATATTTTAATAATTGTTGGTGAAGCATACAATCCACGAAAATACCAATAATAATGGATTAAGAGTAGGTAATATGGCAGCGGCGTAAAACATGTCGATAATTACTATTTTTGAACATAAAGTAACATGAATGATCCCAAGAAGAACGACAATGAATCAAATAGATTACATAACGATTACCAAAAAGTGGGAGTGGATAGTTCATGGTGTAAGATCAAATAGAGTTGCTAACTCGGATGCAGTTAATTTTTTAGTATCATAAGTTTCACTCTAAATGGTATTGTCTTCAATAAGCTACCTGGTTTACTCCCAATGTGTAGAAAATCATCAAGTAAAAGATGCAAATGTGCTACAGGGTCGAACTCTAGAAATTTGAATGAGATTTTGCATAATATAGGTATACAAGTAATTTATGTAAATGTTACAATTCTATTCTATATTTAGTTGAATGTCGCTATCCTCATCTAAATTGATTAAAATTGGCGCAATTTATTTTACAGAAAGGTACGAGTTTTCAACATTTATAACATGACTAATAGAACTTTTCCAACTCTCGGTAGGAATGTCATTCGGATAGTTCCTAATTAATTCTACCACAGTACCACTTAAAGTCGGAGAAGTATTTTTTCCGCGCACGCTCGATTTAAGTTGGTGCCACATAAGCTCTATGGAAGGGGTGACAAACTCATTTTTCTAAAGGGCCAATTATAAATTTAAGGGTTTGTTAGGGGGCCACACTAAAAATTAAAACACACATTGAATGAAAATCTTCATTTATTTACCTTCAATCATTTTTCATATAAAGGTATTAAAAAGGGTAAATTAAGTTGAGCTTGTGGAATCTTACACCTGAGGTCTCTTGTTTTTCATAAGTTCATAAATATCAAGGGTCATATATGATGTAGTTATGTTCAGTATAGATTGGAGATGTTCATCAGTAAGCCTTCAACGACGTTTATTCTTATTTATTTCCATAACGGAAAATATCTGCTCCCATAAATGTGAACCAAACATCACAGGATCCGTGCTGCAATATTTTTTATATTTTGGTAGTTATTCAAAATCTTGAAATCCTGTGTATAAAATGTAGTAACATTTACTTCTTTAATTTAATTCTCTATAATACATATTTGAGATCTATTAATTCCATTTGCAAATCAATTTGGTGCCTGCGCAGTTTCAAAATTGAATGGATTGTTAAAAAAGGGGAAATTCCATTTTATTCCTCTTTAAAAAATCATGAAAATGACGTTCAAATTCTGTGGAGAGACACAACAAAAGAAGAGAACACTCATCCAATGTATTCTGGTTCACTGTGCCAAATGATCTTAAATGAGGAAAATGATCAAGTATTTGGTTATTTTATCTAATTTTCCCATGGTTTTATTTAGTCTTGTTTCGAACGCCAGAATATGCGAATACATTTGAGTGACGATGAAATCTTTCCTCTGTAACTTTAAGGGCCGTATTGAGATACCTTGAGGGCCGGTTGCGGCTCGCGGGCCGTATCTTTGACATGACTGCTCTATGGGATTGAACACGCAGTAGTAGGGAGGTAGTCGTAACACCTTATGTCCCAATTCTTCTGCAATTGTATCCCAAACATACATCTTCTTTAAAGAAAATGACACCAGCATATGTAAATGTTCTTTTTTCGTATAATTTTCCTCAAAATATAGGTCATTTGCAGCCATGAAGATTTGAATCTCCAATTTCGTATTATGTGAGCCAGGAATTTTTTGCAATTGTCGACTATGATAGCTTGCGCTGTCCATTACTATAACGTTGTTTGACGGAATGTTGGTCAACAGAAAGTTTTTAAACCAATCTTCAAAAAGCTCTGCTGTCGGATCTTCGTGATAATCAACCCAAGAGTCCTTAATGTTTTTGGCAGAAAGCCACAAAGCTTTTAGGATCCAACCGTTCTCTGATCCTGCGTGTAATATTTTGATTCTTTTCCCTTTATTTTATGGTGCTATTGTTTTACACTTATCATAGAGCGTGTCAACGGATGGGGTATCCTATAGGTGAAAAATGTTTAAATATTAGTTTTAGTGAAAAATGTCATTCTTGATAAAAAAGTTTTGCTTGCTCTGAAACTCCATAAAATGAAATAAAATTCAAAATTTTCAAAACCGGTCTCATTTTATAGCCAGTTTTATGAAAACCGTATGCATTTTTGTACTAAGTTCGAAAATAATGTATTGGTCTAGTGAGCGACGTTTACGATGTAACTGTCAACTTTTATAAATAATTTTCAAATTGTCATTATTTAAAAAATATTTGACAACAATGTTAACTATTCAACAAGGAGCATATCTTATTAAGTGTTATGGTATTGGGGAAGTTTCGTACCAGTATGCAATTGCAGAATTTCACGAAAAATATCCAGGTGTACCCATTACGCGGTGTGGATTAAAAAATTTAATAAATAATGTCAGGATTTGTTCAAGACAAAAAGAAACTGAAAAAGGCGTATGTTGAGGAGGATGATGCAGCTAGTGCACTAGCTATGCATTCGTTAGTAGGTTGAGTCTACGAAAAAGAGCAGCGGAGGTTTGCTTTTGCAAGAGTCACTTACAGAAAATATTTAAGCAAAACAAAATTCATCCATTCAAACAGAACTTTATTTATACCTTACAAGATTATGATTATGACACAAGGTTAAACATTTGTGCGATGATTGGCGAAAAGACCGATTCTTTCACAATAATATTTTGTTTTCTGATGAAGCAACGTTTACAACAAACGGAGTCGTTTCTTCCCAAAATTATCGATATTGGGCCAGTGAAAACCCGAGCTACAGGATTAACTGTTATAGTCAATTTGCTAAAAATGTTGATGTTTGATGTACGGTTTTACCGGATCGAATAATCGGACCGTATTTTCTGGAAGATACATTAAATCAGGAGGTATATGTGTGTTTGCTGGAGAACTTCTTAATACCTGAATTATAAAATATTCTCTTGGAGCAAAGGCTTAAAATGTACTTTCAACATGATGGATGTTCGCCACATTCGACTTTGCTAATTAGAGGATGGCTGGATGAATATTTTCCTGGGCGATGGATGGAATGTTTTTGCGCCCCGATGCCCCGATTTAACTATTTTAGATTTTTTTCATGGGGCTACTTAAAACAAAGAGTTTACGCATATAATTTAAACCATAATAATGAAGACTTGAATAGTTAACATTGTTGTCGAATATTTCTTTAAGAACGATTATTTGAAAATTAATTATAAAAGTTGACAGTCACTTGGTACATCGTAAACGTCACTCAGTAGATTAATACATTATTTTTTCTACGCCCTATCTTTAAAGTACCTTGTATTTTGTCGGTTTGCAGCGCTTAAAGTAGTTGTTTATGGTTAGAGTGAAAAAAAGTAAAAAAGCGTTAAAAAAAGTGCCATAACGTTAACTTTATTTCACGCTTCCCATAAGCTAACACAATGAATCTTGGCTGGGCATCGAGGATGGACTTTCATGAAACATGGAATACGTATAACTAACACAATGAATCTTGGCTGGGCATCGAGGATGGACTTTAATGAAACTTGGAATACGTATAATTGTAGTTTACCGAAGGAGCTTAATTAAAATATCCCAAATTTCTATTTGAATTTTATTTTTTTGTATAGGGCTGTAGAAAAAATAATGTATGCAACATGTGCATTACTATTCGAACTTTCCGCAAAAATTCATACGGTTTTCATAAAACTGGCTATAAAATGAGACGGGTTAGTTTTATTTCATTTTATGGGGGTTCAGAACAAGCACAACTTTTTATCAAGAATGACATTTTTCACTAAAACTAATATTTAAACATTTTTCACCTATAGAATACCCTATCCGTGGACACGCTGTAGGGATCATACCATCCTTTGGAAGGGGTGTCATGCGTGTCAAACCACGTCTCGTTGAGGTAGATTATTGGGCGACTCTCAGACCGGTATTTTCTTATTGACGTTATACATTCAGGACGCCAGCTTATTAAACGTGTGGATTCCATTACTACTTGTATCTTGTTAATTTTGCGATATTTGAAGCCCATTGCAGACAAAGTTCGCCAAAGAGTTGTAGGGACACGTTGCTCATGGTACATGGTGTAGATTTTTCGCCTTATCAAATTTTTTTCTCAGTTGTCTAGACTTTTTGTGACACTGAAATCTTTCCGCTTTTTCTTGATTCAATGGGATTTCCAACAATTCGTCTAACTGAAGTGAGAGGCACCTTCGTCAAATTACTAGTTACACTTGCTGCAGCACCCGCGTTATATCCTTGCTGAACTATATACATTTTTTACAATGATTTTCGCGTCACAAGATACGTGATTTTTCTTTAACGAACCACTGGAAGAAACACTATTACTTTTTATCCACGGACGCCACATGCTGCCTATTTCGTACGTTGGGGTATAAAATATTTGCTATAAATGTCGGTAATAATATATAAATGTTTTAAAACACAAGTGAACACTTCCAATGAAATAAAAAGACTAAAATAACATAAATTGTAAGCCGCAATCCTCTATAATCCCTCTCTGAGAGACAAAATTACCTGATTCCATATTTATTGTGATGCGAAGGTCATTTCCTTATATTTCCAGTATTTTAAATTTATTCTTCATCGGGCTTCTTATATGTATAAATACTATACCTACAAATTATTATTAACATTTATGATTGACATTTTCGGGTTTTACAACTTAAGGGTCTAATTGGTTTTATTATAATCATTTAGCCAACACCATTTACCGTGAAACGTATTAGGTATACTAGCAAAAGTAAAAATAAAAACTTAGAAAAAAAGTAACAAATTTTGCGGAAATAAACATTGAGCTATAGAAAATTTAAAATTTGAACACCCAGAAATTCACTACAAAGATAATGTGAAATTGTCGCAAGAATTTTGACAGGTCATAGCTGTGTTTTTGACATTTCCGTGGGAAAAAGTGCCATATCGTTTACTTTTACAACTTTAAACTATTACTTTTCCAACGGATATAAAAGGAATAAAAAAGGCCTGCTTTGCGTTTAGATATTTGTGTAGATAAGCAAGTTTTGCATAATGGTTGTAGAAAAATGCTATTTACAACTCTTGTTATGTAATATACTATAACTTTCACGAGGATTTTCCAAATGTAATTGGGGACTTAACTCATTTTCTTGGATCAAGGTTGTGTAACATGTCGCTGAGACATGTTCCTATTTTCATCAATTATTTTCGAGCGTTACTTATTCGTTGTCTACTCCCACCTCTAATTCCAAATCCTTTTATTTCAAATATTAGGAACATATCGGCGATCGTTTTTACCATCGTCAAAATATCTATTTAAACTACGATTCAAGTCGAACTCGCTCTCTTTGGCTCATTCTTCGCTGAGAAGCAATTTAACATTCAGTTTCTTAATAATTTTGTATGTGATTTTTAATTTTTCTCGCTGGTAAGTTCTCTATGTATATCTTTTTAAATTGTAATTGTGTGCTTACAAATAATTCTATTTCGATTTTTCTATTTTGTTGAAATATTTCGTTTTTAAAAAAACAATGTTTTTGTTATGGGGTTTTTAGGTTTTCTTCGCCGTTCCCTTTAAAAAAAAACTGGTGGCGTCCAAAGTTATTTTATGAAGCGAATTTATAACAGATTCTCTATATGGTTATTTTCCACCGATTTAAATTTGCTTTTTCTGATTATTTTGGGAACAGGACGGATAAGAATGAACAGATTTCTGTGGTTTTATTTTGAAAATTAAATTCAATTTTTATATGTATTTGAGTATAAGCTCCTCATCTGTTCATTTTATTCCTCCTTTTCAATTTTCTACTGTTTCTCCTGTTTTTTTATTTCTTTCACTACAGGTCTGCAGCCTGTACTGACCTCTACGGACCTCTACGCACCTTTACGGACGTTACGGACCTTTACAGACTTCACACAATCCACTCTACCAGACCATACAGCTTCCGAGTCGAGATCTCGACGGCTCAACAACCGTGAATACTGCTGCGAGCTGTACGACCCGAGTCTTTCCAAGATAAGTCCCTAACTTATTTTTGGTAAATATAAAATATTGAGTTGGACATTTTTATTGTAATAACTGATCTTTATTCGTATTGTATTGAGAATATACGGTTTATGTAAATCTATTTTTGTGTCAAATAAATCCATTTGTCGCGAAATTTTGTTTGTTGATTCACCTTATCCCAATTGAGGTAATCAAAAATAGTGTAACTAAGGCCGAATTCACCACCTGAGCAGAGTCCCAAGGCCGGGTAGCTTAGAATTATGACAGTTGCAACAATATCCTACTGACTCTTTGAAATTCTCTACGGTTTTTCCAACAAAATATTTCTTTAGCGCCACATTCGAAGTTGTACATTAAAATTTAATAAATATTTGTAGCTTAATTTTCGTTGAGCAATATTTCCAATGCAACAGAAAAAGCGAATCTTGTCGAAACGTGTAAACAAATTACAAAACTAAATATTAAGTAATATTATAAACGACTCCGAATTAATTATACAATGGCTTCTATTCTGGAGCCGTTTCGATTGTGAGAGGGAACGATCCAGAATTCAGAATGTAGATCCCTTTCGGCCGAGAAGGCATCAATAATGTATCACAGCAATTAGTGCTTTTCACAACGAGAGTGGCGATGAACGCAACGAAATGGGTGATCTGGAAATCGCTGGCACGTGCACTTTTGTGTCGAGAATTACGAGGAAGATATTGTAATGGAACTGATTTTACTTCTTGGAAATATGCAGAAGGCGAAAATTATATAGTACGGGGTATATTATTCAAGATAATTTTACAGAAACTGATTTGCGTGCCATGGAAAATATATATTCTGATGTATCATATAGGCGTCTTTATTAATGAAGTCTTCTTTGTTTTTTTTGGCTTTAATAATTGTTCTAGATCGGGGCATGATTCTTTGAGAGTGTCAATTATACGTTTTAGATGAATTCGATATAATCATCTAGCATATATGGTTCTCAGATTTGTACAATTAATATAAAATATTCTGGACAAAAAACTCAAATGGAGATAACATTTACATTACACGTTAAACAGATGCGAGAAGGGGTTAAATTTTTTAAGATCAATCATAAAAATATGACTAGGGGCTCATATACCACCAAATTGATATATTACAAAATGATGCATTGAGAATATGTCTAGGTGCTATGAAATCTACGCATGTTAAGAGGTTGTATGTAGAAAGCATCGAAACCCCTTCATAGTATAGAATATAATAATTTCAAATTTATAGCAAAAACTTGAAGAAAAATTGAAATATGATTTAACCAATAGTTACTGGACTACCCTCCTTTATGTAAAGCAATACAAAAAAGCGAAATAGCTAAAAGAATAGCTGGAAAACAAAATCACATGGAGTCGACTTTAGATCTTTTTTTATTTCTACAAAAGTAATTATTCCCAGATATAGAGAAAATGGAATTATGAGCACTCATGTCTTAAGTTGGATTTGTGAATCCTCTTCTTCTCACATCTTCATTTATATTGATGGCTCTAAGGGTTCTCTTGGAGTAGACTGTGCCTTTTATGTTCTATCCATAAATATGTCGAAATAATACAAACTATGTAAAAATCTACCCATATATAATGCAGAAGCTATAGCCATTATTCAAGCTTTTAATTCCATCGTAGAATCCAGTTTCAAATTGTAATTTATTGCTACAGATTCTTTGTCCCTCTTAGAAACAATTAATAAATATATAAGCATACCCAACAACCATTCAAACCCAAACCTATTTCAAATAAAAATACTCACACTTACATTATCAAGAAGCTTTCAAATACAATTTTTATGGGTCAAGGCTCATGTTGGTCTGGCTTAAAACGAAGAAGTGGATAAATTGGCTAAATCTGCGGTCACTTCAGGTCAAGTTATCAACTGTTTTATTAGTAATTTTTGAATAAGTCCAATTCTGGAGACAGGACTGGGAACGCTATACAAATACTCATTACAATCAATATTCGAAAGTACAGCACTGAATTCCTAGGAATTCATGGTTTATTAACCTATCTTCTACTCCTTGAGTTTACTGAACAACCCTAATCAGTGTAAGATTTGGACATGCTTGCTAGTCCGTACACCTATTCAAAATAAAAATACTACACAAATATTGGGCAAATCTATTACCAGCCCCTTTATCGTAATTACAGTGCTCAGACAGCTGCAAAAGAGCTTTGTTTATGGTGCTTTAATAAATTTTCTTAAAAGCGCAAAAGTATGTCTATGATGGTATTTTATTTATTAGTAATCTCCTTTTTGTTAACCCATTGTAAGTATCCTCCCTATCCGAGGTCTACTGTTGTTTGTCTTACATTGAAAATGCCTTTATGGACCCCTAGGCGAGTGATGTGTAATTGTTAACCTTTTTGTAATAAAAAAATATTTATGTTGGGATTGGTTTAATGACCAATGCCAAAAAAAAATTAGAGCCTACCAATTACATTTTTTAGAAATTACAAAAGATACAGGGTGTTCTATCGGACACTGTTTCATAATAAAATTGATCATATTAATATCTCGTAAAACAATCGATGTAAGCCAGTAAAACCTCATATTGAGAGAATTTCCAAGAGATGATTTATCTAAATAAATATGTAATAATATACATAATAGTGTTCTATTAAAAAGAGAAGGGTCTGATCAACTTCTAGTACAACTTGAAAGGGAGGCGCTGAATATTTTGAATCAATTGACAACTCAACTCAACTTGGACGACTTCCAAATTTCTAATCCCTACGATTTTGCTATTGATTTTCCAATCCTGTTTTTGACTTCCTTGTCAATACCTTCTCCCAGTTTTTCAAGATCTTCCTCTTTTGCTGCGATATTCTTTGGACAATCCATATTATGTTATTTATCAAATGTATGTGAATTAAGACAAGGGCGTACCCAGGATTTCAGCTAGGGGGGGTAGCTCATACCTGTTTCGAGAAGATGGTCGGTCGGGTATATTGAAACAAAAAATAATGAAAATTGACTTTTATTAATGAGATTGATTATGACACAAAACAAAATATTATATATATATATATATAATAATCATAATATATATATATATATATATATATATAAATATATATATATATATATATATATATATATATATAAATATATATATATATATATATATATATATATATATATATATATATAAATAACAACAAAGAGATTCATGGGTAATTCACGCAAAATAGAGTGAAATAGAGTGGTAACCGTGGACATGCATGTTTCTGGCTCATTTTGCCTTTTCAGCACGGCATAACCAAATAAGGATGTGAAATTTGGGAGCAAAGATGTTAATCGAAACATGGGAAAACACAAAATAACGGATTTCAGCAGGGAAACCAAACGCTCATTTGTGTCTTCAATTGGAAGATCCCGAGTTTTCAGGACAACAACCAACATCGACACGGAGGCGCATGTAGCCCCCCCGCCATGAACCTTCCGACCCATAGTAAATAACAAAGAAGATGTAGGAATATCGCGTGATATGTTAACAACAACAACAAAGAGATTCATGGGTGATTCTCGCAAAATAAGGGTAAGAAAAGTGAATTAGTAGAAAGACTTAAAGTGGCACTGGAAAATGACGGCTTTGATCCAGAAACAGTTTTATTTAATGACGAGGCTTCCACCTTAATCTCGTTAATTTCTGTTAATATGGACGAGAATATTTCTGCCATGGAAGGGAAAATTTCAATGAATTTGAAAAACGATATTTCTGCTATGAAGATCAACATTTCTGCTAATATTGACGACAAGATTTCTGCTTTGCAGAACGATATATGTGCCGATATCTTATTAATGAAAAACGACATTACCGCTGACGTTGAAAATGAAATTATGTCTCTAAAATTTGGAATCGAGAATAAGATGACAACGATGGACGAGAAAATAAAGGAGTTAGAAAAAAAAATGACAGATATAAGAACTTAAGACACGCCAGCGGAAGAAAAGAAGACCGAGCAAACAAAACCTTGCAAGCCAGAAACACACTCTAAGTTAGAAGACATTGGTAGTTTTACCCGAGTCAAGGCCCCAACGTTCGATGGAAAAATGTCGTGGACCAATTATGTGAAACAGTTTGAAACAGCCGCTAGAGTGAATAATTAGTCCGATAAGGAGAAGGCAGTGAACTTAACCATCGCGCTTCGCGGTGATGCCTTAGATGTACTTCAGACGATACCTTTGGAAGAAACGGATGACTTCGAACAGCTGAAGAAGAGGTTGGACATGCGATATGGTCATGAACATCTAGAACATTTGTACCAATCTCCAGCTGAACAACCGAAGGTAGAAACGTGATGAATCCCTTCAAGAATATGAAGTGGACATTGCCCGACTAGTTCGATTTGCTTATCCGTCAGCACCAGATAACATGATGGACTGTCTGAGCATCCAGGCCTTTATTGATGGCTTATGTGACCCCGATATGCAGAGGACGCTTCGTTTAGCCCATCCAAAAACATTAGTCGACGCATTGACCGCTGCTCTTGAAGATGAAGCAGCAACGAAAGCTTCGGGATATAACAAAATTAGGACCATCCAAGAGGAAGGTGACGAAGACAGATTTACCCAGTTCGTTAGTTTAACAAAAAGTACGATGGACAAGAAGCCGAAGAAAATCAGGTGCTGTAATTGTGGCGAGCTAGAGCATGCACGCAGTTCGTGTAAGCGTCCTACGACTCCTGCAAATCAAGAACCTCTTAAATGCAAAGCAACCACAAAGAGCTCGCGGTACAACAAAGCTTGGACCATACAGGAAGAAGATAACGATGACAAACTTGACCAGGTCGTCAACTTGTTGAAAGGTATGGCAGACAAGAAGCAGAAGAAGATCAAATGCCGGAAGTGTGGCGAGTTAGAGCACGTACGCAGTCCGTCTAAGCGCCCCAAGAGTACTGTAACCCAAAAACTCCAGTCATAGGGGAAATCAGACAGGGGTGGACATCCAGCTGATGTGAATAACCGAAAAGCCAATTGTTTGCCTAGACGGTCATGCCCTGTAGACTATTCACAATGCAACAAGTCGAAACTTGAGGAAGTTGCTGTTTCAAGAATTACAGTAATCAACGAGGAATTGTCACCCACCAGGATCAGAGAATATCAGGAGAATGATCCTTGCCTAAAGAAGATTCGGCAGTGGAAGGAAGAAAATCGGCGACCTACCTGGCAAGAAGTGTCAAGATTTTTACCGAAACTCAAGGCGTATTGGGCTCAGTGGGACTCCCTTGTCCTGGAAGAATAGCTGTTTAAAAAAGAGTCCTTGAAAACGATGATGGTTCCGAGATGAGGAGACAGCTAGTTATCCCTAGAACGAGAGTAGCTGAGGTACTAAAGAAGTTACATGACAGTCCATCGGGAGGTCATCTGGGAGTGAAGAAAACCCATCAGCGAGTCCGTGAAAGGTTTTATTCGATGAACAGCTCCGACGATGTGAAGGACTGGTGTAAGAAATGTACGACTTGTGCTACGAGTAATGGACCACATCGCAAGAGGAAGGCACCTATGAAACAGTATAATGTTGGAAGCCCTTTCGAAAGGATTGCTTTAGACATCGCTGGACCATTTCCGACGACAGAAAATGGTGGTAAATACATCCTGGTTGTAATGGATTATTTCACAAAGTAGGTGGAAATTTACGCTATCCCGAACCAAGAGGCCACAACTGTCGCGGATGTATTGGTGAAAGAATTTATCAGCCGATATGGAGTGTCATTGGAAGTCCACAGTGACCAAGGAACAAATTTCGAAAGCCATATATTCCAGGAGATTTGCGAGAAGCTGGGAATGAAGAAGACCAGGACAACAGCATTACATTCACAGTCAGATATAATGGTCGAGAGAATGAACAGGACTATTGGAAAATACCTGTCCAAAGTAGTTTCCAGCCATCAGAGAGATTGGGACCAGCATCTTTCCCTATTCTCATTGGCTTATCGATCTGCCGTCAATGAGTCCACGGGTGAAACACCTGAGAAAATCCTGTTTGGACGTGAAATGAGGCTTCCTTGTGACCTGGAATTTGGCTGCCGGCCTGGAGAAGATTTAGCAGCAGAAGACTACGTGATCCAATTGAGAAGAAGGCAGGACGATATTCATGAATTAGTTCGAACAAATCTTCAAGTTGCCAGCGATAGAATGAAAAGTCGGTACGACACGCAGGCCACAGGAGGCGGTGTTAAAGAAGGGGACAAAGTATGGTCACACACTCAGATTAACTAATAAAATAGATATGTTTGTTTTGATCTTTTCTTGCCCCAAACATTAAGTCACATTCTAAGCTCACTTGCGGACACTTCCACTGATTTGCCATATTTACAAAATCTCTTCAGTTGCAGGAAAAATGAAATTAGAAGTTTAATTGAAAATGTGTTAAAAAGTTATGCAGTTAAAAAAAAACGTCATACTAATTTATGCATTTGAGTCGCTATTTTTAAAATTAATTAACAATATTTGAATTTTATTTAATAAAGGCATATAAATTTTAAACAAGTATTTGTTGTATCCTTAGATACCTTTATGGTTATAACTAAAAGTGGCAACATTGCTCAAAATTTCAGTACCTGTTCAATAGTGATCTATTTAGTAGTTTTGTCCTTGTTTAATTACCATATAAAGAGAGATGCAAATATCGTCAGACTGTGATCGACGATCATATCGAATTTGTGGTAGTATTGTAGTAAATAATGTCAAACGTGGTTTATTTATACGAGCGCCATTACGACTAGAGAGTAAACATTTAGTTCTTTGGTTTTGATGTGTTTTTCAAAACTTTTAGGGAGAAAATAAACTTTTAAGTTAATTAATTTAAGGTTTTTGGATTATCATGGTTCGTCGGTGCCAAGTTTGTCAGAAAAACAGCTGAAATTACCAAGGCCATGTAGCTACAATACCATCCCCACTTGTAATTCATTCATTATTTCACTACTGGCGTTTAGAATTGTTGGCCGCAAAAATTAACGTGTTTATGAATGAATAGCCCTCTCTATGTTTATTATTACTCTAAGATTACACACTCCGACGGGGCACAATAAGCCTTTGGTTTCAGTGCACAGTAACCCCGTTAAAATCTAATCTAATCTACACACTCCGACGAGGAGGAAAGGATTTTCTCCAAAATTACAAAAATCCTGGGAAGGTCCATACTTAATCAAGAAAAGGATCAATGATGTTATATATCGCATAAGCAAGATCTCCAACGGAAAAACAAAAGTAGTTCACCAAAACCGACTAGCGCCATTCGAAGGAGACCATGACCTAGAGAAAGGAGTAAACCATATTCGAGATGTGTCTGACCCTACCTTCGATGAATTTATGGGCGCGTATGGAAGTACCGGGAAAGCTAGATATGGAGTCACTTCAGAACAACGAGATTTGTTCACTCTCCCGGAAGATTATTCACTGGCATACAACATCCCTGCCCGTATCAAGAACGCACGAGGGTTGGCATCCGTCTTTCGAAAGAAGTTCGGGCAATTAGAAAAACTTGAAGGCCAGATTTCAGCCCATGGCAAGACACTGAAACTGAAACATAATTCGCGGTACGTCTTCTACGTGGTAACTAAAAATGAATTTCAAGATCGATCTACCTACCGCGATGTGTGGGAAGTACTTTGAAACCTCCTAGACCATGTTTAGAATCCAGCGTGAAGAAACTGGCTATGCCTAAGAGCGAGTAACCAGTTGGATTGGCGAGTCATCAGGAACATGGTAGAGGTTATCTTCCGAGATACCGGTGTCCAGATATTAATTTGCAGCTACAACCCCCGTTATCAGTATCCGATGAAGACGGTGCCCTGCTACTACCATAAGACCAGAAAGTGTAGAAATGGGGTCAGTTGCCGATTCAAACATCCAGTCTCGGCTACACAAAAGTTCAAGGAGGAACTGCCATTTTAGGAGGGGGTAATGTTACGAAACAGCACACTGGTATTGTCCCTGAATCCGACTGTCTAAGCCATGTATGAAAATTAAAATTATGGCGGATGCGCAGGGATTTCTTAGAATTGTTTACGATTGTGACTATCTTATCTCGACATTGTTTTTGTGACCTAGAAAATGCCAGAAAGCCTATTGTTTTTGTGTAAGCCGCAATCTAGAATTATCTAGTAAAAAAGGCGCTAATATATATAAAGGACCAACCAGCGAAGAAGTTTAGTTTAGTTTTTAAAGTGATCTCAACAAATAAACAAGAATACACCGAAATAGCGAACAGTAAATTGTTGATATAAATTAATAATTAAGATTGTGTGTATATAAATTAAATTTAAGTGCATAGTTAAGTGTATATAAATTAAGTGTTAGTGAGTAGTTTCTTGTTTAAATAAATTCGTAAGTAGCTATACCGTGTGTTTAAAATTTATCCCATCCGTTTACTGTTTAAAGAAATTAGATAAACATTACAATAGAGTATTAAAGCATGGGATTCAAATTAGCGGCCAAAACTTTCAATGTTCCGAAATGAACACTTCGGAGACGTCATGCTAAACAACAAGGAAGTTCCAAAGGCGATTTAGGAGGCGGAAGAACAATGTTCTCTGCACAAGTGAAAAAATAATTGGTTGAACATATTATTGACCTGGAAACACAATTTGTTGACCTAGCAGTGAGGAGTTGCGTGAACTTGAATTTGAAGTGGCCGAAGAAAATAAAATCAAACATTCCTTCAATTGCGAAACCATAATGGCAGGATGGAAATGGATCAGAGGTTTTCTAATGCGTAATCCCCAGTTGAGTTTAAGAACACCAGAAAGCACATCATTGTTCAGAGCCCAGGCTTTTAATAAACCCAACATACGCGCCTATTTTATTGCGTTAAGTGACGTTTTAGACAAATATAATTTTTCACCTGAGAACATATAAAATATGGAAGTCAGGTTTAACGACGATGCGAAAGTGTCTCAAAAATATATGCGACCAAGGGTCGTAAACAAGTGGGTGCTCTCAGCAGCTCTGAGCGTGGCCAACATGTAACCGTTTGCTTGTGCCATGAGTGCTATTGGAACATATGCACCTCCCGCACTAATTTTTCCTTGACGAAGGTTCAAAGAGGAACTTATGAATGGCGCGCCTCCCGGAAGCATATGTTTTGCCCAAGAAAAATGTAGGATGACCTCAGATATTTTTTATAAATGGCTGCAACATTTCTTAAGGTATACGAAGGCTTCCAACGATAACAAGGTTTTATTACTACAAGACGGACATAGTAGTCACAAAGGACTTAAGCTATGGAGTTTGCAAAATCGAATGGTACCATCATCTTTTGTCTGGCTCACTGTAGTCACCATGTTCAACCTTTAGACGTTGGTTTCTTCCCGCCGCTTCATACTTATTACGGTCAAGAAATTCAATAGTGATTGTGCCAAAACCCGGTGAAAGCGGTAACACCTTTTAACATTGCAAATTTATTGAAACAAGTTAATTTAGAAAGTGCAATTCATTCGAACGCTATTAATACTTTCAAGAAAACTGGAAAACATCTTTTAAATCATATTTGAGGATTGGATGTTTTCACCGACATTGACCACTGATAAGCAATGTCTGGGCCACCAATGCCAGGAACACGAAATAAGCCACGACCAGCAGAAGCTGAATGTCAATCAGGACCATCCAATGATAACTCATCACATCAATTAGACAGTGGTGAGCAACCAGGGCCATCCAATCGTAATTCATCATCAGTCCTCGATATTTCCATAGAAGAAATTTGTCCTCCTCCTTCAGCTTCAGTGGTTGACGCCCAAAGAAGAGGAAGAAAACGCGGAACACGGGATTTCTAAATTCGACACCAGAAATTGAAACGATGAAGGAAGCGATACTGGAAAAGGAAACCAAAATAAGAAAATAACTCGCCGGACAGGTGAAAAAAAGTTTTTGTTCCACAGTGGAAAGAAAAACACAACTGAGGAAACAATGTGAAAGGCAAGTGAAAAGGAATGTTCACATTCAAGATAGTTCCGATAATGAAGATAACTTTATTGAAAATATGGAACAAGGTGACTTAGACGATGTTGCTTGCATATATTGCCACGAACTTTTTCCCATTCTTGATCCAGAGAAAAATGGATCCGCTGCCAAGAATGCAGCTCCTGTGTCATATCGAGTGTGCTGGAATTAATGAACGGCGTAAACATTTCGTGTGTGAATTGTGTTTTTAAGAATAGTGTTTCTGTTGTGAGTTGAAACCAAAGAGTCGATTTTTAGTTTAGTTTTTGACATTTTTTTATTACTTTGTTCAGTTTTTTATTATTTTGGTATAATTATTATAACTTATAATAATAATATAATTATAAATTAATGAAAACATTTAATAATACTATTTTTGTTTGTACATACAATGATCGATCCATCATAGGAACACTAAGGGGGTCATCATAGGCACATACGTGTCTATGGTGGGCCATTTCAAATATTTTCAAATCACCATTCTATTTGAGCATGTATATATTTTAACTGAAAAAATAACGGTCAACCTAAACTTCATCAAATATCGAACATATACATACTCATTAACATGAAATACATGCATGAACGAAGAAGTTAAATGACAATATCCTTAAGGAGTCTAACATGGACACACTTCCCCTAAAATTAAAAGGGGCGTTTATGTTTTAGGAAGTTGTAACTTTTTGTACTGCTTCAATCAGGTAAATTTTGGTTCGCACGCTCAATGAATGTAAGGTAAATGGCCCAAATATCGACCACGTCCCAATTATCGGACACTTTTTTGGTTTTGTATTAATAATAAGTTAAGTGTATATCTTTGAGGCGAAAAATATATTATTCTGAAAAATTGCACATTGTCGACGCAACCTACCCCGTCTACGAACTTCTATAATTCTCAGTAAGCAAAGACGTCATTTCGCTAGCGAAGTAGGTAAGACAATGCTATTTAGTAATCTTACATTTTTAATGTTTATAAAAAAAGTATCTTTATGGGGTTAATTTTTCTTGTATCATATTGTATATTAACTATTGCACAATAGTTTTTTTGTTAATTTATCGTTGTTTTTTCCTATAAAATGGTGTCCAATAAGTGGGACATATTAAATTGGGTTATGTACCCTTCTACCTACAAACTTCCGCCTCGTGCTCTGGGGAGATCGACTAAAAATTCGCAGGGAGGTCGTTTATTTGGGAGTGAGATTTTCTCACACTCTCAACGTGATGGCCGACCTAATGGACACCTTAAATAAAGTCCGTCGTCGAGTTAATCTTCTCAGGGCGTTCGGCGGCAGCTTCGGACGAACTCACCCTACCACCTTACTTCATACGTATAAGACATATATCCGCCCAAAAATCGACTATAGAGCAAACATCTATTGCACCCTTCCCGACTACTTAGTCAAAAGACTTCGAACTTGTGACCAGTCAATCCTCAGATACTGCCAATACAAGGCACCATACTCACCCAGCAATACCTTTTATGTCAACACCGACATCGAGCCAATTCCTTCACGTCTCAATCATTTACAAGCCCGATACGTTAGTCGCACTATCGAATCGGGCAATGAAATCTCTAAAAATACCCTTATCACACCGTGGATCGCCAATAGACGGCCCCTCGGTTGAAAACCTAAGAGGAAGCTCCAATTTCCTCTTCTACGCTTACGACGACCTCCCCGACGAATACATTGACTACCTAGACGACTCTCCAATTTCCATTCGATAAACTGTAAACTACATTCACAATAAATCTCTATTCATTCAATAACACTAACAAATTCCCACAAATATTTTCATTCATATGTTAAACCATTTCTAACATTTCTTACTTAAATAACCAAAAATCTCAGTTTCATAACTATTAAATCGTTTAACACTTTGGACCGACCCGATACCTTCCGGCCGCTCCAACACCACCCACGTCGGTGTTGCAGGTTTTTCTGCGGTTTTCCTGCAACTCGCTCACTCACCAAATGGACCGATGATCGTCGACAGGGAACTAATGCAGCCGCAGCTGTACCCGCCTTAGATTTTGGTTTATTATTGTTGTTATTCTTAACGCCGACCACCGTAAATGTCCCAAACCACCGAAGGCACGTCACCGCAAAATTTTATTCCAATCTCAACAAACCACCCAATTCTACACACTTTTCACAATGTCTCCTATACACTTTTCCACCAAAAATGGCAAAAACCAATAAAATTTACAAATCTTCAATATATCTTCTCTTAAGACACCGGAGACATCCCAAATTCACTAAATAATTTCCGACACCTAGCAGCTCAACAGCACATCTTATGTATCGGCAGCGATGCGTGGTTCGTCTTCCACCAGAACGCCCCTATCCTTGACACTTTTTGTCACCCCACTCCGCACACTTTTAAGCTTCGCTGGTAACAAATATCAATTCCCGATATATCTTAACATTCTAGCGAATAGCCCGTTCAAATTTTCTCAATTTCATACACCTTTAAAAATTTTTTTCCTAGTCACATTACAAAAAAATTTTCTAGACACTTTTCAACCCCCAATTCAACTAACCTCCCGTTCGGAGTGTAGCGGAGCCCGAGGGAATCAATCCACATACATTTTTAATAAAAATAAATACTACTTAGGATGGACTTTTACGAAACTTGGCTGGGCATCGAGGATGCACTTTTATGAAATGAAACTTGGCTGCGCATCGAGGACGGACTTTTATGAAATGAAACTTTGCTGGGCATCGAGGACGGACTTCCATTTTTTTGTAGTAAGTCAAAGTCCACCAATAAAAAAAATAGTCATTTTAATTATTAGTTTCTATCTTACAAACCCATCCAAAACACCTATGTTATAGTTGTAGTTGATATTTAAAAATATTTAAAGTGTATATCTAATTACTCCCTATATTTTTCGAACCTCAATTTGTTTAACCTTGTAAATGTCATCTTAATGTCGTTTACGGCTTTTGTAAGTTTTAAATTGTCATTAGTTGCTTTTACGCCGTTTTTGATAGATTAAGTTATTTTTCTTCTCGAAACGCGAAGCCTTGACTCAAAACATCAAATTGCAAGAGGTTATGGACCCAGGACACGCGTGAGACACCATTGAAGCCTCTGGAGTTTGTAATTTGTTGAATTTTTGTGTTAGTAAGTGATATCATGAGCCAGCTTCCGCTGATCGAGCGTCTGAAAGGGCACGAGAGCTATGGTACGTGGAAATTCGCGGTACGTATTTATTTAGAACACGAAGAGCTTTGGGACGCAGTAAAAGGCTTTTTCATGATTTTTTTAAATTATTTGTCTAGGAATAAGGTGATCGTAGAAAAAATCTTGTGTGTAGTTCGAGCAGAAAGTGCGTTGCCGCTTTTGGCAGATTCCCCGCGCTCCGCTACGCGTCGCGCGGGCAACTCTCTGCCTCAAGCGGCAAAGTATCAATTTCCGCTCTTAATACACAAATAGCTATTATTACATGTCCGATAACTAGGACCATTCTCCATTTTTAAGTCTATTTATCAGAAGAAATTTTGAAACTTTGAAGAAAAAAAAAAGAAATTTTGCCTCTGTTTTCAGAATGACCAAGAGATATCAATACAGTAAGGAAGACAAGAAGAAAACTCTAGAAGCCACTCAAAATGGCATGTCAATTCGAAAAGCTAGTGCGTGTTATAAAGTTCCTCGATCTACATTAAGCGATAAAATTGCAGGAAAAACACAAGTTGGAAGAAGCATTGGTCCAAATTCAACACCTGAAGAGGACAACCACTTAGTTTCTTGGATATTTAATGCTGCCAAAGCTGGTTTTCCAGTAACAAGTAGTCAACTGTTTGAGAGTGTTCAGCTTTTGATACGCGAATTAAAACGAGAGAATCCATTTGTAGATGCGAAACCTGACCGTCATTGGTATGGGAGCTTTTTAAGAAGACACCCTGAAATTTCCAAAAGGGTTCCATAGAGCCTGACTGGACAACGATCTAAAGTGACAGAAGAAAAAATACGCCGATGGTTCGATGAGGTAAATAATTATTTAAAAGAAAATCAAATCAATGTAACCGAACCAAATAGAGTTTATAACTGCGACGAAACGGCCGTTTTCTTGTGTCCCAAAGGAGAAAAAGTTCTAACTAAAAAGAGCGATAAAACTGTATACAGCATGTCAAATAATAACGAAAAGAAGCAATTACTGTACTTTTTATGTGCAATGCTGCTGGGGATCTGCCACCACCGGTTATTATATATTCTTATAAGAGACTTCCAAAGGAGGTCATTAAAAATGTTCCAAAATCGTGGGGATTGGCAAGTCAGATAATGGCTGGATGACAGGACGCTCATTTTTTGAATACATAGCAAACGTATTTTTGCCCTGGATTACCGAAAAAAAACATTCCTTGCCGATACTCTTATTTGTTGATGGACATAAATCCCATTTAACAATGCAACTTAGCACATTTTGTGCAGAAAATAATATTATTCTAATAAGCCTTCATCCAAATAGCACACATATCTTACAACCCCTAGATGTGGCAGCGTTTCATCCACTGAAGGTAGAATGGAGAAAATCAGTAATTGATTGGAGAATGCATAACCAAGGCATAAAAATTACTAGAGAACAGTTTGTACCTTTATTAAAAAAAACTATTGATTGAATGGAGGAAAATCTAAGACAATCAATGAAGAGTGGTTTTAAGACATGTGGTCTTGTTCCATTCAATGCCAACAATATTAAGTTTGACAATTAATAATTCTACTAACAACCACTCCCTGCCCAATAACGAAATTAAAAAAAATTATGAAAGAGTAGCTTTAGCCGTTTTCGAGGAGATAAAGAAAATATACCTCTCTTTAAATCCTCTGAGAGGATCTGGAAAGGAGACGTTAAGGATACAAATCTTTTTTATTTATGACAAAAAGTCTCTCTGTAAATAATAAATTTCCTTAAGAGTTGAATGGCACTATAGTATTCGAAACCAATTTACAAGTACATTCAGAAGCGACTGAACGTGTGTCTTCCTCTAATTCTCCTAACGTAGATCTAATAACAGAAATTGCAAAATCCAAATAAGTTTTACAACTGGATGATAACACAGACTTTGTAAATAATGAATTCTCGCAAGAGTTGAACCACACCGTAGTGTTCGAAGAAAATGTACCTGTACATTCAGAAACTTCCGAACCTGTGTCTTCCACTGATTCTCTTAACTTAAACCTAATATTAGAAATTTCGAAAGCCATAGAAGCCTTACAATTAGATGATAACTAAAAGAAAATTTGCTTCCAGTTCTAAATTTAACTGACACCAGTAACTTTAATTTCGCAACAAGAGATATAGATTTAAATGTTGTTTCAATAATTTCTCTTGACAACGAAGCAGAAAAACAAGGCGGTTCATTATCAAATGTCGATAAGACAACCAGTGACATTAACCGTACAAAAAACAAAGACACAAATAACTCTTACGAAACAAACGCCGAAAGCGAGACTGTAGAAAACAAAGGTACAGATAGAGAAGAGCAGAAAAAAAACGAACAGAAAGATGAAAATAAAGTAACTGAAGAGAATTTAGAAGACGAAAATAAAGAAAACACAGATAAAAATAAATTTATCCAAGAGATTCTAGAGAAATCTCCCGTCAAAAAAATGGAAGAGTTATCAAATAACCCAACTCCTTTCAAGAACATTGTCTTTTGGATAACACCACCAGAAGAAAAAAAGAAGCAACTCAGAAAACCGAAAGAAAAAACTCCATCAGTTATTGTTTCTCAAGTTTGGCAGCAATATGAAAAGCGGAAATTGGACACAAAGCAAAACGAACAAGAAGAAAAAAAATCGCTTGGAAAATAAAGAAAACAAAGCTACGGCTTCAAAAACTAAAGGAGAAAAGAAATGTATTACTCCTAACGAAAAAAGGGTAAAAGACGTTCAGAAGGAAACAAGGTATTTAGTTGGTGACTATGTAGCCGTGAAATACAACGAAGCTTGTTATCCTGGGTGCATATTAAATTATAATGATGAAAATCCTGGAGTGTAGAGTTAAAGCTATGACCACTAGTGGTCAAAACTGGAAATGGCCTGCCAGAGAAGATATTTTAACTTATAAACAGTTTAGAATTGATGTTTTGTTTCTTGTTTTATTGTATTTCAAATCAATTAGAATTTATGTTTTTGTTTTATTATATACCCCACATATGCCGATAATAGGGACATATCCCGTCCGATAAGTAGAGCTTCACTCTGTTAGAGCGTCCGATGACTGGGACAAATGTACCTTTTTTAATAAATTATTAATTATTAATTATTAGACAACGATTTTTATTATTATCAAACGAGATAATATATTATGGTAGACAAAGAAAGATAGGAACCTAAAATGCAATCTTCTGAACGCTTAAAGTTCGACTTTGCACTTAAGCGTCCGATAGGCCATTTACCGTCGTATAATGTAAAATAGATAAAAGTTGGCGCATAGAAGAATTATTGTTTTTGCAATTTTTTTCCAGATATGAATACCACTTTTAAAGTGTTCCCGATATCCTTAACTCGAACTATACCAAGAAACTTCGCAATTTAGTTTAATAAGAAATACTTATTATTATATCTACAAATGACTTGAGCAATAGAATGCCCATATAACACAATTGAAGGTTATGGGCTGATGACCTGTCAAATAAATAATTCCAAAAGGTCGTTTATGGTCGAGAAGTAAGAGTATTACAGACCGCAATATCGATAAATTCATATTGTTGACGTTTTACTGCTGTTAATATCCAAAAGACTGCTTTCGTTATTTACGTAGCGATATTTTATACAAATAGTGATACTTTTTGAGGTTATGTTAATGTGTTAATGAAACAACTTAATTTCCGAGTCTCTTTTTCAACTTTTTAGTGCTAGTCAGTAACGTAAACGTTTGAAGAAAGCATCCATTGTACGATAATAACAAATCTCATTTAAGAACATATTCGGTCATTTTATCAACTTTTTTTCACCACATTTTATTTTAAATGCAACTACAATCTAGTCATTAACCGACAATAATCGCATGTTATATTGTATAGGTCATACATAATAAAAATTGATGGACACATCATTATTCACATTATTAAACTTAATACCCACAATACCGCTTGACTACAATCACTCGTTCGTTATGCATAATTTTGAACAAATCGTATCAATTTCTTGCATTATTTAGGTGAATGTATTGATAGATATTACAATTTTCATATCATTTTGGACAATACAAAAAAATACAGATATTATAACATAAATATTTCTCTAATTATTATACACAGTTTAAGTTTTATTATGTATTAATGTGTTTCTATTGAAGATCAATGAGCTTCAGCTGGAAGTTAACAGTTAGATTCATGAGTTGGCAATTTTGTATTCGGCTGTAAGGCGTTGTCAAATTGGTGTTTGTTTATAATTCAGACTCTCTATTCAATTTTGTATATATTATTTCTGTAAAACTGTTAAGAACAAACTGGTTGCGCATATTCACGATAAGTGCGTGCAAATATGCCGAGACAACTAAACCTTTTCGTTTACGTGAAACTCTCAAACTTTTGTCGCAACATTTTACAATATACATATTAGTCCAATAAAATGAGGATCCAATAGCAGGCCTGGGCTCCTAGGCACCCCCTAGCCTGAAGCCATTTTAGAAATTTAGCAAATAAAATTCACTAGTACAGAAAATAGTATTTTTAATCAATTTTAATTGCTATAAATGATCATAAGAAAGAGAAAAAATCAGAAATAGTTTATAGAATCATACGGCGAACTTACGTCAGTGCAAAAGACCGGATGACGTCATAATAGTCTATAGATTGCATTATTTCAGACTCTATGTACATTACAGATACTGAATTTAACCTGTTTTCTTCTATGGTAGATCTTAACCCTTTCACTGCTAACCATAAATTGACATACTACCCATGGTGCTGATTGCATTTTTCCAAGTGATAGTTTTTTTATCAAAAAATTTGTTTTATATGAATATAATATTACAAAAAAAATTCTCCCACTAATTTTTTTCAAAAAAAAAACTATGACGTCTGTAGACGTCACGCGCACTAACCGTGAAATTTGACTCCCCAATGCTCATGACTTCTACAGACGTCATGGAAACCATTACAATAACTTCCTTATAAACTTGTAAAATATTCCCTATAAACTGAAAAAGTTGTTTTGAATTTGAGCTTTGTAGAGGTAAAAGAAAATAAAGTAAGTCCTGGAACATATTATGTTGCAAATAAAATCACAAAAACATTGAAACAAACATATGATACACATAAAAACATGAAATAAAATAAAACGCAATAAAAAATTACAATATCAATAATATAACAGTAATAATAAACAAATGTCAAATTCATAATGTGCACACTTCAAAAATATAGAATCATAATAACAAATAACAAAGAAACCTTGCAAAAAACAAAAAAATTAAATTCACTGATTTTTATGGTACACAGAAAAGCAAGCGCCAGTAACACACAAAGCTGGTTTCGTGGGGCATGTGACACAACAATAAGCTGTCTGTCTCTCTTCGTAATTTATTTTTGTAGCAAACCACACATCGTCGATGAGAAACTTTCCTTGCTCCAGTTGAAGCATTTTTCTCCAAAACATGTTCGATATTAGGCCTTGCAGGGGCAAGTTTTCGAACAGTTCTTGTTACTGGCTGTCGTATGATATGCAGCCGGAAATCATAGAAAGGCATTCTTGAATTGGGACTGTATTTCTTGAAAATGTGATGCGCATTTGTTAGTAGCATGCGATAAATATGAAGTCCTAATTTCATGTACCATCGAATTGTTTTTCGTTCGAATGGGTAGTATGCCATCATCTGGTCTTTCTTATCCACCCCACCCATGTTCTTGTTGTATTCAAAAATAGGACGGGGCTTCTGCCGAATTTCATGTTGTCTGTTTTTAAATTCCACCTTTGAATTATCAAATTCTGTGCTTATATATGTGACTAATCGTTTATCGCGCCACTTGCCGATCATTACACCATTTGCATAACGAGCTAACGTTTCTCCTTTACCAAGTTTAGTATTTTTTATATTAAGTGGAATGTTCTGTCTGTTGCTCCGTAGGGTTCCGGTGCAATAGGTTTTTTTCTGTAACAGTTGAATAGCTAAATCATAACTATTGTAATAGTTGTCCATATAATCTGCATGACCGGCGTCCAGTTTTTCATCCATTAGATGAATGACAACCTTGTCGGAGTGTCCCCTGCCACCACAATCATCAAGTGTACCTGTGTACACAGAAAATTTGATGATTGTTCCATCGGGTTCTGTTAACGCATATAACTTAATCCCGTATTTGTGTTTTTTATTTTTAATATATTGGCGAAATGCAAGTCTGCCTCGCCAAAGCAACATTGACTCATCAAGACAAACACTTGTCCGGATAGTAGATCTCTACCATTTTGTTATTGAAATAATCAATAAGGGGGCGTATCTTGTAGAGCCTGTCCTCCGGCACAGGTTCACCATCCCCAGGATTTTTTTTGAATGTAAACATCGAAAAATTAGGAGAAATCTGTCTCGGCTCATATTTGAACTAAATATCGGTATATCAAACAGAGGATCTTTTCTCCAGTAATTTTGTATACGACTCAACTGGATAGTCCCCGTATGTGTCAATAAACCAAAGAACGTTCGAATTTCCTCCCCTGTTACATCCTTCCAGCGACTAATACGTGAATTTTCTTGAGCTCCTGCTTTCATGAAGACTTCAATCGCATGCTGATTAGTTTCCAGTGCAACTAATTCAAAGAAAGTTTCATTTACGAAAAGGTCAAAAAAGTCTATAGGAGCATCTCCTTTTGGTACAACAAGCAGTTGCCGCGCTTTTTCAAAATTAAGTTGCTGAACAGCAGCACTTGGCATATTTTCCCAAGCTATAATTTCACTATTATTGCTCCGCTTTTGTTGGGGTTGAGGCATATGTAAACTATCGTCTGATGAAGATTGGGCTGCTCCGGTTACTGAAAAGTCTTCTTCATGTTCGTGTTTGTATTCGTCGTCTTCCTCTTCATCTTCTTCCTCTTCATCTTCTTCATCAGAATCAAGCCACCCACATTTTCTTGATTCAGCTGCTAACGAAAATGTCGGATCGTCTAGTTCATCGTCAGAGTTGTTCAGAATAGCTAACGAGTCTTCATCACTGTATGAACCTTCTAATTTACGTTCTCTACCTGCTTTTGGTGTGCCGACTCCCGACGGTCCCGGTAAAGATTCGTCCATTATTGAAATCGAACTCGCGTGGTAAATACAATAAACGATACTACTAGTAGGTGTTCAGAACGACATAATGCGTTTCTGGTCGATGCTCACTGAATACTGAGTCATTTAACAGAGGTATAGTTCGCGACGTCTTTGAAAGTCATGCGCATGACAGTCTAGCTATGCTATGACGTTCTTAGACGTCATCAGCAGTGAAAGTGTTAAGTAATTATTTACCCTCTTTAGTGCTGAAAACGATCTTTCTGCCGAACAGATTGACGCTGGTGTACACAAAATCATTCTGAGCGCAGTTCCTACGAGATGAGCTCGTAGGTGCAGACACTCGTTTTCAAAAGACCCATCCAAATCTCCCGGATAGACAGCAAGGTTTGTGGCTACTTCACGAATGTCATTAGACTCCAAACGATGTAGTTTCGCAAGGAAGTCGAACATTTTACTCAACTCCTCATAAGCTAATCCGCGTCTCCGTAGTCCTGCAACCATCCTGTCTATAATGACATTAAAAATGGTTACTCTAAATTTGTCCCTGCCAGAAAGTTCGGCCTCGTTTTCCTTATCGTCGTCGAACTTGACTTTACGCTTACGTTTTCTGCGCATGTCGGAAGCATAGCTATTGTCACCGGATGTCTCAACAGCTTTCTCCTCATATGAGTGAATGGGGGGAGTATTTTGCTTCATTATTTCCATTCAAAAAATGATTATGAAACTTAAAACTAAAAGGTCATCTGTCATTTTGTGAAAAAACAAAAACTTACTTTTTTAGAATAATCCCCATCAAATAAACAATTTTTTCTACGACCATAAAGAATCATGTACATTTCAAGTGTGTCTTCGACTAAGAAACCTACCACGTTGTAATACAGATTTTCATTTCCCACGGTCTAGCTGTATCGAAATATTTCATTTCTCACGACTTTCATGAGCTACTAGACTGTCATTATATTAACGAATTTTTTGATCATATATATTATGATATATGATCAAGTCATATTTGTTAACGTCTGTCTAATAATGTGATATTTCATATCAGAGTTAACTAAATTCGTTTTTCGGCAACCGTCCGGGATGTACCCACTTCCCGGACGCTATTTTCTATGAGAAAATACCATTTCCCGGCCTAGTCCGGGAAGTACGTACTTCCCCGGCTAGGCCGGAAAGATTCAGTCGTTACCATAGCAACGAAATAACGGCTGACAGTTCATATGATATTAGTTATCAGAAGTTTGCATGTTTTATGAGCGCAATAAAATATGGAAAGCAGCGATAGTGACTTTGAAAATGTGCCCTGGGAAATTTCAAATATAGCAGCTACTGCTACAGCACAATTATTGCCTGAATAATCAAAATCTAGGTACGAAGACGTTTATGATTTGTTCACGAAATGGATGGATATGAAGCAATGCAAAACTATTACAGAGGATGTAATTTTGGCTTATATGCGCAAAAATCTGAAACTGTCAAATCCTCTACTCTGTGGAGCATATACTCTATGTTGAAAAGTACCATTTTTGTGAAGAAAAATGTAAACAGCCACTTTCCCAAAGGTTATCGCATTTCTCAAAAGAAAGAATGTTGGTTACAAAGCCAAGAAATCAAAAGTCTTCAGCAGTGAGCAGATCAACAAATTCATTAGGGACGCGGATAATGAAATATATCTAATGCTAAGAGTGATTTTAACAAAATATTACGATGGTAGGATATAAAGTATCAACTTAATTTTCAGGTAGCAACAATTATTGGGTTAGCCGGTGCGTGTAGACGAGAAGAACTAACAAAAATGTCAATTGATCTAATAAACCACAAGGAAGACATGTTGCTTGTGAAAATACCGGATTCCAAAACACATATTGAGAGAACTTTTGTTGTAATTGGGCAAGAAAACCTGCTGTTGTATAGGCAATATTTATCTTTACGGCCATCCCATACTACACATAACAGATTAATCGTGAATTACAAAAAAGGAAAATGTTCAACTCAGCCTGTTGGTATCCACAGTTTTGGGAGTCTCGTAATAAACATCGCAGAATTTTTACATTTACCCTATCCTAAAAATTACACAGGCCATAGTATTCGCCGAACTTCAGCAACGTCATTTGCTGATAATGGTGGAAACATCACAAATTTGAAGAGACACGGTGGCTGGAAGTCTACCAATGTGGCTGAAGGATATATAGATAATTGACTTACAAACAAAATTCAAATTGCCAAGACCATAAAAAAGCCATCAAAAGAAAACAATCAATGTGAAACGGAAACTTTGCCTTCTTGTTCTGGCTTCAACAATTTAAGTATGCCAAGCATTTCAAACAAATTGAATCCATTCAATATTAGCAATTGCTCGAATTTTAATATAAATATTGATATAAATAAGAATTAGAATGTTTTTGTTAATATGTGGTATTTTCTGTTCTGTTCTGTTTAATTGAAATAAGAATTAAAATGTAAAATCAAGAAATGTGACGTCTCAATGATTTGTTATTCTACACGGTTGCCGAAAAAATATTGTACGCAACACGACCGGAAACTCTTTTTTCGGATTCGGAGACTTCCTTCTTGTCTACTCGCCCGAAAAAACAGTACTTTCCGGCCTTGTTACGTAAATTACTATTATAAAATAAATATTAATCGAAAATGGGTAGCGATAGTGAGGATAATTTGACATTGACATGCTTATCCCGATATGTAAACTAGTCATTGCGTTGGAAGGACACCGGTCGATTGCTCGCCACAGTTTTGTCAGTTTGTATTGTTGTGTCCCAGTATAGACGGAAAGTATTATTTTCAAGGACGGGGAAAGGGACATATTTGTAATAACGTTCTTTTTAATGAAATTGACTGTCGACCCTTACTTCGTGGAATATGCTCATATTAGTGTTTTTAAATGAAACTCAAGGTCTCTAGTTAATTCCACAATGTAATACAAGTTATTGAAAATTCTAAAAAATTGTCAATTTTTTAGAATTTTCAATAACTTGTATTATATTGTGGAATTAACTAGAGACCTTGAGTTTCATTTAAAAACACTAACGTTCTTTTTGTTCTTTCAGGTTGCAGAGTATTGCCAGTTCTTGATGGATTATATTCGCCGTCAAATTATGGCGTTGGAGATATTCCGTTGGAGCAAGGTAACTGCATCCTGAGATAATGTGCTCTATTGTTTCCGCTTGTCTATTACACAGTCTGCACAGATCGTTATCCAGCTGTACTCCATGTACAAATTTAACATGATTTTTGGTCGCAATTACGTTGTCTTGTATTGCTACCATGAATCCTTCTGTTTCCCCGAATAATTGTCCCCTCCGAAGCCACTCCGTTGAAGAATTATGATCAGCTTCATTTAGTTTATTGGGAAATCTGCCGTGTAATGGTTTTGACAGCCAAGCAGTTTTTCGTTCAGCCAAAGTTGGTACTGGGACCCCTTCTCCGGCGGACAGATTAAGCGGTGAGTAGTGATCCAGCACACAGATCATCTTATGCATCTCTGACATCTCTGTTTTGGCCTTAAAGTACTTTTTTAGTTCATTTATTTGTCTGTGATATAAAGTTTTGAGATCTAGTAGACCTCGACCACCCATGCCTTGTGGCATGTACAGCCTCTCAATGCATGCTCTTGAATGGTATATGCTGAACTTGGTCAGCTGTACTCGGATGGATCTATTTGCAGCTTCAAGTTCCTTTTGTGGCCACCCAATTACCTCAAATGAGTAGGTTATCGCAGGCACTGCCCATGAATTAATGGCCTTTATTTTATTTTTTGCAGTGAGTTCCGTACGTAGAATGCTGGACACTCTAGTTACTAAGGTTTTATTTAATTTTTCTTTTGCAGATTTTCGGTCTATTATTAGTTCCTGTTCATAGCCCAGATACTTATAACTGCCTTTGTTTAGATAGCGAATATTTTCATTTTCTAAGTTGTCAATTTCCTGAGGTTTTCCCTTGCGAGCTACCAACTTGGCACATTTGTCCAATCCAAATTTCATTTTTATATCTGTTACGTCTCCCGACGAAATAACAAAAAAGTAAAAAAGTGAATTGTCAACAACTGTCAAATAATAATTTTGAAATATAATATGTCTATGTATTGAGTTTGAAATAAAAAACATTTATTTGAACAAAAAAATATATCTACAGTCCATTCAACATTCAACATTGGTCCTTAAGAATCGGATTTCCAGTCCAGAAGTAATAAATAAAATATAAATAAACAATTAAACTTACAACCGATCATAAATAAAGTGATTCAGTGCCAAGAAAAGAAAGATCTTCAACTTCCTGTAAGTTATCCCAATTATTCCTATTATTACTATCCAACAAATCATTAGCTTTCTTAAACATATTAACGAGGTTCAATTTGTGTAAAATGGCGAATCTAATAATTGCCCGTGGTCAAATTAAATCAAAATTGACTCGATTTAAAAATTATTTTGATGCGATAGATAAAGATAATTTAACAGAACAAGTAATCTCACGATTAACAACTAGATTACGAACATTTGAATTGATATTAGAAGAGTTTAATGAAATTCAAAACCAAATCGAAAGTTCCGACAGTGTAGAGGATCAGCGGGAAGTTACTAATGCTTACGAAAGAAACCAATTTAAAGATGATTATTATGATTATTTAGCAGATGCACAATCTTTAATTCAAAAATTTAATACTAATATCGATCATATTAATTTAAACAAAGAATTAAACCCTGCTGAAGGTAGCATTAGCAGCTCAAGATCTAATAATAATAATGCGCGTAGTCGAATCGCTTTACCTAAAATAACGTTGCCAAATTTTAAAGGAAAACCAGGTACATGGCTAGAGTTCCGAGATGCATTTGTGGCCTTAATCGATTCAGATGATTCACTTTCTAAGTATGAAAAATTTTATTACTTAAAAATGGCATGCAAAGATGAAGCAGCAGATATTTTACAAGTAACGGAAGACAATTATAAAGTAGATTGGCAAGCATTAATTGACAATTATGAAAGTAAAGCTCAATTAATTCATGACCATATTCAAGCTATACTAGATATTTCCAATATAAGTAAAGAATCATATGTAGAGATTAAAGGTTTATATGTGGAAGTTAATAAACATTTACGTTCACTCAATAATTTAGGAGAAAAAACCGAATATTGGGATAGAATTATAATTCAAATAATTTCTAATAAATTTGATAATATAACTGATAGAGAATGGCAATCATATAAATATAAAAATGAGTTACCTGAATTAAACGATTTAAATAATTTCTTAAAGGAACGAATTAAAATTCTGAGTAATGTTGATTCAAAAAAGCATTCTTATAAACAGCCACAAAATATTAATTCTCAACCAAATAATCAATTTAAAAGAAAAAATTTTAATAGTTATACATCGATATCAAATAAGTATAAATGTTTCTACTGCAGCAGTAAAGATCATGTCATTTATACTTGTCAACAGTTTTTAAAATTATCAATAAATCAAAGAATAGCGGAAATAAAAAAATTAAAATTATGCCTAAATTGTTTAAAGGATAACCACGCTTCATGGAACTGTAATGTTCACAAATGTAAAAAATGCAACAAGCCTCATAACACATTATTACATTTGGATTTCTCAAATTCTGACCGCAGACCAATTCAATCAGACAAAGTAGCTGGTGAAATATTGGCAGTTACATCTGATACCAATGAATTAAATTTTGATGACTCTGCGTCCGGCAACGTTGCAGATCCAACAGTTACAAATCATGCTTCTACACAAGACAAGGTACCATCTCATGTACTTTTGTCAACTGCTTTAATCCACATAATGGATAACAAAAATAACGTTCATTATTGTAGAGCTTTATTAGATAATGGATCTCAGAGTAATTTAATCACCGAAAAATTATGTAAAAAATTAAATTTGACTCAAAAAGAAGTAAATTTTTCAATTACAGGGGTCGGTCAAAATTTAAAAAATATCAATAAACAAGTTAACATTAACATAAAATCATGTTACAATAATTTTAGAGTAAACATAAATTGTCTAGTACTACCGGTAATAACAGAAAAATTACCACTAGAATCAATTCATATTAATAAATTTAATATTCCTCAACATTTAAAATTAGCAGATCCCAAGTTCCATGAAAGTAGAGAAATAGATTTACTACTTGGTGCTTCAGTGTTTTGGTCCCTTTTGTGTATAAGACAAATTAAATTAGGTCCAGAATTACCCATTTTACAAAAAACTCACTTTGGATGGATTATAGCTGGCAATATTTGTTCTCTGAATAAAAACAAAACTATTTCGTGTTTAAATGTTACCCAAAATAATTTAATAAATGATCAAATTACTAAATTTTGGAATTTAGAAGAGGTAAAATTAAAATCATTTCCTTTAACAGCCTCTGAAAAATATTGCGAAGACTATTTTGAAAAAACCACTATTAGAAACGATAACGGCCGATTCATTACTAGAATTCCCTTCAACAATTTAAAGGAACAGTTAGGTGAATCATATCACATGGCAAAAAGGAGGCTTTTGACCCTTGAGAAAACATTAAATGCAAATCCCAATTTAAAATTGGAATATTCAAATTTTATGAAGGAATATCTCCAGTTAGGGCACATGACTAAAATAAACAAAGATTATAATCCGTTTGAAGGTAATTATTTTTATCTTCCTCATCATGCAGTAATAAAAATGTCGAGTTTAACTACTAAACTACGTGTAGTTTTTGACGGTTCTGCTAAAACAGATACTGGTATATCTTTAAATGAGATTCAGTTTAGTGGTCCAAAACTTCAAAATGAATTGCTAGACATTCTTTTACGTTTTCGAATTTATAATTTTGTAATTACTGGAGATATATCAAAGATGTATCGCCAAGTTTTAATACATAAAGATGACCGACGTTACCAAAGAATTCTATGGCGGGATTCAAGTGACATTGAAATTGATTGTTACGAATTAAATACAGTAACTTATGGAACCACTTCGGCTCCATATTTAAGCGTAAAATGTTTACAAAAATTAGCTTGTGAAAATAAAATTATACATCCAGTAGCCAGTAAAACAATAATTAATGATTTTTATGTAGACGATTTGATAACAGGAGCAAATACGAGACAAGAATTAATTAATATTCAAAAGCAAATTTCACTAATTTTACAGTCCGCAGGATTTGAATTAAGAAAATGGTTAAGTAATGATAAGACAATACTAAATCAAATTAACATTATTGAAAAACTAGATAAAAATATTTTACAAATAGGTGAAAATGAAAATAATAAAACACTTGGTATTCAGTGGAATCCACAATCTGATTCCATAATATATACAATGACTAATACGTCTTTAAATGAAAATCAAATGACTAAAAGATCAATACTTTCAGCAATATGTCAAGTTTTCGACCCTTTGGGTCTCCTAGGACCTATATTAATTAGAGCTAAATTAATTATTCAAGAAATGTGGAAATTACAGATAACTTGGGATGAAACTGTTCCACAAGATATATACACTAAATGGTGCCAATTCAAGGACGATTTAATTCATTTAAAAAATAATAAAATTCCCAGACAAATTTTGTTTCCTAATTCAAAAATAATTGAACTTCAT
Organism: Galeruca laticollis; assembly: GCA_963921935.1. NCBI lineage: Eukaryota > Metazoa > Arthropoda > Insecta > Coleoptera > Chrysomelidae > Galeruca > Galeruca laticollis. Next base: position 164,293,238 of record OY998175.1, on the reverse strand, counting down.
GGTTTTTCTGACTCATCAGAATATGCATATGGTGCATGTGTCTTTATTAGATGCGTTGGATCAGATGATCTAATTAGATCTAAACTTTTGTGTGCAAAAACACGTGTAGCCCCAATAAAACAAATATCCTTGCCGAGGCTTGAGTTATGTGCTGCAGTTTTGCTCGCAGAATTGATCCAAAGGGTCAGCGAATCAATAAATATAAAATTTCATGAAACACATTGTTGGTCGGATTCTACTATAACACTATCTTGGATACGAGGCGAACCAAGAAAATTTAAAACCTTCGTAGCCAACCGAGTTGGACAAATCCAACAGCTGACCAATATTAATAATTGGTATCACGTATCATCAACTCAAAATCCCGCAGATTTATTATCTCGAGGTACATACTGTTATGATTTATTTAATTCCAAGTTATGGTGGCATGGACCCTCATTTTTTAAACAAGAAGTATCTACATGGAATCTTAATAATTTTCTTTCAACAAATAATCCTCCCGAAATGAAGTTATGTCATATTTCGTTATCATTAGATTCTTTAAATATTTTTAATCAATATTCCTCATTATTAAAATTACAAGCCGTTACTGGATTTATTTATCGATTTTATTGTAATTCGAGACTACCACTAGTACAAAGAAAATTAACCAAGAATTTAACTATTGAGGAGATGAAGTTTGCATTATTATTATTAGTGAAATTAGCCCAAAGAGAATGTTTCTCATTAGATTATCAAAATTTACAAAATAAAAGGCCGATAAACAATAAAAGCCATATATCGATGCTAAACCCATTTCTTGATGATAAGGGACTGATAAGAGTAGGTGGTAGAATTGAGAAATCCAAACTTGAATTTGAAAAATCTCATCCGTTGTTGCTTCCACAAAAACATCAGCTAACCAATTTAATTTTCAAATATACTCATGAAAAATTATTACATTGCGGATCACAAACATTACATTATGCGGTTCGCGAAAATTATTGGGTAATTTCAGGACGCAATGTAGCAAAAGGAATTATTCGCAAGTGTATTACTTGTTTTAAGGTCAAACCTTCCTACTGTAAGAGTCAATCAATTTTTTCCTTTTATCAATGTTGGTCTGGATTATGGGGGACCTTTTTTAATTAAAGATAGAAAAACTAGATCTCCTAAAATTATAAAATGTTACATATCCCTTTTTATTTGTATGTCTACTCGCGCAGTTCATTTGGAATTAGTTTCCGATTTAAGTACTGAATCATTTATGGCCACATTGAAAAGATTTATATCGCGAAGAGGAAAACCTCAAAATATCTATTCCGACAATGGATCAAACTTTGTTGGAGCTAATAACGAAATTCTAAAAATGTTCAATTTTTTAAAATCTGAATCAAATAATATCCAATACAAATTAAGTAAAGATCTTATTAAATGGCATTTCATACCAGCCAATTCTCCCAGTTTTGGCGGTCTATGGGAGGCGGGAATTAAAATCACAAAGTATCATTTAAAACGAGTCATCGGTGTGAGTAAATTTGATTTTGAGCAATTTAGTACTCTTTTACAACAAATTGAAGCTGTTTTAAACTCCCGACCCATTTCCCCACTATCCTCCGATCCTGAAGATCTTTCGCCACTGACTCCAGGACATTTTTTAATTGGACGACCATTAATAGCCCTTCCAGAATATAATTGGAAAGACATTTCGACCAATAGACTTACTAAATATCAACATATTCAGCAACTGGTTCAGCATTTTTGGAATCGCTGGTATAAAGAATATATATCAGGGCTTCAAACGCGAATAAAATGGAAAACAACCAGTTCCAAAATAATCAAACATGGTATCCTAGTTGTCATAAAAGACAATAATCTACCTCCAATGAAGTGGCAACTGGGAAGAATAATTCAGCTCCACCCAGGTGATGACGGTGTGGTTAGAGTGGTTAGTATCAAGACCCAAGATGGTATTATCAAACGCTCAGTATCCAGAATTTGTCTTCTTCCAATTGAAAGCGATAACTTTCAAGGTGGCCGGCATGTTACGTCTCCCGACGAAATAACAAAAAAGTAAAAAAGTGAATTGTCAACAACTGTCAAATAATAATTTTGAAATATAATATGTCTATGTATTGAGTTTGAAATAAAAAACATTTATTTGAACAAAAAAATATATCTACAGTCCATTCAACATTCAACAATATCGGTGCTAAATATTTCCGTAAGGCTAGTTAATCGATTTAGATCGTTCTCTGTTGAGGCATAGAGCTTGAGATCATCTACATAGAAAATATGGGATACGTTATAACAATGATCGCCATTCTTAAGTTTGTATCCCAGAGCCGATTGACAAAGAGCTTTCGACAATGGATTAAGACTGAGTATAAACCACAGCGGGCTAAGCGAATTTCCTCAGTTGTTATTTGTTGTTTGGGTGTATTAACAAGCAGTTTTGTTCTCCAGGTTGCCATACATGTTTTAAGAAACTCCACCATTCCTTCGTGCACCTTGTATATTTCCAGGACTTCGATCAGCCAACTATGAGGAACTGAATCGAATGCCTTTTGGTAATCGATCCAGGCCACAGCAATATTTTTTTGTCGGTGTCTTGCATCTTATGTAACCACGCTATCTATTAAGAGCTGTTCTTTGCATCCTTGTGTTAGGGCACGGCTTCCTTTTTGTTCTTCTGTAAGTATCTTCTGTCCGCTGAGGTGTTTTTCTATTCTATTTGCAATAGCAGATGTAATTATTTTATATAAAGTGGGCAAACATGTAATGGGGCGATAATTCTTAGGGTCTTCTGTTTTTCCAGTTTTAGGGATCATAAACGTTATTCCTTTTGTTAGGTATCCAGGCATCGTCTCGTTATTGTTTATTATACGGTTAATTTGTGCTGCTAACATTTTCCATACTGCCGTATTCTTCCACCAGTAATTGTGCAAATGGTCAACTCCAGCCGCTTTCCAATTGTGTGTTTTTGAGATAATATTTTTTACATCTTTTTCTGTGGTTTTCACTTCTTCCATAGCTTCTATTGTTTCGCAGGTTTTCTTCTCAGCTTCTAACCATGTGGCTCTCCTGTTATGTTCACCTTTTGTTTTCCATGTATTTTTCCAAAATTCCGCGAGCTTGTTTTTGTCTGGCATATTTTCGATCTTCTGTTTGTTGGAGATTAATTCTTGGTAGAATGCCCTTTCGTTTTTAAAGAATGTCTTATTTTGTTCTCTTCTTTTGTAGCTTTTGTTGTACCTTCTTAATCTCTTCCCAAGCACAGCTATTCGCTGCTTTTAGGACTGCTATTTTTGTTTCAAAGTTCTCGTCTCCGACCTTGATATTCTTGGTTTTTAGGTTTTTTTTTTGGAATTATTATTATTATTATTATTATTATCTTTATTGCATTTAATAAATTTACAAAATCTTATTGCAAAGGTCCTAACCACTAACAAAATTAATAAGTAAGTAATAGTATTTGACATTTCGATATTTCAGGTTGTCACTCATCAAATATGAATGATCTAAGTTTTAGGGCATTACTAATAAAATAAGCTACATTTGTCAATTGCCTGGAGATCACAGTGTCAAGGATATTAACCAGAAAGTCAATATTTGCAATATCTGTCAGATAGATCGTTCTGTACGGTTGGTTAAGAGGGCACTCAAAAATATGTGGTAATCGGACTCTGGTGCTTTTAGATTACGTATTGTGCAGATTTATTCGGTATTTATTATGTATGCTGAACCTTTATAAGTGAACTTAATCATTTTTTTGCTACCCGCTCTGATTTGTGCTATCATTTTAAGGACATGTGATGGTAGGTTTCGTTTTAAGTAAGAGTTATTATTTAAAAATTTAAATAACCAGAGAGATTCAGAAGAAGCCAGGCTATTAAGATCATCTGATCTTAATGAAATTGACTGTCTCGACCCTTACTTCGTGGAATATGCTCATATTAGTGTTTTTAAATGAAACTCAAGGTCTCTAGTTAATTCCACAATATAATACAAGTTATTGAAAATTCTAAGAAATTGACAATTGTTTCGATAAATCAATATCATCGTCAGAATGACAGAAGTTACATTTCATTTTATGCCTACCTGATGTTTAGTAGTTATATTTTTTTGGCTAGACCAAGAAGTAACCTAACTTGTGAATGGCTTAATATATGTTTATAGAAAAAAGAAGAAGATGTGATATTACAAATATTTAAGCTTAGATATTATTAGCCCTATGGTGATATCCTGGATATCATTTTTCCAATTAAGATCAGTATAACTGTGCAATGATATAGAAAACCAGGAAAACTATATCTGCTGATCTTTACAATTATCACTTAAGAAGACAGTTTATTAGTGGAGAATTCCCTAGATTTAACTGTTCATTGACAACTTCATATTGTGGGTTTCTTAAATGTCTTCTAATTTCCAGTTCTTCAAGGAAATCCAGTTCTTGTTTCTTTTCACAAATATGCAGCACTTCTAGTTCTGTGTTAGGTGTCAATGAATGATTGGTGTCAAGTAAATGTTTTGCGTAGTGAGATTTATCTGGTTGTTTTAATCTGTAAGCTCGTAAGTGCTCACTGTATCGTATTTCAAAATTCCTAAGGGTCTGACCCAAATAGACAGCATTACATTCTGGACATTTGAGTTTATATATACCTGACTTCTTTAATAGTGGTATGAAATTAAAACTTATAAAACCATCACATATGCAGGAAATATTTCTAATAATATTTCAAAGATAATATCTTCAGCAACGAATGCAACAATTTCTTTTAAAACAGAAAGTAACGTTAGTACAAAATTGTTAAATGTAAAAACAAAAATACCACTATTAAAGAAGTCAGGTATATATAAACTCAAATGTCCAGAATGTAATGCTGTCTATTTGGGTCAGACCCTTAGGAATTTTGAAATACGATACAGTGAGCACTTACGAGCTTACAGATTAAAACAACCAGATAAATCTCACTACGCAAAACATTTACTTGACACCAATCATTCATTGACACCTAACACAGAACTAGAAGTGCTGCATATTTGTGAAAAGAAACAAGAACTGGATTTCCTTGAAGAACTGGAAATTAGAAGACATTTAAGAAACCCACAATATGAAGTTGTCAATGAACAGTTAAATCTAGGGAATTCTCCACTAATAAACTGTCTTCTTAAGTGATAATTGTAAAGATCAGCAGATATAGTTTTCCTGGTTTTCTATATCATTGCACAGTTATACTGATCTTAATTGGAAAAATGATATCCAGGATATCACCATAGGGCTAATAATATCTAAGCTTCAATATTTGTAATATCACATCTTCTTCTTTTTTCTATAAACATATATTAAGCCAATCACAAGTTAGGTTACTTCTTGGTCTAGCCAAAAAAATATAACTACTAAACATCAGGTAGGCATAAAATGAAATGTAACTTCTGTCATTCTGACGATGATATTGATTTATCGAAACAATTGTCAATTTCTTAGAATTTTCAATAACTTGTATTATATTGTGGAATTAACTAGAGACCTTGAGTTTCATTTAAAAACACTCATCTGATCTTAGCTTATTTTTATATAAGGCAAGTATTTCATTACGGATTTTTAAAGATTTAGTTCTGTCATTTATTAAAAGATTCCAAAGATCAATTCTGCTTAACAAAGTGAAGACAGATTTTACTTGTGCCACCCAGTTATAAGTATTATCACAACGATCATCGTCCGATAGTTGGAGTAGACGTAGAAAAAAAATTTTTGGTAGATGTAAGTCGTCCATTGCTATAACTTTTGATAGCCAACATAAAGCGCTTTTAAAAACAGTGTAATCTAATTTTATTACTGAAGCTTCCAGTCTAACAACGTAATCCGGGGTACTTCGTAGCAAACCAAGTAGGTTTTTGAAAAAACCTACTTGGGCTCGTTCAAGGATATTTCCATATCTTAGACCCCAGACACCAACGCAATATGGCAGCATTTATATTACAATAGAATTATATAATTTCAATTTTGACTCCTAAGAAGTCATTCTGGAGCGAACCATTATATCAGTGACGGCTGCAAAGGCTTGTTTCACATTAGTCACTGTCATAACAGACATTTCAGAAAATAACGAGGACGAAGTAAAAAGTATCCCAGGATAAGAAAATTGTTTAAAAATATCAAGTTTTCCATCATTATAATAAAAATTGTAATTATTATTGAGGAAGCCACCTCTCCCGAATATCATGATTTTAGTCTTTGAAATATCTACTGAAAGTTTGTTACGAACCGAGTATTCATGTAAAGTTTTAAGTTTCTTATTGAGATCAATCTGCGAATCACTAACGATCATCAGATCATCTGCGTACATGAGCAGCATTAATGCTTTAGTATTGTCAATGTTTAACCCTAGGTGACCCCGCTCTACGAAAAATTGCACCATATCAGCCACAATAATAGAGAATAATAATGGGCTTAAAGTTTCGCCTTGTAAAACACCCTTGTCTATCCCACATGGTTTTGAATGCTGAGCATTTACTCTTATTGTCATGAAAGCCTTGTCATATATATTCTTTATCAAACGAATCATTTTTGAGCTGACACCAGACGTGAATAATTTACTATACAAAATGTTATGATCTACACAATCAAATGCCTTCCGAAAATCAACAAAGGCTACAAAAACTTTGCGTCTTTTGAGCCTAAGATGTATTTGAGTATTTGCATTCAGAGTAAACACATTATCCATGCAACCTCTGCCGACCCGGAAGCCAGACTGCGTCTCAGGGAGTATATTGCACGAATCACAAAATTTTGACAGTCTTTCTAAAATAAGAGATGTAAAAAGCTTGGTCATACAGTTAATAAGAGCAATTCCTCTGTAGTTCTCAGGGTCATCAATAGGTCCCTTTTTATGTAACATAGACGTTATAATATTGTGCCATTCGGAGGGAATTTCTTCTGTTTCCAAAATAGTATTAAACAATGAGCATATGTATAAAACCCAATTTTGTGGTAGATATTTATAAAATTCATATGAAATTCCATTAGATCCAGGCGCTTTATTATTTTTACATTTCTCAAGCAATTTTTGAATTCACAGAAAGTAATAGGACAGTCGAGATCAGGATGTTGAGCATCGTAAAATTGAATATCCAGCTGTATCCTGGGTGTACTAAATTGATCATAATAATTCTCCCAAAGATCCAAAGAAATGGAGGAGATTTTTGTCGAAAATTTGAAACTATTTATCGCCTTCCAGAAGCCAGCTTGATCGCGTGTGTTAGAGATGGCTAAAATTAAATTTTGATCAGAATTTCTCTTTTTGTTTTTTATTAACGTCTTATACAACTTTTTTCCATCATTATATTGACTTTTGAACGTATCTACAAAATTATTTTTATTGCATAATTTAAGTAATGATTTGAGATTGCGTTTAGAAGCAGCACACTCCGCGTCAAACCATCTGTTTTTACGTATTCTACTGGAGACTGAACTCTTATAAACTAAATTTGAAGGCTCAGCCGTATTTTTGATAGTGTTAACTATATTAGTATAGTTTAAATCAGTACTGTTAAACAAACCTACTGAAGGAGAAGTTCTCATTAATTGCTTATATTCCGACAACACAGAGTAGTTCCACCGAACTACAGAATATGTTTGTGACTTTAGGCATTCTTGTTCATCAATTTTAAACGAGATTTTCAGTAATAGAGGAAAGTGATCTGAGTTTGTTACTAGATTTAAAACCTCTAACCTCTCTATAACAGACAGGCAGGGATTATTACAAAAAGCGAGATCTAGGACACTGTCACCTCGAGGGCTTGAGTAAGTAAATTTAGCGGGTCTATCGCTAATGATGGATTCGTTTACTAATGAAAGATTGTGACTTGCCATAAAATCTAATAACATATTTTCGAATAGATTCGTATTTTGTACATGGGTTTCAGGAATAGAGGATAATTCACCTACTCTACAGTTAAAATCTCCTATTGAAAGTAGTATTTGATTGTTATGTGTGTCAGTGTCAGTGTACAGTTTTGTTTATTATTTGTGATGGTCGAAGAAAAAGTATAGTGTACAATTTGCATGAATTGACCCATTTCCAACTATATGAAATTACATATCAATTTGTAAATGTAATTTCGTATGCCTACTCCTGGGAAATGTATGTCATTTCATGCTCGTTGTACAATATACTATACCGTCTTCTGACCAACCCAGCGTTTGTACTTAATTCGCTGTAATATTCGATAGACACACAGACATTTTCGCTATAAAAACGAATTTTTAGACACATAAACTGATCGAACCTAAGAACATGTGTAACAACACACACACACACACACTAACCAATAGCAAATAATATTTTTTTAGAGAAGTGGGTATCCTGTACAAATGATTTATACCTTTGACAGTTATGTCGCAAACAGTTGCATTATTTTAAAAATTACTTATAACTAGACTTGTGATTTTTCATTCAGTGCTCTCTTGTAGTTTTGGTTCGTGTGTTCCTCTTTTATTTTTTCAGTATTCCATTGTTTCTTTTGTTCTATCCCTTTTATTGATTTATGTTCATATTCATTTTGATTACTACTAAAAAGTGGATAGAGTCTTATGTTTACTCCCCTAAATGATCCAGTATCTCCCACTATGCTTCACAATTTTTTTGTTAATATTGCATGGCCTATTTGGTTCCCTTTCTTTGACCCTGTTTTTATCCAAGTTTTCTGTTTGTGTCTTTTGTGTCTACGTGCTTATAATATACGAGCCCGTTACTGTTCCAAAGTTACCGAGTTTCGATTCGTTCTCGGTTGTCCGGGTGTGTATTTACATTTTGGCTATCATTTCATTGTATTCCTATTTTCCGTTTTGTGCGTTCCAACTATAACTAACTATCACTTCTTGGGATGCTTTTCTATACATCTTGTAACTTATCGTAAAATTCTTCTTTCTTTGCGTCATCCATGGGTGCATAAATAGTTTTTATTGTAAAGTTTGCTTGTCTATTTTTTGTTATTGTTGACAGTCTGCCGTTTACAGCTTGTTAGTGCAATATTTTATCTCCATTCTTTTATTTCATTTTTCCCTACTTCTTTTCTCCTGAATAGTAGACTGTATAGTATTCCTTTTCCACATTCCCCTCTTCTTTTCACCTTATTGCTTGTAGGGCTATTATCTACAGCTTATATATTTTCATTTCATTTGCCATTTCTTTCATTTTCCCTGTATTTAACATTGTCCTTATATTCCATGTACCTATTTTTCTCTTATTACTATTTTTATATTTCCTATTTGTCTGCTCAACTTCTATTGTTAATATTATTTACCTCCCCATTATGGTTACTGACGTTTGTAATATAATACTTACTCGAAAAATTCTTTGTGAAAATTTTGCATTGATTAGTTGCTCATTGGGATTAATTTGATTTTGATAATACTATTACACAATAAAATGAATTTATAATACCGAATTTAATCCCAACATTAAACTTAAACTTTTTAAACAGAGCACCCTGTGTTTAATTTCATTTTTAAAATCTTCGAGAAGAGCTGATATAAACAAACACATGGTTAACTAGCTACGGAGCTATACCAACGTCAAAAATTGCCTATATTTCAACTGCAATTCATTTTAGTCTAGAAACTGTCAAACACCGACTACATCCCTTGGACTGTTTTTACACTAAAATGATGGCCATAACTTACATTTGTACTGTTAGGAACAATTGATTTTGGTAGATACTAATATAATTATGGTTACATAACACTTATTTTTTCAATACACTTTTCATTCTAAATTTTATATTCAGAATATTTCTATTGATATTGTTTTCGAAAGAACCATTTAAGGTTGATTATGTATGCCCTATAGATTTCTAATAAACAAAAGTGTCTGGGCCGAAGCGTGCATTATTCGAATACGCAAAGACTTCTTATTTAATATTCAATAGTTACAAGCAACCTACTGAAGCGACAACACCGCGCTGTACCAAATAATAAAATAACATATTCACAACTTCCAAATATTTGCACTTGTCCCATAAGGTAGGTTATATTCCGTGTAAATGAGTTCGCCTAAAGAAGATATTATAGAGGGCAGCACATGCTGATCAACTACTTTGACCACACAATGTTCGCTCCCATCTCATCGATTAGCACACATTTTGGCACAACCTATAACATCATTTTTGGGGTCAATGTAATAAAGTAGGTACCATTAGAATCGACATAACGTGTAGAATGCGTTAAAGCTGCTTTTAACTTGTGGGGTCCTAAAAATGGCCACACAATTCAGGATGGCCACACTACTACTGTTCAAATAATGTATATGGCCACATAGTGATTTCCCGACAAACGCACACACACACACACACACCCACACACACATACACACACATTTTTGTCTTTTCAAAATTAATAAAAATCTATTAAAAATTGCAGAAATATATGTTTATAATTATAAATATCTACCATATGCCGTAAGTGTGATAAATAACAACTAAGTATTATCATCAACCAACAGCCAAGTTGTATAGACATAATTATCATAAATTTAAATATCATTTTACTACATTTTTAAAAAAAGAAATTCATACTATTGCATCTAATTTTTTATAGAATTTTGCATTTTCCTATTATTATATCAAAAAAACGCGTTCGAGTGGTATCAATAAGAATTAGATATATCACAGGTAAGATGGATTTGATGGGGCAATACATGATTTTTAAAAGAAACATTGTTATATCCCCATTTTTGGAATTTTTCAGTGAATCAGAAAATAATGCAGTGCAATTGAAAGGATCCTTTATCATCCAGACGACTGCTTCGGAAAGTGAAGCAGAAAGAAATTCTTTCTTACATGTTCATCATGTAGTAACACAAAAGTCCCAAGAAAGTTATTAAAAGGTGATTATTGTTCATAAACTAGTATTTCATATGAGAAAGTTATACATGAAACATTTTTCATTTGTATTATTCTGCTTTTGAAAGAAGGGCGTAGATGATGTGGAAAGTACCGATTATTCCACACCAACAAAAAGAAGGAAACATTTGAGGAAAATCAAGATTGGAAGAATTTTTGTTTTCAAAGAATTATCAAATTTTTAAGGCCAAACCACCAATAAAAGTTTCTATTGATCGTGTGAACCCTGCATTTATTCTGCAAGACGATGAAATTCCTGTTTCAACACCTGTTCGTGTTTCCAGGTCTACTGCTGATTCTGTGCCTGCAGAATTCACTCCTGTTTCCCAGTATACAGCACGATCTGCCAACAGAAGAGTTAAATTCAGACTATGAATTTTTAGCCAAATTCACTGCCAAGGGGGTAGTGTGGCGTTGATAATAAATGTGCGTGGCTATCAACGGAACTTAATAAATTTATTCTATCAAAATGTATTGAGAGTCTGTTAACCGTATTTTTTTTATTTACAAGCAAGTCGCATCTACGACTGGGGTGATTAGCGACATAAATATGGATGTTAATATGTTAATGTCACTTAGATATTTAAAAAGATTCGGGGTATAACAATTTTTTCCAAGTACTTATTCTAGATTGTTGCTAAGGTTATTGTGTTGTCTTGATTGTTGAAACTTTGGGCAATCGGTTATTAAATGTTTGACAGTGTCTTGCATAATTCACATTTTGGGGATTTACTTTTAGTAATTAAGTAACTATGAGTAAGCTTAGTGTGGCCTATTCGTAATCAAGTTAGTTTAACTTTAATTTTTCGCTGATTAATTACGACCGAGGCTTCAGATCGCGTAATTTCGATTGGGATATTGGCCACTCGTTTTGCTACAATTTGTCTGCACTTCAATCGCGATTTCACTAAATAATGCTTGTAGTGCGTTGTGGTCGGCTTCTTAGTTTGCTTGAAGACCAGTATGAAAAGGAACCCTCAGTGCTATTCGAATGTTGCGACTGTGATAATTCGACTTTAATTTGGAGTGCTATTGGGTGTGTGGGATAAAATTGATTAATTGAGTTAAGAGAGTCTGTTATTAAGAGGGATCTTGGAATATTTTTTGTTTTTAAGCAATGTGCTTTCAAATGGCGTATATTTCTCCAGTGCAGGCGCTGCTTGTTTCAGGTAACTTGAATTGTAGTGTACTGTTTATGTTCACTGCTGCGCCTAAGCCATCAGTGGCTTTGGATGCGTCTGTATGTGCGAGGTAAAATTTTCGATATTTTTCAAGTCTAGAGGTAAATGCTTTGCTAATTAGGGTATGGCGAGTTTCTAATTTGTTAAATTTGCACAGTGAAGTGTCGGTGGGAGGGATATTGATCGACCATGGAGGGAGGGGTTTTAATTTTGTTAGAGAAGAAGTTGGTACGTTTGATTTGGAGTTCTTACATAGAATGGTGCGTGTGTTTTGATGTTTGTCGAATGTAGAGATTTGTAGCGATTGGTCAGTATGTTAATATACACTAGATTCTGCTGGTTTGTGCTGATGGATAGTGCATATGAAGCGGCAGGGTATTTTCTCCGGAGTGGCAGTGGGGGTCTTTCCGGTTTTGCACTGCAGGCTTTTTATTGGACAAGAACAGAATGCTCTTGTTACTATTCTTAGTGTTGTGATATGAATGGATTCGAGCTGGTTTAGAGTAGTCTTCTTAGCTGTCGCAACGGTATTGATGACAAGCAGGTATGTACTAATGTAAAGTGTTTTATTACTTAATAGGATTCGATAATTTAATTAGTACCTTCTCTATTGTTATTTTGTTATTATTTTAAAATTGAATAATATTATTTCGAATTTTTTATTATCTCTCAATATCCTTACTTATTGTTTTTCAGGTATAGGTTCAATTAATTAATTTCAAAATTTCTTTTTACTCAGTGTTTTTCCTAAATTACCTGATTTTTTTCTACATTTTCCAACCTCCATACTATTTTCAAAATCTGTCAACTCTCCCTCTGACGTACATGAATCTTATAGTATAATACCTACCTCTAACTAGATCATTCCATGAATACCACAGGATTCTATTAATTCAGGTAAAATTATTGCCCAAGCATGTTTAGTAAATACATATTTTTTGGAAAAATCTCTCTATCTTATGTTAGGATTATATTTCAATACTTATACAATAGAAATATGAAACTGAAGAACTTGTTATGAACAACTTTTTGATGACTATCGTTGGGCTTTACATCGCTTTCAATTCATAACTTGTGTTTTGTTCACAATACAATCACCCCATCTGCCTCTAACGCCGAAAGGGTTTGATACATACAGGGCGTATATTTTTAAATGTTAATCACATGTTCGAAATCTATATAATCGCAAAAATGTTATTAAAATAAAATAATGAATGGAAAACAATTTTTTAAAACACTCTATTGCTGAAAACATAAACATAAAAATGAATCCAATGTTGTGATAATCTAAAGCGAGGTTCTGAAGGTTTCACTGAATCTGTGTTACTGAACAAAAAATGAACGTCAGAACACATTTTCATTAAAAATGATTAGTAAAAGTGAAAACCAGTTCTATTTTTTGTTCATTTTAACTGATCAATATGGAAAAATGAATGCAAACTGGAGTGTTTTGTTCAGTGTTGCTAATTTTGAGATTAGGATCAAAATGGTTTTTCGATGGCATGATGAGCAAACTGCTGCATTTTTGGACACTGATGTATTCAGTAAAACATGAAACGTGTGAACAAATGCCGTTCATTATTATTTTCATTGATAATGAATCAGTGAAACTGATTCAGTGAAACCTCCTGATGAGAACCCTGCTTTAGACCTGTTGATTGCAATGAAATAAGTCATTTTCACAGATGACTGAAAATAATATATTGTGTATCTAGTAGTAAAGTAGAACTATTTATTACATTTCTGGACGACACTGTAAATTGTTAGGCTAGCAAGCATTGGGGGAAGTCCGGGATCCGGGAAGCATATTCTAATCGGATTTAGCTTTCTGCATATCGAAGTCAATTGAATCTTGCCGAAACTATCTACATTATCGAATGAACGATCAGTGAAAACTGAAAATAGTTAAATTTTTGTGTTTTTCTTGGTGTTCTTGTTTAGTCTCTCTATTGAGCGGAATATGAGATTATCAATCATATGACGATCACTATTATAAGAACAAAATTGAACTCTGAGAAGGAAATCAATGTAATCAATTTAAAATACCAAAAAAATTCCGATTTCGAATATATATGGAGCAGTAGCGTAACTTCAAAACCGCCTCCCCCCCAAGGATTTTACCGGGGCCCATCATATAAATGAACAAACAAGTATATGTATTTACAAGTAAAGGGTAAGGGGTAGTCATGAACCAGCGTTTTCTAAAAATACTAACCCAAAAGACAATAAGGCACATATAGGAAAATAAATGTGTACATTCCAAAATAAAAATAAAAAATATCACAAAACGAGGTATATTCATGTGTTGGAAATACCAAACAAAAGTAGAAACATCTAATATATAATACGAGTACATATTTATATATTGAGATAAACAAACAAAACATCATATTATGCATAGTAATAGTATACCTATGCAAAACCTTTATTAGTTAGTAGGTACTTTTGTCTCTTTTTACCATTGTATTGTCATGATAACACAGTTTTAAAGAGAAACAAAGCAATGACAAAGTGTAGGTATTTCAAATCAAATTCTTTACATAACTGAGCAAGAAAATATTTAAAAAAGAAAAAACACCTGTGTAAAATAAAGAAAAGATCAATACCTAGAATTATCGTTTAGTGGTCTTGTGGTTGGAAAATGCCTGAACTAATTCAGATACGTTCATTTTACTAGCTTCTATGGAAAGTAACCCCAATGCCTTTAGTCTAACTTGTGACATGATGGAACACATAAAGTTCTTTATAAGTTTGAGCTTTGAAAACAAACGTTCTGCACTGGCTACCGTAACAGTCAACGTCAAAAATAAGACTAATACGGAGATTACTTCAGTAAAACTAGAACTAAGTTCCACATGTTTAATTAAGATTAAATTAAGTAACTCTCTTATCGTAAAAATTGAATCTAATTCGGATTTAAAAGTATTTTTTAAAAGAACTAATTGTAAAGCAAATCCTTCACTAATATCTTTCTCATAGTTTTATTTTAATTTATTAGCATGTTCTATGATTTCTAAGTCATTTAGTTGCGATAAGCGCTGGGGTTCAAGAAACATAAACTTATTGCTTACATGAAACATTCCTTCAAACCTAGTTTTTAATTGCTGAGTAACAATATCCACAACCCGTTAAAAAACGTTTACTCTGTACATATCCTCAGCATTATTAAATCGATGATCTACTGATAATTCGTCGTAATGTTTTTTAACTGTTTTAGCTCTTTTATTAGAAAATATGTGTATCTCAATACCCCATTTCTGACAAGTTAATTTTCCTTCTGTGATTATGTCCGAAAATTTCTCTCTGAGATCTGTTACATTAGTTAGACATATTTTTAATAAATTGGTAGCATTAGATAAATCTTGATCGATTTTTTGTAATTTAGTAGAGGCCAAATTAGTTATAGTTAATAACTTTGTAACAATAATGAGCGTGATAACGAAATTAAAGGTTTCTATTTTTTTCTTAAGAGATAAAGCTTGATTACGTTCATCGGCTTTTTTACTTTCAAAATTTATTTTTGTTAAGGCCTTTATGACATCTAAGAAGCGCAAGTTAACAGCTGTACAAGATAATAATCGTCCAGACTAACGAGTTGGATTTAATTTTTTTAGTGTTACCTCTGATTCTCCAGTGATGCTTGATAAAATATCCCATCTATTAATACTGAAACCAAAAAAACTATAAAGCTCTTGCAAAACTGTAAAGAAATTTGATACTTCCTAGACACCATTCAGTGCATCGTTGAGAACGAGGTTAAGGTTATGTGCAGCGCAATGAACAAATGTAGCTGTTTTTTCAATTTGTTTTATCCTAGTTTGAACTCCAGAATAAGCACCACTCATTGTGCAAGCTCCATCGTACCCTTGCCCCCTACATTGCTTAATGTCTAAGCCTAAGTTTAAAATTATATCTAAAATTTGAGAAGACATATCACCGGCCGATTGGCCTGTTACTTTATAAAAGCCCCAAAAAGATTCTACGATATTAAATATCTGTATTTGTTTGTTTGGATCAAATTTTACATACCTAATAACTATGCTAAGCTGATCTACCTTACTCACATCTTGAGTGGTATCGACAATGATGGAAAAAAATGGACTGCGCAATATTGAATTAATTAGAGTGTGTTAAAGGTTTCTGCCCAAAAGTTGAATCAGTTCATTTTGGATTTGCGGACTTATGTATTTGATAGTTCCCTTTGGTAAGTTAACAACTCGTTTCATAACATCATCATATTCAGCTAACAAACATACATCTGAAATGAAATTTCCATTATATACATCATTGAAGGATTCTCTGTGACCTCGGAATGAACCAGACCTTTTAGCAATTTTAAGTGTAATTTTTATTAGCCTTTCTATGCCCTGGGCCCAAAAACTACAGGCGTTTTTAGTCTGCTTTTCTAACTCGCTATCTAACGGAAAGCCTTTTTTCCATTGTTCATTTACTAAGCAAGCTTTTGCGTGATCCTCTGATTTTTCATGTTTTCTTATTTTTTTTGAAAGTCCTTGCCAGTCGTTGATACCAGATATCCAGCCTGGTCCGTCCGATACTTGCCACCGTTCACAAAATAGCCAGCAAGGCTGACAATGTACCAACTTTAACTTAGGCGAGTAAGAAAGCCAAGTATTTTGAACTTCAATACCTGCCTTTGAAGTACTTTTATAATAGTTTTCTGAAAAACAAAGATTTTGTAAATCTCTTGGAAACGGACCTTTTGGTTGACAAGGTTCCATACACAATATTAACCTTTTTCGTTCTGCAGTAGGTCTGTCGGGAAAGTTGGCTTTGTCGGAGGGATACAACTTGTTAGAATTAGAATTAGCAGTTGTGTTTTTAATTATTTTGTTTGAAATTTCACTATCGATGATACAGGTTTCTGAGGCCATATCATAATCAGTCGATTCTATGTCACTCGTTTTATTAATACTTGACTGATACTCCTCACAAATGCCATCATCATCATCATAAGCGAATCCAATTGCCGATTTATCAGCCGATTTCTTTAATGGTAACATTTTCTTCATTTATTGACTTTTCAGACGTTGACGTTGATGCCTTTAAACTTGTATCTTTTGTTTGTAAAAAAACTAGTTAATTTTGGTATTTTTGTTAATTGTTCATCTCTTCTTTGTTTCTCATTTTCTTGTTTTCTTCGTTTATATGCACCACCTTCGTATCTTTTTTTTCTTGGCCAGCTTGAATTTTTACCTTTAAATAATTTTAGTTTTAAAACATATATTCTACCTTACCAACTATTTCAATTATTATAATCACACACTTAATACACTGAATATAAAGTACTTACTTACCTACTATTTTAATTATTATAATCACACACTTAGTACACTGAATATAAAGTATGTTTCGTTTGCAAGCAAAACTAAGAAAGAAAAAAACAACATACTTACTTAGTCAGTATTCCAGTAGTTCAATATTACCAAAATTATATTTCTCTTTACGTACTGTTTTTTTTTCACAAAATATATAAACTATATAAAAATAACTAAGACAAATTAACAATACAGCTTATTTTATAAACCACGAACTACACTGATGACTGATCAACAAAAACTAAACTGAAGCGCTCTGCAATAAGGGACGAGAAACGAGAAACCATTTTTTCCACTACTAGCTGTGAAGTTGACAATTATTGTGTCATCTAGCCAACTGAGAAGTTGAATTTCTCTATTAGTGGTTAATAGTTTTTTCTATTGTTAACCTAGGTCAATAATGGACAAATTCAAATGTTTTGAGAATTCAGGGATAATGGCTTAACAAAAACTAGTACAACATAATTTTGTATATCCAAGAGATTGTGTTTCACATATTTACTGCTTAAAATTACCTAACAAGATAAAATTAATTCAATAAAACTGTCATTAGTTTAAAATTCGCGCTCAACCAAAAATTTCTGATGACATAAGGAGTGCGTTCATAATATATGGGTGAGGTGAGGAGCGAAAACAGTGTCAGTGTCAGTCAGATGACGGAGTAAACGCCTAGGGAGAAATCAGTTTGAACGATTTGTAGATCGACACTATCAAAATTTGACATTGAAATGTTCTGTTTATTTTCCGTTAATTTTAGAAAAACGAGAATCGAGGAATGTTTTTACCTTCAACATTATCACCAGTGGAATTTGACAATCTTTTGTTGAAACTGGTAGCTAACCTTGACCCACATAGACAAATAATATATTACTTTCTCTATGGTGAAGCATATGTTAAATGTTTTATGAACGCTCACTTTGTACCCAAGTGTTGTGAACGCACTACCGCTGTAATTGTTCAAAGTAAAACATAAACCGCGTTTTGTGAAATTTTTGGATGTGATCGTATAATTGGTTTCGTTAATTCGTTGTACTTAATATTCGTGATTATGAACTATAGGAATAATGGTATTCTATTGCTGTGTGATTAAATTATACCTACGTGATTTTTATGATATTTTTTTATTTCTGATTTTTGTCTTAAATTTGGCTAGTAGTGGAAAAAAATGTATATACACCACGGTGGTGAAGACATTTATAAACCTCGCACCCTCGCGAAATAATTTTGGTGCTCGGTTGATAATAATAGTCTTCACCACCTTGGTGTATAATATACTATTTTACAACTATAAAGATAAAAATAAATGTACTAGCCACATGTTTGTAATGTATCTCTAAAGTATGAAATAAACTGAAAATTTATTCAAAAAACCTAAAAGAGGCCAATTTTTATTATCATTAGCAGATAGATGAGGGATGCGTAACTGATAATAATTATATCTCGTTTTGGAAGTGGGTGCTGCCATACTACCATTTACCGCGCCCTTGCAAATGTAGTAACTAATTGAAAGTAAATCAAATGTAGAATATTGAGGGTTTGGTCTGTAAAATAATGAATTTTTAGTTTAGTACTTTTTCGTTGCGCTGGCGCTTGGTGTCCCCAGGGCCCCCAAAACTACGGGGCCCTCCCGCAACAACGGGCCCTGCGGGTCCTTAGTTACGCCACTGATGGAGGCGTCATTTTTAAACCGAACGGCAACCGAAATGCTATATGAATAATTTATTGTTACGAAACAGCACACTGAGTCCCTAAATCCGACTCTGTCTAAGCCAGGTATGAAAGTTAAAATTATGGCGGGTGCGCAGGTTTTCTTATAACTGTTTACGATTGTGACTATCTTATCTAGACATTGTTTTTGTGAGCAGTCTTATCTAGAAAATGCGAGAGCCAATTGTTTTTGTGTAAGCCGCAATCCAGAATTTTCTAGTAAAAAAGGCACTAATATTTAAAAGGACCGATCATGGAGAGTTAGTTTAGTTGATAAAGTGATCGCGGCAAATAAACAAGATTACACCGAAATAGCGAACAGTGAAGTGTTGATATAAATTAATAATTAAGTTTGTGTGCATATAAATGAAATTTAAGTGATTAGTTAGGTATATATATAAATTAATTGTTAGTGAGTAGTTTAGTGTTTAAATAAATTAGTAAGTAGCCATACCGCGTGTTTAAAATTTATCTTACCCGTTTACTGTTTAAATAAATTAGAAAAACATCACATCATGTTCTCGACAAGTGAACCAATCAAAATTTATACAGTGTTGGGAACATTACGAGGGAACATACGTTTTACCTTCAATGTGTTAGAAAGAGACAAAATACATATAAATTGTGGAAAACGTGCAATACAAGAAGTTAATGTTAGAAATACAGATGTGTAATGGGAACAGTTTAGTTTATTATTTGAGACATAATAAGATTGTATGTACTATACTGATAGCTTAATGCAATGAACAATAAAAAAATCAACATTACTTAGTTATTATTGGAATAAATAACCTAAATAACCGTAACATGCGAAATAAAATTTGTATTAATAATAATATGTGTTTCCAAATATCTCAATTGTCATTTTTCGCTAACAGGATCTCATAAAGTGAAAAATACATGCCCAGAACGCCAGCGTTTTACATATTATTTTAGCTACTAACAGTATTGCCAATTTTCATTGTATATTTATATTAATTATAAAATGTATTGTTCTAACACGAGAACAAGTTATAAGAAGATTTTAACTATGATAGTTCAAGAGGTTGTAACAGATCAAGATATAATTAATTCCATCTATTCGTTAAATATTTTATTGTAATGCTGGAAATTGTTCTAGTTTTAAGTTTGGAAGCGGTTAAAACCTTTACTTTTTTTCAGATTTGGCAACGTGAAATTCGTCTCGAAACATCTGCTGTGTTTCGAATGTTAGTAAAAAAAATTGGTATCCTTATCGTTTGTATGCAAATGAGAACGAATTCTCTGTGTAAACACACACACACAGTACAAATTAAAAAAAAACGAAAATTAAACTAAAATCGAATTCTAATGCCTACAATTTTTAAATAAAAGTACCATTATGATATGTAATAAATTAAAAAATAGAACTTAATTCTTCAATGAGCTTAAATCAAATGTTCGAATAAACCCCCATTTTGAGCTGAGCAGTAACCGAGACGGTTATAAAATTCTTGACGAACACGTATGAGCATTTCAGGTGTTATTTGCATTCAAATTTGTAAAATTTGTTCCCTTAGTTCATTTAGAGAAGAGGCTCTGTTTTCTTGAAACCCATAAACTCTCGATTTTATATAACCCCAGAAAAAGAAATCGTTGGGATTCAGATCTGGAGATCTCGCAGGCCAGCTTATGTTACCATTCGTGGAGATTATCCGATTGGGAAATTGTGTACTTAGAAAAGTTATTGCTAGTCGATAATTATGTGATGCACAACCGTCATGTTGGTACCAGATATCATTGAAGTTGACACCTAATTGTATAAGGGCAGGAGTAATTTGATTTTCCAGTATGTCCAAATATTTCTGTCCGGTTAAATTGCCGTCAATAAAAAATGGTCCAATTAAATGTTCACCTAATATTCCAGCCCAAACATTTAACTTTTGGGGATATTGAGACCTATTATTGTAATGTTTGTGTAAATTTGTCCTTGACCAATATCGAATAACGGATGAATTATGTGCACCGTGTATGGGAAAAGTCGATTCATCTGTGAACAAAATATTTTTCGAAAAGTTTGCGTCCAATTGTATTCTTTCCATAACTATTTCACAAAATTCCATTCTACTAAATTGATCGCCTGGAAAAATTTCATGGCTCTTTTTCAGTTTGAAACTACGATAACCATTTTTTTTAATACACTCCGAATCGTTTTCGGATCAACATCAAAATCCTTTGCTAAATGAGTGGACGATTGTAGGGGATTATTTTCCACACTGGCACAAATTAAAATATCTCTATCTTCTTTTTCGGGTTTTGTTTGACGATTTTGTGTACGCGGTCCATGTTTAGTGGGATTGACACATCCATGCTCTTCAAAATTTTTTATAACCGTTCTCACTTATTTTTTGCTAATTGGTTGGGCATTTTCGAATGCCACAATAAACAAATTTTCTGCATTTCTCGATATGAATGACCCTGGTAGTACCATTTTAATGATAATCAAAATATTACTGTCAATGAATCTGTTTTAAAGTTTAGGAACTTTGAGGAATTTCAACTGTGGCAATTACTGGAGAAGAGAAGAGAAATAATATAAAAGGTTTTATGATTTAAAAAAATATTATTGGTTATTATTTCATATACATTTTTTAGGATTTCAAAGTTCATCTCTAAAACGAAATTTGAAGACTGGAGGGAGTATACGCATTCCAGGATCATGAATCATTTTAAATATTTCGGAAAATGGTTATATCATTGTCTAAAAATTCTTTTTCTTTAGACAACGGTTATATTTTTTCAAAAAAAGACTGTGTTAATTAAGTTTTAAGTATTTAACTTAATTAATACTATGTATACAGGTAAATTTCTTTAATTATATGATAATAATTTAAATCCTTTTACTAAAATAATAAAATCATAAAGTGGTTTAAACAAATATAGCTAATACATATTTCCTCTTCTTTCTACAAATCTATATTGATATTCTGTTTTGTTCAGTGACCCGATATGAATTAATTATAGTCTTATTTTCATTATCTTGATACTACAATACTACACAAATACTACAATAGAACTCTCAATATATAGGGAAAGTTTTCCATGTCGTGTTAAATAATGTTATCAATATTTTAAATTATTTTTCGGTCCCAAACAATATAAATTCTGTGCGTGTTTTCGAGAACAAATAAAACGATTCGTAACATGCAAGTGTAATGATCGAGAAATTTTGAGTTGTACTTAGAGTTTGATCCAGATTCCAGTCCCGAAGTAATGCATCATTTTATTAAAATATAACAGGCCTTTTATAATATAAATGATAATTTCATCAAAGATATAAATATGTATAAATTTTGAATTAAACTAAAGAAGGAAATTCAATTATACTTACGAAAGAATTGTACAATTTTTGAAGAACTATATCGGTGTACGTTAGGATCGTGATTAACTTTTGACATTTCGGAAAATTCATTGACAATTATTGGAATATTTAGTAATTACCATGAAATTTCTGCGTTTCTTGAAGAATGTACTTGGGATTCAATTTGATTATTGTATATAATTTTAATTATGTATCCTTATAGATAAGAAATTGTATTTTGTAAAACAAAAATAGGGTTTGTTTGATGATTTGTAGGTTTGACACACAAACAGATTTGAATTTAACATACTGAATAGGTTATTTGTTAATGATTTTGAATTTTTTTATATAAAAATAAGTTCACTTGATTAAATAGGAAGATTTTAATTTGTGACAGTAACATGTCTTGATCAGTGATGACAGATATTCAATTGAAATATATTAGAAATGTAAGAGTGTCATTAAATAGCCTTTATAATTAAACGTATACAGTCACAGCTAGAAACTGGATACATAATATGGAATAATAATAAAAACTTTAATTTATATAATACTTAAATTTTATAGGAATATTTCATAAGTAACTGAACTCGCCTGAGATGAAATTATTAATAGCCGGCAAATATTTTGATAAAATAAAAGAAAGAAAATAATAAATTTTTTAAATATAATCAACTAATACAATACAATATATATATATATATATATATATATATATATATATATATATATATATATATATATATATATATATATATATATATATATATATATATATTAATACATTAAAATAAGGAAAATATGTATATTTGGATGTAATACTTGTGATACACACTGTATAATCAATAATTTGAAAGATTCAATATACAAATAAAATTTGACATTTCAATTTCGGATGACAATAATGCAGAATATACTTAATGATAGTTTTTATAACGATTTGAAAACAAAAATACAGATGTCTCTGCTAGCAAAACTGCAATTATAATAAAAGAATGAAAATCTCTCTTTGTTATAGGAAAACATAAATTTGTATTTAAAAAAAAAGAATTTTTTGGTAACCAGAGGAGAAGAGATTTATTTATGTAGAAAGTTTAGGCAGTTGAATTTGATATCCCCACGAGACAACATCGATATAAGAGTTGTCTCAAATTTATTCAAGACTATAATAGTAATTTATATGAATATTATCAGATCATTAAATCTTGCATTGTAAAGCCAGTGCGTGTATAATTCACAAAAGAATTACATCGTTAAAGTGCAAGTGGTTTTCCGGTTTCTAGATTATAAATTTAGAAAGTTGTTCCTGAATTCTAAATACGTTTTAGAATCCGAATGAGTTAACCAGTACCTAGTTGGTGAGTCCTGTCCAGATTATTTACATTATTTCTCGAGAATTAATAGGCCTTTCGTTAATATATTCCAAAAATAGATGCATCTTATGAAATAAATTGATCTAAATCACAGTAACGTTACCCAGACAACATTAGATATTCTATAAATATCCGTAGAATACTCATTTTGGCATATTGGAATATTCTTTAAAAATGCCAAGAATATCTTTATGCTTTTTGGAATATTCCTAGAAAGTGAAAATGGTAATATCCTAAATATTCAGAGAATATTCCCAAATGAATATTCTTTTTCATATTATATATAAGCTAGGATTATTCTGAGAATATTCAGAAAAGCATTTTCTAAGAATGTTATTCAATGAATGTTTCCAGAATATTCAATATATACTATGAATATTCGTGGTAGATTCATTTGGAATTTTGTAGACTTATTTCAAATTGTATCTTCAGGGGATATTCTCTGCGTATTCAGAATATTGCAGGAATATCCTAAGAATCTTAAGAACCATACATTTAATGGGAGGAGAGGGGAGGGTTAGTACATAGGATGCATGTAAATGCACTTTTTTCAAATTTCTGTAAATCAATAAATTTTCATAGCCTGATGAAATTCTCTACTCGACCATTCACTGGATGGTGGCTTCTAAAGTGAATAAAGTGGCACAGGCACAAATTGGATTCAGAACATGAGTCCAATAACATTAGTGGTTAACTCTGGTTAGACCTAAGAAAAAAATATATTTTAACTACCTAAGCATAATAAAATAAAATTCAATATTAAATTGTCCAAATTTTTATTAGACAAACATGAACTTTATAACTCTATACACTTTTAAAATCAATATTCCACTATAACTTGCATTTTATCGTTTTTAAGCCAAAACGACAGCGATTCACAAAATATATAAAGCAGGAATCTACTTGTTGAACATCAGTTTCGTAAAATAAAATATTTATAGATACTTACATTCTCTTCTGAGGAATGAAAAACCAAAATTGACCAAATACTTGTTTCGATAAAAAAATATAGGGTTAATCTTTTAAAATTTATAAATATTTATATGGCCCACACACTGCCGGTTAAGGCTACGTAACTGAGGTATAACTGAAAAACATCCTTATTGTTGACGTTTTTCAATCACATATATCAATTTTACCCGTTCGGGTAAGGCGGTGTTAAAAGCTGGCAGCGTGTGGATTCATAAACTTGCGTTATATCATTACAGTCACTAGAATGTATTGCGACGGCCTGAGATGAACGTGCCAGTTGCTGTAATGGTGTGGTATCTGCAATTATAAAAGTAATTGTAGTAATCATTTGTAGAAATTTTACAAATATAAGTATAAAAAATATCGATATTTCCTTAAATTTGTCACTATGCAGAATACATTACATCGACACTGGTATTCTGTACTGTCGCTTAAATACCAAAGCATATGGTGATTAATTATTGTATGTTCTTCTCATGTAAGTTTTTACCAGCCTCAAGTTCTTAAGATAATTTACTTGTGTAAATGAATGTTGAGTTAGTTTTATCAACATTTATAAATGTTTTAATTTTTTTGTTTCCATTATCTTAACACCAGGATATTCCCCTTATACAAATTCCAAGCAGGTATTAATTATGCGGCCAGATGACAAAGAGTAAACATCAATAACAGCTGATCATAATGTCTAATTAAATTTAATATTTACCAGACTGAGTAACTATTTTTGTTGGTGGATCATTCAATAAAATGTGACCTTTGCATTTTAACCATGGAAATAGGGCAGGCAGAGCTAGCTGAAACAAATGCTTGGGATATCCTCCTTTGGAAACAAATTTTTCCTTAATGTGAAGTTCACACAACCTATAATTTTATTGTAAAGCATTTGTAGTCAGTAGATATAGGGACGGTTGAGCCTGGGAACTTTTTGTGACGTCACATGACCACACCCTTTGACCTTGACCTATTTTTGGGGGTTTGGCCCGGGCCAATTGCCAAAATTTTTGGGGGTACGGGGTGACGTCACATGACCACGCCCTTTGACCTTTGACCTTTTGGGGGTTTGGCCCGGGCTGCCAAAATTTTTGGGTTAATGACGGTAGCGTCTACGGGGGTTATGCAAAAAGTTTTTTGGAGGTTTGGCCCGGGCCAAAATTTTTGAGGGTCGCTCTTATCAGTTTGCGGCTACGGGGGTTATGCAAAAAGTAAGTGTGTATGTTGTTACGTGTATAAGGTAGAGGGTGGTTTAGAAGAAGCGAATGGGTTTTTAAGGGTAGCGTCTACGAGGATTACGCAAGTAAGGGTGTATACAAGAACGGGGGTTATGCAAAATCTATCATCGTCGTCATTAACCTACATTATCCAATAGGTGTCGGTAATACAGTTACCTTGCCATCTTAGTCATTGCCATAACGGCGCTAACAAATATTTGTCATTCACCAGAGTGCCAAAACGGCCGTGGGTAGCTGGGGTAGCGAAGCTACTTTTTCCGTATACTGTGCATGTTTTCCGTTACATATAGGTCTAAAAAGACACATTTCGACGATCTGCGCACATGCTAAAAGGCCTTTCTTCATATCTCTGTTATTATTTGTCGGATTGGAGTCTAATAAACGCCGATATGATTGTTCGAATATTATCGTATACAGGATGTACAAAGATGCCATTAGGGCACTAGCACATATCTCTAGTAAATACACGTATGGCAATGACGGCAAGATTACCGACACCAATGTAGGTTAAATTTTGCATAACCCCTGTTCACACCCTTCGTAATCCCCGTAGACGCTACCCTTAAAACCCTCTTCGCTTCTTCTTATATACACCCTTACTTGCGTAATCCCCGTAGACGCTACCCTTAAAACACTCTTCGTGGCGTTTATTAGACTCCAATCCGACAAATAATAACAGAGATATGAAGAAAGGCCTTTTAGCATGTGCGCAGATCGTCGAAATGTGTCTTTTTAGACCTATATCTCTGTTATTATTTCTCGGATTGGAGTCTTAATAAACGCCAATATGATTGTTCGAATATTATCGTATACAGCAACCAGCCAAAATTCTGCAGGCAACTTGTTTGCATTCAATAAAAATACCGGAGATTATTATACCCAGATTTTACTATATTGGAAATAAACAAAGTACCCGTCCCAACTAACTCAAAAGTTGATGTTATTTTCCAAACAAATAGTGGTCTTTGTATTTTATGATAAAGCAACACAATACATTGAATTCAATGATGGATTTAAGAAAATTTTGAATAGATTCGTCGTTTATTCCACGTAGCTGAATTGGTTAAATTGCAATAAAAACGCTCCTGGTGGGGCATCCTGTATATACGGTATCTTACTACACCCTGTATCCAAACTGATGCGTCGTTTTCACAGTGCCAATGCTCTAACGACTGCGCATCATCTGTTCATTTCCTCGACCCCAAAACTGTGCAAAATGGTATATAAGAAACCACCCTTTTTGGTACATTCTGGTATAATTATTACTACACTCTGTATCTTTTTTTGTACATAAAAAGGTATCTTTACACCCTGTTCGAGTTACATCCTGTATATACGGTATCATTCTACATCCTGTTGCATATCTTCTATTAGGTCACTTCTTTAATCTCTACACCACCAGAAGCTTCGTCACAAAGTCTCCAGTCGGTGGCGACCAGAGTGCCCTTATAGCAAAAACATACACACTTATTTACTTTTTGCATAACCCCCGTTCTTGTATACACCCTTACTTGCGTAATCCCCGTAGACGCTACCCTCCCCCGTAGACGCTACCCTCCCCCGTAGACGCTACCCTTAAAAACCCCTTCGCTTCTTCTAAACCACCCTCTACCTTATACACGTAACAACATACACACTTACTTTTTGCATAACCCCCGTTCTTGTATACACCGTTACTTGCGTAATCCCCGTAGAGGCTACCCTTAAAAACCCCTTCGCTTCTTCTAAACCACCCTCTACCTTATACACGTAACAACATACACATTTACTTTTTGCATAACCCCCGTAGACGCTACCGTCATTACTTGCTAACCATCTAGAGACTTCTTCTACTTCTTGTAAACCCTCTGGAAACTTCTTCCTATCGGTAACCACCCATAGGCCATCCGCCTGTTCATCCGATAAAGTGTCACAGAACATACGTGTATTTACTAGAGATATGTGCTAGTGCCCTAATGGCATCTTTGTACATCCTGTATACGATAATATTCGAACAATCATATTGGCGTTTATTAGACTCCAATCCGAGAAATAATAACAGAGATATAGGTCTAAAAAGACACATTTCGACGATCTGCGCACATGCTAAAAGGCCTTTCTTCATATCTCTGTTATTATTTGTCGGATTGGAGTCTAATAAACGCCACGAAGAGTGTTTTAAGGGTAGCGTCTACGGGGATTACGCAAGTAAGGGTGTATATAAGAAGAAGCGAAGAGGGTTTTAAGGGTAGCGTCTACGGGGATTACGAAGGGTGTGAACAGGGGTTATGCAAAATTTAACCTACATTGGTGTCGGTAATCTTGCCGTCATTGCCATACGTGTATTTACTAGAGATATGTGCTAGTGCCCTAATGGCATCTTTGTACATCCTGTATACGATAATATTCGAACAATCATATCGGCGTTTATTAGACTCCAATCCGACAAATAATAACAGAGATATGAAGAAAGGCCTTTTAGCATGTGCGCAGATCGTCGAAATGTGTCTTTTTAGACCTATATCTCTGTTATTATTTCTCGGATTGGAGTCTAATAAACGCCAATATGATTGTTCGAATATTATCGTATACAGGATGTACAAAGATGCCATTAGGGCACTAGCACATATCTCTAGTAAATACACGTATGTTCTGTGACACTTTATCGGATGAACAGGCGGATGGCCTATGGGTGGTTACCGATAGGAAGAAGTTTCCAGAGGGTTTACAAGAAGTAGAAGAAGTCTCTAGATGGTTAGCAAGTAATGACGGTAGCGTCTACGGGGGTTATGCAAAAAGTAAATGTGTATGTTGTTACGTGTATAAGGTAGAGGGTGGTTTAGAAGAAGCGAAGGGGTTTTTAAGGGTAGCGTCTACGGGGATTACGCAAGTAAGGGTGTATACAAGAACGGGGGTTATGCAAAAAGTAAGTGTGTATGTTGTTACGTGTATAAGGTAGAGGGTGGTTTAGAAGAAGCGAAGGGGTTTTTAAGGGTAGCCTCTACGGGGATTACGCAAGTAAGGGTGTATACAAGAACGGGGGTTATGCAAAAAGTAAGTGTGTATGTTGTTACGTGTATAAGGTAGAGGGTGGTTTAGAAGAAGCGAAGGGGTTTTTAAGGGTAGCGTCTACGGGGGGGGGTAGCGTCTACGGGGATTACGTAAATAAGGGTGTATACAAGAACGAGAGTTATGCAAAAAGTAAATATGTGTATGTTTTTACGTGTATAAGGTATCTAGGGGGTGATTTAGAAGAAGCGAAGAGGGTTTTAAGGGTAGCGTCTATGGGGGAGGGGGGCGTCTACGGGGATTACGCAAGTAAGGGTGTATACAAGAACGGGGGTTATGCAAAAAGTAAATAAGTGTGTATGTTTTTGCTATAAGGGCACTCTGGTCGCCACCGACTGGAGACTTTGTGACGAAGCTTCTGGTGGTGTAGAGATTAAAGAAGTGACCTAATAGAAGATATGCAACAGGATGTAGAATGATACCGTATATACAGGATGTAACTCGAACAGGGTGTAAAGATACCTTTTTATGTACAAAAAAAGATACAGAGTGTAGTAATAATTATACCAAAATGTACCAAAAAGGGTGGTTTCTTATAAATCATTTTGCACAGTTTTGGGGTCGAGGAAATGAACAGATGATGCGCAGTCGTTAGAGCATTGGCACTGTGAAAACGACGCATCAGTTTGGACACAGGGTGTAGTAAGATACCGTATATACAGGATGCCCCACCAGGAGCGTTTTTATTGCAATTTAACCAATTCAGCTACGTGGAATAAACGACGAATCTATTCAAAATTTTCTTAAATCCATCATTGAATTCAATGTATTGTGTTGCTTTATCATAAAATACAAAGACCACTATTTGTTTGGAAAATAACATCAACTTTTGAGTTAGTTGGGACGGGTACTTTGTTTATTTCCAATATAGTAAAATCTGGGTATAATAATCTCCGGTATTTTTATTGAATGCAAACAAGTTGCCTGCAGAATTTTGGCTGGTTGCGAAAGGACATGCGCATGTGCTGAAAGTGCAAGATATTAAAATTATTTATATTGCGAAAGAATAAATCTTCTTTTAAGAGATATTTAAAATCCAATGACCTTGGCATTTTAGTAATGATTTATATTGTATTGAAATCTCACATTTGGGTTTTATGTCCCAACATGTATCTCGTTGAAAAAGTATTGAAGAGGAAACGTAACAAAATATACGTTAAATGGCTAGGCTTAGACAAAAAATATAACAGTTGGATATACGCCTATGATGTAGTATAGATCGAAATCTTTTTTATGAATACATTTTCAGCAAACAATGCGAACTTTGGTGGGGAGAGAGTTAAACATATAAATTGTTCAACATTAATTTAGAAGTCAGTAGTCATCATGAGTCAAGATTCTGGGTATTATAGTGAAGCTAGTGTTACAATGGCATGTAGTGGTAGTGATGAAGATTATGATCGTGATTTAGATCAAATTGTACGAAATTATGAAATTGCAATAAAAAAAGAAAAACATTATTTATTGCATACAGTTTTCAATGTTGGTCGATTTGAAGTTGGATGTATCCTGAGCCCTGCTAGAACTTTTGCACCTGCCATCATTTTATCATCATTTATCGAAACTATGGAACCTACCAAAATGTCCTTCAATACTATAGAATGGGATGAGATCATAGAGGTGCTTCGTAAAAGTAAAGAGTATTTCAATCCTCCAGATGGTGAGAAAAGTCCTGTCGTCAGCCCCATCATGTTTTATCAAGATTTTTGTCAAATAACTAAAGTCATTTATGATAATCAGAAATTTGTGGAAGTTCGTCAACATGATGTTACATTTTTCCTCGATCAAGAAGAAGTTGTAGAAATTCTACGCCTTCATGAGAATTTGCTTCAACACCACATTTCAATTTTAAAAAATGTAAACTTTTGTGATTTTTATTATAATATTATTAATTCATTGAAGTCATTTATACCTAATCCAATGTGTGGCTTTTCTAATTGTATAGATTTAATGTATGCAGTTTGTGATATTTGTTATGAAAACAGTTTAGTAGGGAAAGCACTTAGAGAGTATCTGTATTATTACAAAATCAATGTAATCAATGATTTAACATTATAAAATTTTGAAAATATTCTCTGTTTCATTTTAAATACCTAATCGATGGATTGTATATTACCATAACAACTTTCTGATGAAGAATCAGTATTAAAGCTAACGTCGAAAGTGAAGGATGATTCTCTTACTAATTCTACCTTTAGTTGCACCTGAGAAAATTGATCTGAATTATGCTGTGGAATATATTGAAAGATTTGGATATGTTAACAAGTCAGAACATGATATCACAGATATGGCATCGATTTTAAAAGACTTTCAAGAGAAATTCAATTTACCTGTAGATGGCACTCTAAATCCTGCTACTATTCAACTATTAGAACGTCCTCGATGTACTGTAGGGGAAAATGACCATAGCGAGCATTCGTATCGTGTACAGACAAAATGGCAAAAAACTAACCTAACTTGGTATTTTCCTCATAGCCATACTATATAAATACCCCGCTGGATCATCACCGTTACAGTATGACAATGCTATATGAAATAAACTTTAAGAAAAAAATTTCAGCTAATATTTCAGGGGCCCCATCCTTCTTACCACTGATATAGATAAATTTTATTCAACTATTACTATCCTACCTATAGTTATCAGTTATATAATTATAAATAACCATTTAGAATTTATACCACATATTCAATTGTTCTCGTTTCATCACCTTGTATAATTTCCTTATAATTATATCAACTTTGAAAAAGAAGGAAGTATGAGTATTATCATCGTTTTTAACTTATCAAACGAAAAGTTTTTTGCATGTATTTCAATCTACGCTAAATATATATATATATATATATATATATATATATATATATATATATATATATATATTAATTGAAACCTTTGAAATTTGCTGACGTACGCTAAAACCATTCTTAAAAGCTAAATTTTTAAAAGTGTTTATCGAATAACTTTTTTCAAATATGAAATACTGTTAAAACGTAGAATTTTTTGACCTCTTGACGTAACAAATACTAGTTACTATATAAAGACTACTTTCACTAAAAAGTGTGAACGGTTATCGTAATGAAAAAATTTGTAGATTTGATAATGAAGTTAACGACTGAAATTGATGTTATTTTTCATATGATGATAACACGCTTCTGCTGAATGATAACGGACACGTGACGAAATTAGGTAATAACGAATGATTCACAACATTTGTTGACGTTGATTCTTCAAGGCTTTTAATTTGAAATACTATTCTTAATGAAAGAGTAAAAATCATTTTAGATTTTTGAGGTGTACATAATTATTCATAGCTTCTTATATGAAAGAGTATTCTTCATATCCATAGCCATCGCAAGGTACTTACCAAAGTTAAATCCGAGAAAACACTCATTTGTTAAACTCATTGCCTCCAGACGAAGCACACAAAGATTGAATAGGAAATACATTGCTTCAATTGTTTTTTTATTTTTGTAAAATACTTTCTATAAAAAGAATGAAAATGTCACGTGAAAAGAACAAAGAGTATTCTTTATAGAACCCTCGCAATCCAATTTTACTAAAACAACGTTGAATCCACATTTTTCACTTTATTTTCAGATGAAGAGTTTGGTAGATCTATGTATTAAGATAATTTGTAATCGTATTACTAGAATTTCAAGTTTTCTTGTACAAGCTCAAATTCCTCAGTTTTTGAAAATAAAAATTTCTCGAGAATTTCGTACCTATAAATGGTTGCAGATAAAAGAAGAAAGTGATAAATCTGATCACTGTGATGCTATATTGCTTGATTTTGAAAATGAAACAAAAATTTCTCGGGGAAATCAGGTTGTGAAATATAAATAATTGAGTCTGTGTCATAGTACAGAGCTCTTTCACCCACCTGATCCAGGTAGCTAAATAATTTTAATCTGGCTAAAGTTGTAACGTAGGATGCCAAAATATAAATAATTTTAATATCTTGCACTTTCAGCACATGCGCATGTCCTTTCGCAACCAGCCAAAATTCTGCAGGCAACTTGTTTGCATTCAATAAAAATACCGGAGATTATTATACCCAGATTTAACTATATTGGAAATAAACAAAGTACCCGTTCCAACTAACTCAAAAGTTGATGTTATTTTCCAAACAAATAGTGGTCTTTGTATTTTATGATAAAGCAATACAATACATTGAATTCAATGATGGATTTAAGAAAATTTTGAATAGATTCGTCGTTTATTCCACGTAGCTGAATTGGTTAAATTGCAATAAAAACGCTCCTGGTGGGGAATCCTGTATATACGGTATCTTACTACACCCTGTATCCAAACTGATGCGTCGTTTTCACAGTGCCAATGCTCTAACGACAGCGCATCATCTGTTCATTTCCTCGACCCCAAAACTATGCAAAATGGTATATTTTATGACTACACCCTGTATATAAGAAACCACCCTTTTTGGTACATTATGGTATAATTATTACTACACTCTGTATCTTTTTTTGTACATAAAAAGGTATCTTTACACCCTGTTCGAGTTACATCCTGTATATACGGTATCATTCTACATCCTGTTGCATATCTTCTATTAGGTCACTTCTTTAATCTCTACACCACCAGAAGCTTCGTCACAAAGTCTCCAGTCGGTGGCGACCAGAGTGCCCTTATAGCAAAAACATACACACCTATTTACTTTTTGCATAACCCCCGTTCACACCCTTATTTACAGAATCCCCGTAGACGCTCCCCTCCCCCGTAGACGCTACCCTTAAAACCCTCTTCGCTTCTTCTAAATCACCCCCTAGATACCTTATACACGTAAAAACATACACATATTTACTTTTTGCATAACCCTCGTTCTTGTATACACCCTTATTTACGTAATCCCCGTAGACGCTACCCTCCCCCGTAGACGCTACCCTTAAAAACCCCTTCGCTTCTTCTAAACCACCCTCTACCTTATACACGTAACAACATACACACTTACTTTTTGCATAACCCCCGTTCTTGTATACACCCTTACTTGCGTAATCCCCGTAGACGCTACCCTTAAAAACCCCTTCGCTTCTTCTAAACCACCCTCTACCTTATACACGTAACAACATACACATTTACTTTTTGCATAACCCCCGTAGACGCTACCGTCATTACTTGCTAACCATCTAGAGACTTCTTCTACTTCTTGTAAACCCTCTGGAAACTTCTTCCTATCGGTAACCACCCATAGGCCATCCGCCTGTTCATCCGATAAAGTGTCACAGAACATACGTGTATTTACTAGAGATATGTGCTAGTGCCCTAATGGCATCTTTGTACATCCTGTATACGATAATATTCGAACAATCATATTGGCGTTTATTAGACTCCAATCCGACAAATAATAACAGATATATGAAGAAAGGCCTTTTAGCATGTGCGCAGATCGTCGAAATGTGTCTTTTTAGACCTATATGTAACGGAAAACATGCGCAGTATACGGGAAAAGTAGCTTGGCTACCCCAGCTACCCACGGCCGTTTTAACACTCTGGTGAATAACAAATAGTTGTTAGCGCCGTTATGGCAATGACGGCAAGGTTACCGACACCAATGTAGGTTAAATTTTGCATAACCCCTGTTCACACCCTTCGTAATCCCCGTAGACGCTACCCTTAAAACCCTCTTCGCTTCTTCTTGTATACACCCTCACTTGCGTAATCCCCGTAGACGCTACCCTCCCCCGTAGACGCTACCCTTAAAACCCTCTTCGTGGCGTTTATTAGACTCCAATCCGACAAATAGTAACAGAGATATGAAGAAAGGCCTTTTAGCATGTGCGCAGATCGTCGAAATGTGTCTTTTTAGACCTATATGTAACGGAAAACATGCGCAGTATACGGGAAAAGTAGCTTCGCTACCCCAGCTACCCACGGCCGTTTTGGCACTCCGGTGAATAACAAATAGTTGTTAGCGCCGTTATGGCAATGACTAAGATGGCAAGGTAACTGTATTACCGACACCTATTGGATAATGTAGGTTAATGACGACGATGATAGATTTTACATAACCCCCGTTCTTGTATACACCCTTACTTGCGTAATCCCCGTAGACGCTACCCTTAAAAACCCCTTCGCTTCTTCTAAACCACCCTCTACCTTAGACACGTAACAACATACACACTTACTTTTTGCATAACCCCCGTAGCCGCAAACTGATAAGAGCGACCCCCAAAAATTTTGGCCCGGGCCAAACCCCCAAAAAACTTTTTGCATAACCCCCGTAGACGCTACCGTCATTAACCCAAAAATTTTGGCGGCCCGGGCCAAACCCCCAAAAGGTCAAAGGTCAAAGGGCGTGGTCATGTTACGTCACCCCGTACCCCCAAAAATTTTGGCAATTGGCCCGGGCCAAACTCCCAAAAATAGGTCAAGGTCAAAGGGTGTGGTCATGTGACGTCACAAAAAGTTCCCAGGCTCAACCGTCCCTATATCTACTGTAGTCATTCCAAACAAATCTGCACAGTTACAATCTTCCAACCATAAGTGTGCCCTAAAGTATAAATAAATGTAGGTATTCACATGTCTATAAAACAAATCAACTACTAATTTAAATTGAATATGTCTTATTATTCAACATATTTTTTGCTGAACAGGGCTCGTCAGCAGAAAGTTTATTGTAGTACATATTATTATTTCATGTTATTAAAGGCAGAGGGACAGATCAATGTTAGAAACCAAAAACATAGAATTACACAACTTACAATACATAGGTGCATGTAAAGTAAAATGTAAAATATTAAAAAAGTAATATATACCTATAATATATTGCATATAGAAACAATTACTCTTACCTCACAGGGTCTTTGGGAAATCCAAACATAATTATTCCTTCTCCTGTTCTTGAGTGACATCAACGAACTGCACAAGTTATTCATCCCATAACAAATACAATAATTTCTCACTAAAAGTTCCACTAGTCACGATATCGTTGAAAACAAAATAAACTTTAATAAAAGCACAACAATATTTTATGGTTAACATGAAATATGACATTGACATATAACTTATTTGAAAGTTGAAACATGGCGTCTATCACACGTCACACCTTCCCATTCGTAAAATGAACTGTCGAAAAGTCGAAGATTCGCCAGTTTGTGTTGGTGTATTCTTTGCTAAATATTAAAAATGTGGATATTTTATTTATAATATATTTAAGCTATGGGTGGATGTCAATCCACTCCAGTTCATAGGTTGATATTAGATAAAACTGAAGAGAAACGAACCTATTGACACTTGACTTTGAGCATGTCAGGCTTAAGCCCATCACAGACACATGATATAAGAAATTAACCAATAAACGTGTGTACAGAGAACGCCAGTTGCATTTTAATTGGCTGGCGGCTTTTTATTGACGCGATTGGGTACCTGTCTTGATTTGGCTTTAC
This sequence comes from Galeruca laticollis, assembly GCA_963921935.1. NCBI lineage: Eukaryota > Metazoa > Arthropoda > Insecta > Coleoptera > Chrysomelidae > Galeruca > Galeruca laticollis. The sequence goes on along the minus strand of OY998175.1, from coordinate 164,256,791 downwards.
GCTGAATGTTATAATTATGATTTATATCTTTGTTCTCTTTTTATCACACGACGATATGACGAATAACATTATACCCACACCGTATTAACCGTTTATGTAGTGTTCATATCGAGCATGTTTTTATATCTTTTTCTTATCTTATAATCTCTAACTGAACTTCAATGAGTTTAATACATGGTTAATTTGATATATTATATTTATTATTTCTATGAAGGCTATTTTAACTATTTACACCTATGCGTAGGGTTGAATATCCGGATAAATGTTTGAACTATAACTTTCGTCCCATGTGAAAAATAATATTAATTTTCTTTAATCATAAGTAAATATGCTTAAAAGACTATGCTAGGAATATTCAGTTTGGTAATATTCTTAAATGAATATTGTAAGAATATTCAATTTGATAATATTCTAAAATGAATATTTTAAGAATATTCATCAAGAGTGTTCTGTGGATATTCACTAAGGAATATTAATAGAATATTCAAAAATAATATTAATATTATAAGAATATTCTTAGTTGATTCGGAATATTCTCATACTTTTTGGTGTATTTAAAGATTATTCTATGAATATCCCATGTTGTCTGGGTACACATATAAAATTCAACGTCAAGTGAAGAAAATTTTGGAATAGACAATTTGCACGGAAATTTGAGTATTTGACATTGATATACATCAAGTATAAAATCAGACATTTTGAACTTTTGATAAAAATATTTAGCTAGTAGATTTCTAATATAGGTTGTTTTAGTATTAAGGTTGAAAGAAAATTCTATCCTTGTTTTTCGTTTATAATATTTTTGAAAAGTTATAATTTTCTTTTGTAATTTGTTATCTGATCATATATTATATAAATTTGAATTCCAACTCACTTTGGTACTCATTTCATATCTATTCTCATTGTGTTTGATAATTTTCATGCTATAGAAAATTTGATATAATAAGTGACATTTAGTTAATTTCCAGTGACAGTAAAATCATATATGTCATAAGATAATTTAATTGTCTTGTAGTATATTGAACAAACAGTTACTCTAGATTTGGAATAGCGTAATACTTAATTTGGAGAATTCATTGAAATTTATAAATTTGAATTATTATTTAAAATCTTTGATCCCACCCTGAGATAAGAGTGAGTAAGTCGATTGTGTATTGATTTATCTTTCAAAGTACAAAATTTGATATTCATCTGAGCCGGGCATATTAATTTGACAACTGCTGTCAAAATTCAAATAGCTTATATTCATTGGTAAAGGTGTGTTCACAATAGTGTAGTTACAATCAAAAATTGTGATAACATCGACAAATAATATTCATATCGTTAAATTCATATATAAACTATTAAATTACTATAAAAGAATACAAAATAGTTTATATAACTATAATAGAATATAGTATATATATATATATATATATATATATATATAAATATATATTAATACATATCCTCTATCTAAATTCTATAGAAAACATTGAAATAAAGAAAATATGCTTATTTGGTTGTAATACTAGTGATACACACTGTATTATCAATAATTTGAAAGGTTCAATATACCAATAAAATTTGACATTTCAATTTCATATGACATTGCTGCAGAATAGACCTAATGACAGATAGATTTTAAAACGATTTGAAAAACCAGAATACAGATGTCTCTATTAGCAAATGACACTTATAAATAAAATAATGAAAATCTCTCTTGGTATATAAAAACGTAAATCTGTAATTTAAAAAAAAAAAAGAATTCTAGGTAACCAAAGGAGAAGAGAATTATTTATTGAAACATTTTAGGGAGTTGAATTTGAAATCCCCATGAGACAACATCATAATAAGAGTTGTCTCAAATTTAATTTTGAATATTAGGGAATTTATATAATCGTTATCAGTTCAACATATCTTGCCTTTTGTAAAGCCAGTGCGTGTACTATTCACAAAGAATTACCGCTAAAGTGCAAGTGTTTTTCGCGTTTTCTAAATTATTGATTTGGAAACGTTTGTTCCGGAAATTCTAAAAATACGTTTTAGAATACGTACGAGTATCCAGTTTGGTGAGTCCAGTCCATATTATATATTATTCTCGAGAATTAATAGGCCTTTGATCAAAATTATTTCGAAAATAGATGCATCTTATGATTAAATTATAGTAATGTTACTTATATAAAATTCTACGTCGAGTGCAGACAATTTTGGGAACAGACAATTTACAAGAAAATTTACGTATTTTACATTGACAGATATCAAGTATAAATTTAGACATTTTGAACTTTCGGTTAAATTATTTAGATCGGAAATTTCTAATATAGATTGTTTTTAATATTAAGGTTTGATAGAAAATTCTATCTTTGTTTATGCGTTTTATGATATTTTTGTAAGTGTTATTTTGATAATATATTATATAAATTTGAATTCCAAATCTCTTTGGCTCTCTTTTCATATTCATTTTCATTATATTTGATAATTTTATACTATAGAAAATTTAGTATAATAAGTGACATTTAGTTAATCTCCTGACAGTAAATTCATATATGTCATAAGATAATTTAAATTGTCTTATAGTGTATTGGATAAACAGTTACTGTAGATTTGAATAGTGTGATACGTAATTTAGAAATTATTTGGAAATTTACTAATTTGAATTATTAGTTGAAATCTTTAATCCCTCCCTGAGAAAAGAGTGAGTTGATTGGTGTTGTATTGATTTATCTTTCATTATATAAAATTTAATATTTATTTAGCCGTGCATATTAATTTGACAACTGCTGTCATTAAAAATTTTATAGGTTATATTTAGAGGTAAAGGTATTTTCATAATAGTGTAGTTATTATCACAAATTGTGATGACAGCTACCAATTAAATTCAGCATCATATAAATTCATATTCATATATAAAATATAATAACATTAGTAAAACACATTAGATATACTATAATTTGGCACCCGAACGTGGGGCAAATATTATTAAAGAACATTGCATATATTATAATATATATATATATATATATATATATATATATATATATATATATATTATAATAAATTTATAATATAATTTTATTATTTTTTATTATTATATATTTGTTTATTTATGTTTGTTTAGTTGTTTTGGCTAGCTCAGTTATTTATTTATTAATATTATATTCGGGAGCATGAGACTCGTTCTACCCTTCGAGTTCTGGCATTGATTGATTTATTCTGCTTACGTAAATAAAAACACATTACTTCCAATGATTTAATTTTTTAAAAGAAAATTTTATTCAAATATATATATAAAACAGATACGCCGGTGACATTACCAAACCACAGTCATAAATGAGAACATACACCATCCTATGCGCATGCTCAAATAAATGCGAATGGATGCGAGAGAAACCGAACGTTTCTTAGAAACGCTTAGCAGTTGCGTGAAAATCATATACATATTCTCAAACAGCTGCTGTTCTTTAATATATAAGATATGTGGATCATATATAACTTAACTTTTAATTAACTGAAACCGTGTTTTATTTCTAACACAAAACTAACTCAACAATTTCAAATACAAGACTAATATTTTTATTATAAACATGAATTTAAATAACACACACTAAGCAATTCTACAATAATATAAATACTTAATCAGCACAATATACTGTCCACCTAAGGGTAATGGCGTAGGTGACACCTCCCCCTTTAGAAGGAAGCTTCTCCTGGAAGCTGGATCCCATCTTCAGTTGACCCCTGGTGACTCTTACTCGTCCTTCCTGAATGTTTCCTCCTTTACATGATCCACAGGAAGGCCACTATCAATGCTGTATAAAGAAGAATAGTCCAAATACTGGGAATGTGCAAATTATGGTTTTCCGTGAATATTGGCGTTACCAGGTGATTTGGAATATCCTTTATTTTTAAACTTTTTAAATCAATCTTCATTGGAGAAAGGTGTAATTGATTTAATTTCAAATTTGATTCATTTATTTCAAAAGGTTGTCCAAAAGTTTTTTGTTGAAATATAAACTCTTGATTTCTAAATATAATTTTACATGCTGAATTTTCAATTAAATAAATGCCTTCAAGAGTTTTCACTTCAGTTTCTTGCTTACATTTTATGATTAATTTTTCTCCTACTGGAAATATTGCCAAAAATTGATTGACAAAATGTAGAATTTCCTGCTAGCAATATGTTTTCTTCGCACCCATAATTATTATTGTCTTGCAAATTGTTAGGACATTGAAAAATATTGCCGCGAGTGCAAATGTCATTTAGAGGTTTAACGACTTTAATTGATTTTAGTAAAATTTTTGAATTCGGTATTAATGTTACGTATTCTGATTCAATTTCTGTAGGTATAGGTAACATATAAAAAATTAGTGTTTTTAAATGAAACTCAAGGTCTAATATGAGCATATTCCACGAAGTAAGGGTCGAGACAGTCAATTACATATAAAAAAGATTATATAAAATATCATAATTAATAGGTATCGATAAAAAATATTGTATTTGATTATTTTCTACTTTGCAAACTACGTCTATGACGGCTTCAAATTCTAAAATGTTTTTATGTTTTAATTCGAAAGGTAATTCCGCTTGATAGTAATAATGCACTTTTTGCAACTCTGCAAATAAGTCGTCAGATTTTATAATACTTGGATGTAATGTTTTAAGTTTACAGAAGGTTAATGAATTTTTTACTGTTTCTAAAACGTCTAAAATTACATTGAATGTGATAAGAAGTTCGTTGAATAGCTGTTCCAAATAAATAATATTTTCTGCATTTGCTTGAAAATCTAAAATATCTCTTATCTCAAATATTTTCGTTTTTAATATTTTTTCATTATACTGGATGTCCTGAATTGTCTTATTCAAATTATCAATTTTTTGGTGACTAACAGAATATTGCATTTTAATTTGAGTTTGCAAGTTTTCTTGATTTTGTTTTAAATGTTCCAGAATTGAATTGATTCTTTCTCCATCTTCAGAGTCCAAATTTCCCGTAATTGTTTTTACTATTGATCCAAGACCGTTAATTAACCCTCTCTTTGGCCTATCTAAGGTTGAATGAATCTTAATGTTATCAAATTTATCATATATACTATTCTTAGTGTACTCTATTATATTTACAATATTTTCTGTTTCAGTTAGAAAAAATGTATTATTAGACATATTATATTTAACGTGATTATATTGTATACTTATTATATTCTACTAATACATAGTGGACTTAAATTATAAAAATGAACGAAAGTATGACTGGATTTCTGTAGTTTGGCATATCCAAGATTTATGGGAAGTATTCCCAAGTTATGAGTATTATCTTTTATTTTGACTGTTGCGTCTCCGACGGTGACGAACCTGAAATGAATTTATATGGAGTCTTTTTAGGACGTTTTATGTTTGAAAGATGAATATTTTCTGAAGTATTTTTGTGTCTAGCAGCGATTTTTGCTGTTTTTAGTCGGATATTTTTGCTTTTAATTTCCTCACTTTTATATTTATTTTTGGTTTTACCTTGTGCCTGTTTATTACGTACATACACTTTAGTGGGTATTGTATCTGGTAATTCTTCTCGGCTTTTATTGGCTTTAGAGATTACTTTTGATTTGTTTTCCTGTAATTTCTGATTTAAATTCGAGTATAAGATTTTCATTTGATCTTAATGATTTTGTATATAATTATTAACTACTTGTGGATCTAATTCTATATTGAAGGGTGTATTACTATCTTATTATAGGCTAATAATGCATAGAGTATTTTATTTTCAATAGTCTCATTTTTAAAATATTTTTGATTATTCAAAAGTCTGATGTGTTAATAATCGTAGAGTGGAATCTTTTGGCAATTCCATTCGATTCTGGATGTTGAGAACTTATAAAATGAATTTTAATTTTATGCGTTCCTAATAATTCCTTTAGAACAGAATTTTTTAACTCAGTTCCATTATCCGAAATTATTTGTTCTGGTATACAATTAGACTATGAGCTACTTCTATTCCTTGTCTAGATTTTACTTCATACATTTGACCATATTTAGAAAATGAATCTATTATCGTAAGATATTTACTATTTTCTAAGGTTATCGTGTCTAAATGCAAAATTTGGAAAGGTTTAGTAGCTGTTGGAGTAACATTTAAAAATGGTTTTATTGGTTTTCTATCATATTTGCTTAACTGGCAAACTTCGCATTCGTTTATATAAGTTTGTATAGATGCTCTTTGATTAGGCCAATAATACAAAGCTTTTAATTGATTTTCAGTTTCATCTAGACCTCTATGATTAGTCTTACCCTCGTGGTAATTTTGAATTAATTCTTTAACTTCATTTAAAGGAACATCTATTAATTTTTTATTACATTTAACAAAGTCAATTTGTGAATCTTGAAAGTGATTTTGTAGAATAACACTGACTTTTTCATAAATTGGGTCCTCTAAATAAATAAAATATTTAGTTTTAGGTACTATGTATTCTTTCACGAAATTAATCACATCTTGCTCAAAATTATTTTTTGATAATTGTACAATAATTCTTTGTTTATTTTCATACAGTTTTATAATAGTGGGTACGGCTGGTTCGAAATTTACTTCTGTAAATATTAATTGATTTTCACCAATATTTTTATCGCTGAATCTGAAATCGGTATACCGATTACAGGATTTTCTTCATTTGTATGAACTGTGTTGTCTTCGTCATCATCCTCATTATTGTTACTTTTATTATCCGTTTCAACTATCACCGATCTATAATCATCGGGAGATGAGAGTGTTTTATTAAATTTGTCCATATAAACTTACAAATTTTTAGAATAATGGGGTTCTTGTAATTCAGTTTCATTAATATTTATTTGAATTCGGGACAAACAATCGCTATTGGTATTTAAAGCACCTTTTTTGTATACGACATCATAATCATATTCTTCAAGTTTCAAGCGCCATCTGACAAGTTTTGAACTTGTATCTTTAAGTGAGAATAACCATTGAAGTGGTTTATGGTCGGTAACTATTGTAAATTTTCTGCCAAAAAGATACGGTCGGAAGTATTTCGCTGCCCAAACTATGGCAAAAAGTTCTTTCTCGATTACAGAATAGTTGCATTCTGAATCATCTAAGGTTCAGCTTGCGTAAGCCACCGGTAAATCAGAGTCTATTTTGCATTGACTTAAAACAGCACCTAAGGCATAATTGCTGGCGTCTGTGGTAAGGTTAAAGGGTTTTGTAAAATCTGGCTATTGAAGTATTGGTTCATTTATCAACAGATTTTCACACATTTCAAAACATTCTACATAATCTGAATCGTTTACATTGATAATTGCATCTTTTTTCAATCTGATAGTTAACGGTTTAGTTAATTTTGAAAAATCTTTTATTAACTTTCGGTAATACCCTAGCAGTCCAAGGAATCCTTTTAATTGTTTTGAATTTTTTGGTATCGGAAATTTTTGAATTGCTAAAATTTTATCTGGGTTCGGTTTTACACCTTCTGGCGTGACAATATGTCCCAGATATGCAACTTGTTTTCGCAAGAATTCGCATTTATCAATTTGTAATTTAAAATTAGAATCTCTTAATCTATTCAATACTTCTTTTAAATTTGTTATGTGTTCTTGTAAACTGGTACTGAACACAATTATATCATCAAGGTACACCAAACATTCCTCGTTCTGTATACCTCTTAGGATATTGTCCATGACCCTTTGAAAGGTTGCAGGAGCCCCTTTCAGACCCATGGGCATGCGCACATATTCATAGTGCCCATTTTCAATATTAAAGGCTGTTTTAGGAATATCCTCCTCAGCCATCTCGATCTGATGGAAACCTTTTGTTGTAAAATATTGACAATGTCCAAGCTTATCTAGTAACGTTATAATATCGGGCAATGGATATCGATCTCCAATTGTAATCTCATTCAGTTTTCGATAATCAACAACGAGTCGATACTTTGTCTTTTGAGAAGCATCTAGCTTCTTTGGAACTATGCAGATATTGCTCGACCACGGAGAGCTGGACGGCCTAATAATATTATCATTTAACATTTTTTGAATTTGTTTTTGAATTTCCGTTCGGTGAATCTCAGGATATCTGTATGATTTTGAGTGAATAGGTATATCATTAGAAGTTTTAATATGATGTTTTATTTTACTTGTGAAAGTAAGCTGATTTCCTTCAACATGAAAAATATCACTATACTCTTGAACTAATTTTAATAAAGATTGTTTCTCTTCGAAATTCATATGTTCAGTTCTAACTTTCGAAACATCAAATTTAACATTTTCAGAATAAATATTATTAAAATTTTGGGCTGAGAGTTTGTTCGTACTCATCGAATGTCTCAATACTTATAGAAGGGCTTAAGTCTACTCGAAAGTTGGATTCTGAAGGATTTAAAATTGTACATAAAGCTATATTATTTTCAACTTTTGTTAAACATTCCGGGATTTGTAATTTCCCAATTCGTCTATATGGTATAATTACATTACCATTTTTACATTTTCAATATTTAATTTAATTACTTGCTCACAACGTGGATGCACTACTATACAATTCGTGGATCCAGTTTTATTGTCAAAGTAATTCATTTTAATTTGACTATAAGGAGTCATAAGCAAATTATTATTTAAGTCAATAATTGCATTAAGTATTTTTAAATTATCTAATCCTAACAAACAATCAAAATGATCGTGAAATTTGAAAACGCAATATTCTAAATTAAGCGGTTTCCTATAATTAAACATTTTTGGGATTGTAATAAAAGTGCAGAAATTTTGTTGACTGCTACCAAAGGAAGATTTTACATGGAATGGTTTCATGACATAAGGTTTTTTGAAATATTTTTCAGCTACAGCTGGTGTCACAAAAGATCTTGTCCTACCAGTATCAATTAAAACTTTTAGATTTTGTTCTGGGAAAATTATATAGGGTAACACACTTTCTGAATTATTTAAGTTTAACAATTCGATAATGTTTAATTTGGTTCCGAGGCTGGTGTCTCTAAAAAATTATCGGATTCATCATTAATACAATCGGAATCGTCTTTATTATGGAGTTCTTCCGAGATAAAATTTCTAGGTTGATTAGGATTGTGTTGGAACCTATTTTGATAGTTTTGGGGTTGGGGTCTAGGTGTGTTTCTGGTATACATACTCATTCGAGTTGGATTTGAAAATCTTTGATTTTGATTAGGTTTAAAAACGTTATGACCATTATTAGAAAAACTTGTATTATTCCTATTAGAAGAATTATAAGAAGTTGATGGACGATTTTGGGAGTTTGATGCGGGATTTCCATTAGTGTGTCGATAATTCTGCATAGAATTTGGCTTAGGAGGTGGCTGCCTATGTGCCACATTATTTTGGAAATTGGCTTTATTTTTATGCGAATAATTGCGTATTTAAATTTGAAAAAATATTTTTTGGATGATTATTCTGGGTCATATAAACTTGAAAATCATTTGTAAGAACATTTAAAGCAATATTTGAATTTTCTGGATTTTTCGTACGCATTAATGTACCTAAAGGTTCTTTTAAACCGCGTAGCAATACTCTGAGTGCCAAATTTTTAAAGTAATTTCCTAAAATTAAATGTTCATTCACATTAGAATGTGTGATGAGATAAGAAATTTGAAGATTTAATGAATGTTGAATTCTATTATAAAATTCGAAAGGCGTTTCATTACCTTGTTTCATTTCTGAAAGTTCTATATTTAATGTGTAAGTATCTCTCTTATCAGCATAAGTATTAAGAAGTGCATCTTTTAGATTTTCCCAATCTTATCGTACAAGAAGAAATGTTTATAGCTGCTTCAGCTTTTATTTTTGCTAAGATGCTGGACATCAAATATTCATTTTGAAAATCCCCTACATCTACAGTATTATAAAACTTACTAACTAATTTCTCTGAAATTTCAATAAACCTAGGAAGTAATGCATTGTTTCCATCAAATTCTGGTATCATATCCAGATATTCTTTTTTCAAAATAGGTAATTGTGGAGTAGCCATTTTATTAAAATTATTTATGGGAAAAAGTTTTGGTGATGTTAAGGTTAATTTTATTTTAGTGTTAAAAGAGTTTGAGCCTGAATTTGAATTATTTGAATCAGAATTTGAGTCAGAATCGTCAGACATGTCAGAAAAATAATTAATATTCCCTCTATATGACATAAAAACACTTACAGTAATAGAACGAAGATCCTTTCCATTGGCTCGGACTGCACAGGAACAACCAATCTCCTCTTGATTCTTCCGGTTTCTCGCACAACACAGATCTTCTAGTTGAGTTACTCAGTTCGCCCAACTAAGAGTTCCAATAATTAAAATTCACTTGTTCGAATAGTCAACGTAGAAACGAAACGAATGTTATATGCTTTAACTTTCGATTGAGTATCCTACTGACTGCGCCACTTAACTTTTAATTAACTGAAACCGTGTTTTTAAAAACTAACTTTATTTTTAACACAAAACTAACTCAACAATTCCAAATACAAGACTGATATTTTTATTATAAACATGAATTTAAATAACCTCGTAACAAACACAAACTAAGCAATTCTACAATAATATAAATACTTAATCAGCACAATATACTGTCCACCTAAGGGCAATGGCGTAGGTGACATATATATAATTTATATTACAATTTATATTTGAAGAGTGGAAGTACCAAAGGCACTAAGTACCAAAATCTAAATATTCTGAGTATTTTCTTAAAATGGTTCTAAATGGCGTCGCCAATACCTCCTCAAAGGTTCTAAGTGCTATCTAATTTCTTAGCTTATATAAACGAAAATAAGATGGCGCTGGGTACTACCGTCCAGGAGGTTTTATGGAGAAAGGTTATAAGTGCCAATGTTTACTCACAGTAAAAGTACGTCTTAGTTTGTGTGTGTATTGGGCTGAATTTACGGTGTAATCATGGAAATTGATCCAGAAAAGAATAAAGGAAGGTCTATAGAAGAACAAAGGAAGAAAAGGCATGCTGGAAAGACATATCTTAAGAGAAATAAGACTGAAGTTGGTCACAAAAATCCGCCTAATGAACAGGTAAGAAAGTTTAGGTTATGGCGGGAGAGTGTAGTGATGGCGGGAATGTGTGTAGTAGTTTAGGGAGCTTACACAAATGTTTTTGTTTGAAATGCTAGGGGGACATAATGTTTCGTACCAATGAAAATAAAATTAGTTTGTTCGTGGGATTCCACTTAACTGTGTGCATTCCTTTTTCAGGTGCAGTGCAAATGCTATTATGACTGCAAAAAAATAACGTATGAACGAAAGCTTCAACTTTTTGAAAGATTTTATGCCGAAAACTATAAAACTCAAGGCACATATTTAATGGGGTTGATAAATTTAGTGAAAATAAAAAGACGTCGGCATGGAAAGTATGAAACTGCATTGGACAGTAAAAGACAAACAACTATATCGTATACAGTTCCAGATCAAGATGCAAATTTCGTTCAAATATGCAGAAAGACATTTATGGATATTTTTGACGTTACTCAAAAACGTTTAGTTGGTCTAATAAATAAGAAGAAAATGGGAGATACCACATTTACAGACAGGCGTTCAAATAATAAGCCAAGCAAATTTACAGATAATGACCGTCAGCTGATCCATCAACATATAAATTCCTTCCCCAGAGATGTCTCGCACTACTCACGTGCCAAATCAGAGAAGCAGTTTTTTAGTCCCGATTTAAATATCCACAGACTTTTTAAATCATTTTTAGAAAAAAACAAAGGGTCTTCCGTGAGCTATAAGTTTTATAGGGGGGTATTCAAAAGCGATTTTCCGAAATTAAGCTTTCATCGCCCTAGAGTTGATACATGCCATACGTGTGATAGGCTAAACTGTGAGTCAAAACAGAATAATAGTGACGGCACCAAGGCAAAAGCTCAATTGGAACTTCACCATCGGAAAGTGGAGAAAGCTATGGCATATATGAAAAAGAAAAACGCTGATTCACAACTTCCTGGTAGCGATAAATGTTCTATTTCGTTTGATTTACAACAGGTCCTATTTGTCCCCACTTTGACCCATTCGGATATGTTTTACCTGTCCCAATTATCTTGTTACAATCTGGGGATTCATTTATCTGACAACAACCATGCTTTTATGTGCACGTGGCATGAAGGCGTCAGTGATCGAGGAGGTAAGGAGGTTGCATCTACCCTTCTTTAAGTCTTAAATTCTGGTGTTACGGAAAAAAAGCATTTGCTACTATGGAGTGACAACTGTACGGGGCAAAATAAGAACAGAATGGTAATATTTGTTTTGGTGTTCCTTGTTCTCCATCAAGTTTTTGACACAATAGAGTATAATTTCCTTATTAGTGGCCACAGCTTTATGTGTTGTGATAGGGACTTCGCTCTGATTGAGAAAAGGAAACGCGTTATGAAGGCAATAATACCCAATGATTTACACGAAGTGATAACTTCCGCAAAATATGATCCTCCTTTTCAAGTTATTGACATGTCCGTAAATGGATTTTGGAATATACAAGAAGCTGCTGATACGTATCTCAACACAAAAAAAATGAATATAAGTAAAGCGATAAGAATAAAAGTTGATTCTTCAAATGAAAGAAACCTTCTCCGATATCGAGGCATGGAAACCAGTCAATATACTGAAAAACGGAAAAACTCTTGATCTATGATTCCTTACCTGGAAAATCCTGAACATAAAGCATTTTACAGAGAACTTCTCAACATACAAGAGGAAAGCTTGGGACCTAGTAGCAGTTCCACTCACCTCTAGTTGGTACTTATAACCTATAAATTAAGTGGCACTTAGGACTCATCTTTTGTTATTACTTATAACCTTTGCTAAATTCATAACTTGGCACTTATGCCTTTTCAGTTTTAGTTAAACAAAATAATATTAATTTGAATGTTATAATAGAATTTTTAGCCTAATATTTTATGAGTTACTTCTTCCACTTGTTAGGAAATGTTGTGAATTTTTTCAGGTAAAAAAATACATTTGATACACTTGTTTTCTTGATTATCTCATATTTATTAATTTGGTACTTAGTGCGTTTGGTACTGCCACTCTTCATTTAACAACTATGATCCACAAATACAATTTAAAATGAAAAAAAAGACGAATTACAAAGTATACCATTTTTGGATACTAAATTAATAAGAAATGATAATAACACATTATGGATTGACTGGTATAGAAAACCAATAAGTTCTGGGAGATTAATGAACTTTTGGTCTTATCATAAATATTCTATGAAAACTAATTTAATTAAACAAATGAAAAATAGAATAACTAATATATCAGACCCTATGTTCCACGAAAAGAACTTTAAAATTCTTCATCAATTATTTTTAGATAATGGATATCCAAATAATTTAGTAAAATACATATTATATAATTTTTCTTCAAATTTAAACATTACTCTAGAAAATTCTGAAATCCAAAAATATTATATTTCTCTTCCATATATTAAGGAAATAACACCCAAATTGATTAGAACTTTTAATCCACTAGATAACATAAAAATTGCAAATAGAACATGTTTAACAATAAAATCAATTTACACAAAACTCAAAGATAAAACTAATATTCTTAACCTATCAAATGTAGTATATTGTATTCCATGTAAATATTGTGAAGAAAAATATGTAGGTCACACTGGTCAAAAATTAAAAAATCGTATATCCCTACATAAAAGCGTTTGTAGATTATATCCCGATAGATGTGCTTTGGCAAAACATGTTATTGATAAAGATCATATTATGGACTTTGATTCTGTAAGTATTTTAGATATTCAATCAAATATTCAGAAAAGACTTTTCTTAGAAATGGCTCACATATCATTAATAAGAAAAGTGATCATAATAATTTAAGTGGTATTTATTATTACTTATTGTCTACTGATAAAAACCATAAATGTCTTTCAATTTCAAATTCTTCTTCTATTTAAATAAACAGTTTGTAGGTTATTAAAATGTCATTTCTATAATCAAAAAAGAAAGAAGATAACCACAAATACACTAACTGTTTATAGATCTATGGTTAATTTAAACATAACCTTAATTTCTTTAATTATTTCTATGTTCCAATATAAAAAAGAATAACTATTTAAAACGATTTTATTTACTTTAAATTTGACAATTATTTTTAAAAAATTCAAATATTTCTTTTGATATTAAATACAATTTACCATTTACATCTATTATAATATACATTCTCATATACTTTATCCTTGATAATGGAATAAATAAATTCTGAAAGCTTGGACATAAAAAGTATGAAGGGTACTCGTTTTAATTTGCCGCTTCCCCAATAGTATATATATATATATATATATATATATATATTCTATATTCTTTAATAATATTTGCCCCACTTTGGGGTGACAATTATAATATATCTAATGTGTTTTACTAATTTTATTATGATTTTATATATCAATATGAATTTATATGATGTGAATTTTATTTGTTGCTGTCGTCACACTTTGTAATAGTAACTGCACTAATGTGAAAACACCTTTACCGCTAAATATAACCTATTGAATTTTATGACAGCAGTTGTGAAATTACTATGCCCGGATCTATAAATATTAAATGTTATATTATGAAACATAAATCAATACACAATCAATTAACTCACTCTTAACTCAGGGAGGGATCAAAGATTTCAAATAAGAATTCAAATTTATAAATTTCCAAATAATTTTCCAAATTACGTATTGCACTATTCCAAACCTGAAATAATTGTTTATCCAATACACTATAAGACAATTAGATTCTTATGACATATATGAAATTTACTGTCAGGAAATTAACCAAATGTCACTAATTATACTAAATTTTCTCTAGCATAAAAATTATCAAATATAATGAGAATGAATATGAAAAAAGAATCAAAGAGATTTAGAATTCAAATTTATATAATCTATTATCAGATAACAATTACAAAATTAAAACTTTTCAAAAAATATAAACGCATAAACCAAACATAGAACTTTATATCAAACCTTAATATTGAACAACCTATAATTAGAAATTTCCTATCTAAATAATTTAACCAAAAGTTCAAAATGTCTACTTTTATAATTGATATATGTCAATGTAAAATGCGCAAATTTCCTCGTAAATTTTCTGTTCAAAAATAGTCTTCACTTGACGTTGAGTTTTTTTATATAAGTAACGTTACTATAATTTCAAAGTAGGTATTTAATCATAAGATGCATCTATTTTCGAAATAATTTTACTAAAGGCCTATTAGTTCTCGAGAAATAATATAGATAATATGGACTGGACTCACCAACTAGGTTCTGGTAGACTCGTTCGTATTCTAAAACGCTTTTTTAGAATTTCAGGAACAACTTTTCTAAATCAATAATTTAGAAACCGGAAAAACCACTCGCACTTTAACGCTGTAATTCTTTGCGACTAATACACGCACTGGCTTTACAAAGGCAAGATATGTTGAACTGATAATAATCATACAAATTACTCTGATATTCTGAATTAAATTTGAGACAACTGCTATTCGATGTTGTCTCGAGGGAATCTAAAAATCAACTATATTTTAAATAAATTTGAGACAACTCTTATTTGATGTTGTCTCTCGGGAATATCAAAATCAACTAACTAAACTGTTTCAATATATAATTCTCCTCTCCTCTGGTTACCAAATTCTTTTTTTTTTAAATACAGATTTACGCTTTCATATACAAAGAGAGATTTTCATTATTTTAGTATAAATGCCATTTTGCTAACAGAGACATCTGTATTCTTGTTTTCAAATCGTTTTAAAATCTATCTATCATTAAGTCCATTCTGCATTAATGTCATACGAAATTGAAATGTCAAATCTTATTGGTATATTGAACCTTTCAAATTATTGATAATACAGTGTGTATCACTAGTATTTCAACCAAATAAGCACATTTTTCTTTATTTCAATATTTTCTTTAGAATTTAGATAGAGGATATGTATTAAATCCCCCTAATAAAAGAATGATAAATCGATTCTTGTATATAATTATAATTTATCTTTCACAATTGTCAAATATAATATTAGTATCTTAGTAACATAGTAATATCTTTCAAATAATTATTAACATATCTCAAAAAAAATTATCTTCAATCAAATTAAACTATTATTCCTAATACCCATAAAACTTCTTAAATCTACTATATCTATTAAATTTCACGTAACATAATAGTTATTCCATTCTAAAATTTCCTATATACACGTTGATCAATTTTTTTATGGTATCAAATGTTCCCAACTCTGTTCTGCTCTGCCTAAACAACTTATATGTTACAGGATATGGTTTTGTTTCGAAATTTCTCAGTATTTTTTTACTTTGATTATCCATATTTTCATTAAGCAACCCTTAGTTCTTTCGAAATTCTTTTCTCATACGTCTTTAATAATTCATTTATAACTTCATAATATTTTTCATTACAATTTGTCCAATTACCATCACTTTTCACATCTTCTATTTATTCTATCTCACACTCATAATAGTTAGCCAGTCTAATTTCTTTTTCAATAAATCCTTCATATTTCATCATCAAACTCTTCACTTCCTCTTCATATTCCTTATTTCCACTCATTAACTCCAATTCTACCATAATTCCATTCCTCTTTATATTCCATAACTTCCTATTATCCTCTTCAATTGCCAATACTTCCATATTTACCTCCTCAAATTCAATTATTTTACCATTTAATTCTATCTATCTATTCAAAATCAATTATTTCCTTATATTTCATCAATTCATCAATAACTATGTCTGTTTCTAACTTCTTCATCGACTATGCTTACATATCAACTTCTTTGTCAGTTTCTAACTTCTTCATCGGCTATGCTTACATATCAACTTCTTTTTCATCCTATAATTCAATTTTTTGTATCATATATTTGATTAGTTCATATAACTTCCGTCCGTTTGTTCCTATAAATGTAATTATTTCATCCTGTTCATCTATTTTGTTGCTTAATTTCATTTCTATTTTCATTATCATTTCTTCTATCAAAGTTTCTAAAATCTCTTCTATTCTCACAATACTTGTTGTCATAAATTTTATCTCCATTTCCATATATTCGTTTTTCATTTCTGTAACTTCTATTTTCAATTCCATAATTCATATCAACATGTCTATCATTTATTCTATTATCAATCCATGTTTATATAATTTCTATTTAAATATGTTTTTAAATATTACTTGTTAATCATAAATCTTTTATTTACACATCGTTTTTATATCCATTCTTTACCATGTACAATTCCTTTTCGTTTTCTAGATTTCATTCCTATAATCCTGTCATATAATTCAATTTTATTTTCTTTTCCTAAACTTCGTCTTATTCTCTTCTCTTATTGTTTGATTCTCTATCGGTTTCCTAAATTCAATTAAATTTTCCACTATGTCCTTTTTTATTTTGTTGCCCCATATCTCATCAATTTCTCCCAATAAATTCATCAAAATTTGCGTTTCCAATTCCTTCAAATTATTGTTTCTTCTTTTTATTATTTTATTTCCCATAATATTCTCACTTCCTATCATTTCATTTTTGATTGTCCTATTAAACATTCTTGGATCAATTATCCTTATATATCTGCTAAGATTTACTCTCATTTCGAAATTTTCTGCATAAATTCTTCTTTCTATATTTTGTCTTATGGTTTCATCTATTCCTTCCTTAGTTTTTTGTAGTATCTTATTCATTTCCTCTAACTCCCAATTAAGTTTTATCCCCCTATTATAATCATTATTTCTTTTATCATATGTCACGATTTGTTTTTCTGTATTACCATCTAAGTCTTTTATTTTCCAATACATATTTTTCTCATAAATTTGCATAACTTCTTCACTTCCTAGGTTCTGTAAATCATGTCTAACATATCATCTTTTGTTTGTTTTTGTACTTTAATAGCCTGTATCTCTTCAATTTCCTTCTCAACTTCTTTAATATGTATTAAATTTTCTATTTTTATAGACTGTATCCCTTCAATTATATTCTTATTTTGTTTGTTTAGTTCCACTTGAATTGCTCCAGATAAATTTTCTTCTAGGCATCTATCTAATTCTTGTACTTCTACTACCTGTTTTTCTCTAATTCCATTTTCTTCGTCTATTTTCAAATTCTTATTTTGTTCTCTCATATCTACTCTCATATCAGCCATTTGTTCACTCAATTGCTCGTTTTCATCTCTAATTTTCTTTATTTCATTTAAGGTTTCTATGTTTACTTCTTCTATTTTCTTTTTCATTTTATTACATAATTTCTGTTCAACAGTATCAACATTTATATTGTCATTTATATTTACATTCATCTTATTCTGCTCATTTATTTCTTGTATCATGTTATCCATGTTATCTAACATATCATCCATCTTTTCATTCTCATTCTCCTGTATTTTGTCAAAATGTTCCAGCATCATATCAGATTTTTTTCTCATTTTCTCAGAATCTACACTCACTTCTTCCTTCATTGTGTCCAATTTTCCACTCAAATCTCCCCTCATATCGTTCATATCTACATTCATCTTGTCTTCCCTGTCAATCGTTCCTTCCATTTTAGTACTCTTCTCATCTAACGACTTATCCATCTTTTCATCAATGTTCCCCCTTACTACGTATGTTTTTTTTACCATCATGTCTGATCTTTTTTAGTTGATCCATTTTTTCCAACATGTTGTTCATTTTCTCCTCTTGTTTATCCATTTTTTTATCATCATTTGAAACATACTCATTACATCTAAAGTTTCCTCTTTTTTATATCCATTTCCATGTATTTCTTTTGATTCTTGTTTGTCCTCTTGTCCTGTTTCTTCTGACAATGGTGCATCTTCTTCTGATTGCTGTCATCCCTGCTCCAAGTATTGCACCTGAAAATCACCCATACTATGTCTTCTTTCTTCTCTTTGTTCCTCAGATCCACTTTCAACTCCTACCTGTTTACCATCCCTTAATGTCATTCTTCTTTCCATGGTCGATACTTAATTTCTTTATATTTATGCTAATAGTGACAAATCTATTTTTGCCCCACTTTGGGGTGACAATTATAATATAACTAATGTATTTTACTAATTTTATTATGATTTTATATATGAATATGAATTTATATGATGTGAATTTTATTTGTTGCTGTCGTCACACTTTGTAATAGTAACTGCACTAATGTGAAAACACCTTTACCGCTAAATATAACCTATTAAATTTTATGACAGCAGTTGTCAAATTAATATGCCCGGCTCTATAAATATTAAATGTTATAGTATGAAAGATAAATCAATACACAATCAATTAACTCACTCTTAACCCAGGGAGTGATCAAAGATTTCAAATAAGAATTCAAATTTATAAATTTCCAAATAATTTTCCAAATTACGTATTGCACTATTCCAAGCCTAAAATAACTGTTTATCCAATACACTATAAGACAATTAAATTCTTATGACATATATGAAATTTACTGTCAGGAAATTAACCAAATGTCACTAATTATACTAAATTTTCTCTAGCATAAAAATTATCAAATATAATGAGAATGAATATGATAAAAGAACCAAAGAGATTTAGAATTCAAATTTTTATAATCTATTATCAGATAACAATTACAAAATTAAAACTTTTCAAAAAATATAAACGCATAAACCAAACATAAAACTTTCTATCAAACCTTAATATTAAACAACCTATAATTAGAAATTTCCTATCTGAATAATTTAACCAAAAGTTCAAAATGTCTACTTTTATAATTGATATATGTCAATGTGAAATGCACAAATTTCCTCGTAAATTGTCTGTTCAAAAATAGTCTTCACTTGACGTTGAATTTTTTTATATAAGTAACGTTACTATAATTTCAAAGTAGGTATTTAATCATAAGATGCATCTATTTTCGAAATAATTTTACTAAAGGCCTATTAATTCTCGAGAAATAATATAGATAATATGGACTGGACTCACCAACTAGGTTCTGGTAGACTCGTTCGTATTCTAAAACGCTTTTTTAGAATTTCAGGAACAATTTTTCTAAATCAATAATTTAGAAACCGGAAAAACCACTCGCACTTTAACGCTGTAATTCTTCGCGAATAATACACGAACTGGCTTTACAAAGGCAAGATATGTTGAACTGATAATAATCATACAAATTACTCTGATATTATGAATTAAATTTGAGACAACTCTTATTCGATGTTGTCTCGAGGGAATCTAAAAATCAACTCTATTTTAAATAAATTTGAGACAACTCTTATTTGATGTTGTCTCTCGGGAATATCAAAATCAACTAACTAAATTGTTTCAATAAATAATTTTCCTCT
Source organism: Galeruca laticollis (assembly GCA_963921935.1). Lineage (NCBI taxonomy): Eukaryota > Metazoa > Arthropoda > Insecta > Coleoptera > Chrysomelidae > Galeruca > Galeruca laticollis. Next base: position 164,236,519 of record OY998175.1, on the reverse strand, counting down.
CCTTTGGTTACCTAATTTAAAAAAAAAAAATTTATGCTTTCATATACAAAGAGAGATTTTCATTATTTTAGTATAAATGCCATTTTGCTAACAGAGACATCTGTATTCTTGTTTTCAAATCGTTTTAAAATCTATCTATCATTAAGTTCATTCTGCATTAATGTCATACGAAATTGAAATGTCAAATCTTATTGGTATATTGAACCTTTCAAATTATTGATAATACAGTGTGTATCACTAGTATTACAACCAAATAAGCACATTTTTCTTTATTTCAATATTTTCTTTAGAATTTAGATAGAGGATATATATATATATATATATATATATATATATATATATATATATATGTATATGTGTATATATATAATAAGATTTAATAGTAAAGTTAAAAAAATTATAATTCGATACAATTGTTATTTAATATAGTTATAATGAAGATATTCGTAGCTACGGGAAGCTAAAAGAATAAATTAGAGAATCATTTTGATTCATTGTGATATCTTGTCAGAAATAATGTGACACATATTAAAAAGAAACAGAAAGCATGAAAACAAGCCTTTAGAATTAAGTTATGAAGTTAGGAAACGGGGTTTGTTAAAAAGGGATGCTAGAGACTTGACATATTTTGAATGGTAAGAGGAAATTGATATTCGAGGAAGAAAAAAGATTTTTATTTATTTTTAATATTGTTGAAACATTGAAATATTAATAGAATTGAATATATTCAGAGAATTTAATGATGGATAATTTATTATAATACATATCAGAATTGAAATGGAATACTAATGGAATAATGGACGTTTGTTACACAAATAACATGAATTAAATTTAAAATGTTATACGAATACAAACCATATTTAGAAGATTTGAAACGAAGAAGAAAATAATTTGAGAAGGTCTAGTTCATTTTTGAAATTTTGAATTTATGTATGGAATTGAAAATTCTTCATATTTCAAGACATTTAATGTTATGTAAATTGTGGTAATAATATATTTTTTATAAGGTGAATTTAGCATAAAAAGTATAGTTCAAACAAAGATCTTTGTTGATGAACACAAAGAAGCAGTCTCCGTATAAGATAAAAAAGAGAAACGGTAAGAAATTTTGATATTTTTGTAAAATTATGAATGATTTGATATGATATATAAAAATTAATTAATTTTGATTACATGATGAAAAATTGACATACTGTTACATATTTCTATACTAAGTTTTTGAACTGGAATTTATAAACTATTTTGTAAATATGGAAACCATGTGTTAAAAAACGAATTTAATTAATATTTCAATATATAGTAAAATTAATTTACATGGATTTTAGTTTCAGCTAGATAAAATAAAAATATAAATAATATCAAGGAACCCAATACCCTGAGATAGAGTTAAAATAAATAATGCCATACACAGAGCAGCTTTCTGAAAAACTCAGTCACACATTTTCTAAACATGGTATCTCTATATGTCACAAAGCTCAAAACACCCTATCACCATTATTCACTAAATTAAAAAGTAAAATAAAAACCACAAAAAAGTCAAACGTTATATATTCTATACCCTGCCTAACCTGTCCAAAAAAATACATAGGAATGACCACACAGACTTTAGCCATAAATATACCAAAAATGCTTCCACGGCTCTCCACAAACATGAAAGCAATGAAAACCATGAGTTTGATTTTAAAAAAACCAAAATTCTAGCTCAAGATTGAAACTATAAAAAATTAACAATTAAAGAAATGGTGCACATTAAAAAGGAAGAAAATACAATCAACGATAAGCAAGATGTAAAAGACTTAAGTCAGATTTATCAGTCTTTCCGTACTCCCCCTGTATAATATCGTAGAATTTGTATCGATGGTACTTGTTTTAAATGTCTGCTTAATGAATGTTTTTTACCTATTGTATATGTGTTTTTTAATTTTAAACTGTAAACGATGTAACTTGATTCAGCCAATAATAAACTTTGAGAAAGTTTCTAACCCAGGAACGAAACGTCAGTAACAATAAAATGATTTAATTAATTACACAACCTGACCCCAAGAAATTGAAAAAATAAATTATATATATATATATATATATATATATATATATATATATATATATATATATATATATATATATATATATATATGTATATATATGTTTATATGTTATATTCACAAATTCACATTAAACTTTTTAAAAACAATTTTTATTGAGTTACACAGTTTTATGTTATATAAAAAAGAATTAATAGGTTGAAATTATAATTGTAACTAACTATTTTACATAAAGTCAAAGAATTTATAGATTTTGTTAAATCAACGTCAGCGTTTATTTTCATGGAGAACTCGATGTAGCGTCGCTTCCATGAAAGTACAGAAATCATGATATTTGTGTTACTTAATGTGTTTATTTTATAAAAACGCAACGTAGCATCGTTCTCATGAAAATACGGAAATCGTAATCTGATGTTTGACATTGCGTAACATTACTTAAACATAAGCATTTTTTCCTATATAACAACTCCCCCCTTAATTAAAATTGTTGTTTAATAAACAACAATTTTGAGAATAAAAACCAAAATACATGAAATATAAAATAGACAATACAATATATACAGAGATTTCAAGATTAAAAGGAAAATGCGCAAAATACAAAAAAATAAAAATATAAAGGTATACATTAAACCATGAAATTGTCAATTTTCGATTTCCACTTCCATAGAGGCTTCGGTGTCAAGTTTGCAGATCATTCAAGTTAATGTTATTAAGATCTAGTGGTTCTATTTTGGGTACTTCTACTTTGTTTGGAATAACTAGACAACAGTTGTAATCAACCATTACGGGATGAAGTACATGGGGAATGTTTATAGTTTTTCTGGTACTAGCTTGTATTTTAGTAATGCCAACAAAAGCGGAACATCCTGAGTATAGCTGTAAAATAGAATTTTCAATTACGGTTAATGTTTTCGTTTTTGTGTCTGGAAGACTTATGGTCACGTGTACCGGTTCGGCAATCGACACTAGCCACACGTTTTCTTCGAGTTTTTGCACATTATAACCTTGTCCGTTGACTACCGCACTTTTACAATTCGCAGGAAATGTCTTATATTGTCTTAACAAACGGGCTTCACATATCGCGTTATCGTCTATAGGGTACGCGTAAACATCGCGACACAACTTTTGATGCATAGATAACTGTTTACACTTTTGTGAATCGTGGATTGGAATGTAGGATAAAGAATCATCATCTCGCGCTAAATATTTTTGTGAAAATGATAAAATGTGGTGAAATCCAGTTCTATTATCATAAATTGGTATTGGGTATAGGTGGAATAAAGTAAATACTTGTGGTTCAATCAAAGGTATTTTAAGAACGAAAACAAGATCTGAATTCGTTTGATATGCTTCGAGATCGATTATTTCCAAATACTGTGAAATTTCAGAATATTTTATTGGTAGCGGTAAACCTTTCCTTACTGTATTTTCTTAAGAGCAGTGATCAAATTTTCTAGTTCAATAATAGAAGTATGAATTATTTGAAGCTGTGCAAAAGTGATAGAGTTTAGAATATAGTATTTTCAAGATACGAATAACTCTCCATTAGTTGTTCGCAAATTTCAAAGAAATTTAATTTGGCTTCGATAAGCGCAATTTCGTTTGTTGATTGTCGAATGGTGGTTTCAATTTTTTCTATATCTGAATTAAATATTTTCTCATTTAATTTTAATTGTCCTATAGTACTGTTGAGATTTGTTATGACTGAGCTTGTGATTGACATTTGATTTTTTAATAAGTTTTCGATCTGGTTTTGATCAGTTTTTATTTATTAATGCAGTCCATATAATATTCACCGTCAGACGCATCGAGATTTCCGGTTATTGATTTAAATATAGTACCAATACCATTAATTCACCCTCGTTTTTGTCTTTTAACATCGAAAGATATTTCACTAAATTTATCGCCAATAGATTTTGTAATTTGTTGCAATAATGCCAAATGTGATTTTACTTCGGATCGGAAGGACTTCATACTGGAGTAGTTTGAAGTAAAGGTATTTTGAATTGTGTCAAGAATTCTATTATTTCTTTCAAAAGTTTGTTTAAAAGCTGATATATTTTTATGCACTAATAAAGTCCATTCGTCGTTCGAAACCATTATTTTGGTTTCGTCGTGGTAGTAGATTGCAACTGTATTGTTTATGGGTTCGACTTTATATTGACATGTTGCTATTCCGATCAGCAGCAGAAACCTGAAAATAAGGTAATTTTCAACATAGGGTTTCATAAGATCGAAATTTATTTTTGATTTGTTATTTGTTTCTAAATTTGATACTGTTGCGGAGTTTCTGTGTATCTCTAGTATTTCAAAAGGGCCATTAAACTTATTTTCTAACTTGTTTTTTATTTGAGTTTCTTTTACGTAAACTTTGTCACCTACTTCATAATTTGGTTTGTTTTCGGAGACATGTTTGTCAAATCGGTCTCTAGCTTTTTCTTTTTGCTTTATGGTTTTTTCTCTCGCTATTTTATAATAATAGGATATGCAGTTATTTAGATCTCTAATATATTTAGTAATTAATTCTTGTTCATTGTATAATTTTTCGGGAGGTCCACTGGACGTGTGTCCAAATACAAGTTCGTATGGTGTGAATCCGTGTGTTTTGTTTATAGAGTTATTATAAGCGATAATAGCAAATGGTAAAATACTGAAGGGGTGTTCATTGGGGTGGTCTGCTAAATTTATTCGAATCATTTCTAACAGAGTAGCATGTAATCTTTCTAGAGATCCGTTACTTTGCGGATGACCGACACTTGAATATGTTAACTTAATATCGAACATATTACAAAGGTCTTTCATTAACGCATTATTGAATTCGCGACCGGCATCGCAATGAATGCGAAGTGGTGCACCAAAATGCTGAAAATGAGCTAATAACGAAGTAACAACGGATTTGGCACTTTTATCTTCAAGCGGATATGCTTGAGAAAATTTTGTTAGTTCGTCTCTTTTCGTAAGAGCGTAATTTTTTTGAGGTACCTCTAAAATATCAATATTAATACGTTCAAAAGGTGTTTTAGGCATTTTAGTTATAACGAGGGGACTGTCCAAATTTTTGCGACATATTTTTGTCTCCTGGCATGCCCGGCATGACTTAATATAATTTTAGACATCTCGATTGAGGCCTGCCCAATTATATTTTTATCGTATTCGCCTAATAGTTTCATTAATTCCGCGGTGAAGGTGGATTTGCCATTATGGAATTGATCTAAGATAATAGGTATTTGATTTTGTTCTGGCTCTTTAGTAATATTTTGACAAATAGTGAATTTTACGTCAACTTCCGAAAGTAGAAATGATAGTGTTCCTAGTATTGGTAGGTCAGGATTATTTTCGATAAAATATTTTTCTGAAGGTTTAAATAAATCTCGATTTCAGTAAATTGCTGCAAATAAGTATTCACTAATACTGTCTGGATCCCATGGTATAGCAATAATAAGGTATTTTCTATTTTTGACAGTTTTACTGCTAAGTACATTAATTTTTGCATAAGAAAAGTCGGGGTTTTCCTCAAATATATCCTCAATTATTTTTTCATGGAAATCTTGTAAATTTTTTTGTTGAAAAAAGGTTAAAATGTTTTTAATTTGTTTGTCTAGTAGATGATTATTGGAATATTCTACTTTAGAATAGTCAATCAGTGATTTTGTTTTATAAAGTTCCTCAAAAGACAAAAATTCTTCTGCAGCGGCATCCCAGTCAATTTCAGGTTTATTTTCAGTTTGTTGAGATGGCCCTGCATCTTCAAGAGCGGGATAAATTGGGTAAGGTAAATATTTAAAGTTTCCTAATTTTGAACGAAATGAATCAAAGTATGTGGTTAATTTTTATTCGAGAAAGGGCATCAGCATTTTTATTGGATTTGCCAGATTTGAATTCAATTTGATAGTCGTATTCCTCTAATTTGAGGCGCCATCGTGCTAGACGACTACCGGGGTCTTTTATAGAGAATAACCAAGTAAGTGGACGGTGGTCAGTTATAAGGGTAAATTTTCGGCCATATAAATAGGGTCTAAAGTGTTTAACTGCCCACACAATTACCAAAAGTTCTCTCTCTATCGTAGAGTATTTGGTTTCTGCTTTGCACAATGTACTAGACGCATAGGCTATCGGTAAATCCTTACCTATTGGGCCTTGTGACAAATCCGCACCGATTGCAAATGCGCTAGCATCGGTAGTTAAAAGAAATCGTTCTTCAAAGTTTGGGTATATCAATATCGGAGTAGGGGTAAGAGCATTTTTTAATTCTTGGAATGACTTTTGACATTCGGAGTCAAAATTAAATGGGACATCTTTTTGTAAAAGTTTTGTCATTGGTTTGGAAATTTTAGCGAAATTCGGTATAAATCTTCTGTAGTAACCAGCGAGTCCCAAAAAGGATTTTATTTCCTTTTGGTTCGTAGGTTGAGGGAATTTTTGGAAGCATTCAATTTTTGTCTGGCTGAAGTTTTAAGTTAGCTTTTTGAAGTCTCTTGAATACTTCTGTTAAGCGGGTAATATGTTCTTGAATTGTCGGTGAATAGACGATGATGTCGTCCATATAGACAAGACATCGCTCGTTTTGAATTCCAGCAAGGACATTGTCAATGACCCTCTGGAATGTTGAAGGTGCATTTTTTAGACCATACGGCATTCGAAATGTCCGTTTTCAACTGTGAAGGCGGTCTTTGGTATATCTTCAGGCATTATTTCAATTTGATGAAAGCCTGATGCAAGATCTAGTGTCGTGAAATATTGACACTTACCAAGCTGGTCCAATAAATCTCCAATGTTTGGTAACGGGTATTTGTCGTCTACAGTAACCTCATTCAGTTTTCTGTAGTCTACGACAACACGCCATTTTTGTTTACCTGATGCGTCAAGCTTCTTGGGCACAATCCGCACGGGAGACGGCCATGGAGGAGAATTGCTGGGTTGTATAATATTTTGTGAAAGCATTTTATTGATCTGATCTTTCACCTTTTGTTTATTAATTTGGGGATAGCGATATGATTTTACATAAGTGGGCTTAGAATTTTGCGTATCTATAGAATGTTTTATTTCGTTGTTGAAAGTAAGTATATCTCCTTCTAAATAAAAAATGTCAGAAAAATCATGACAAAGTTGGGAAATTAAGTCTCGTTCTTCTTCATTAAGATGATAAGTCTTAGTTGATTTTTTAATTCCAATGTCCTATCGGTACACATTTCTTGGGTAGTTAGTTGAATATTATTTACAGTATTTATTTCATATGGTTCTAAGTTAAGTTTTGAAAATGTTACAGTTTTAGGTTTACAATTAACATTTAATACTGAAACCAAAAATTCTCCTTTTTCATTTATTTTAACTAATGCGTTTGGTAGTTTAACTTTCTCTACTTCTTGACCTACCAGTATAGCATCAGTATCAACTAAATCGCATTTTAGTTTAAAGATTTGTTCAGTCCTGGGTTCAATGGAAATTGTAAATTTGTGGAAGTTGATTTTCGATTGTTATATTGGTAGTTTCATTATCTGTTACTTTAAAAAATGGTACAATTTTGAAATCAGTAATAAGTTGTTTATTTTTTAGATCAACTATACAATTATAATGTTATAAAAAATCCATGTCTAATAATCCATCAATTTCTAAATTACAAATAAATATGAGTGTTTGTTCTGTCTTTAATATAGTATAAGTTTTTAGAATTTACCGGTACGGTATTTTTTACATGAACATCTGTTCGAGGCAGTCCGATTCTGGACTGTTCAAACTCATGGTTTGAATTTGTGAACTGAGGTCTGGGATCGACAAATTTGAAGTTTGGTCGTTTAGCGTATCTGGGGGTTTCGTTTGTAAAGGGCCTTTTCGAAAATCCTGATAATAATCATGATTTGGATTTAGGAGGTTATCAAAATCAAAATTATAAACATTTTCATTTTTATAATTAAAATTGTCTTGTTCGATATAGCTATAATCGAAAGTTTCGTCTTCATTCGTATTGCAAACTGGTACACCATTATCAGAGTTAGGATCACTATCAGCAGTATAATAGTTTTCCTCTATTTCACTATTAACAGTATAATAGTCAGGAGCACTGGGGTTAATTTCTTGGTAATATTTTTGATAATCAAGTGAATTATCGGAGTAGTGTTCTTGATCTTCATAATAATTTTGACTATCATCTGTATAATAGTCATAACTGTTATGAGAGTGTTTGTTAAAATCACGATTTCGATTGAAATGAAAAGATCTTTGTTGATTAAAATTTGTGTTGAGTCGATTTCCCGGTGGTCCTTGAGGTCTAAAACTTGGATTTGGTTTAATTACAGATGGGCGATTTTGATTTTTATGGTTATTTTGAAATTGTGGCCTTTGTTGAAAATTTTGGCCTGTTTGGTGATGTGAATTAGGGGTTTGATTTGGTCTAAAGGAACCCTGAGCTAAATTTTGAGATTGTATTTGACGTGTGAGACACTCATTTATAGTATGTCCTATTCTATGACAAAAATTACATTGTTTTGGTGAATTTTGGCTAAATCTACGAGTAGGTATATTATTTGTATTACGATTAGTCTGAGGTTTGTGGTTTTCATAGTAAGTTAATTGAAGTTCTCTTCTGATTCATGAAATAGCTGATAAAATACTTATTGGATTACTAGCTCTAACAATTTGACCAATTTTTGGATCTAGACCGGTTAATAAAGTATTTAAAGTTTATGATTCTATAAGACGTGTTTGTCCTATTTTTTGATATGTTGTTAAATGCTGTTGTTTACTTATACGAGTAGCTGAATACATTTTTGCTTCCAGAGTTTGTAATCTTGAAACAAAAATTAAAGGCGATTCGTTTGGTAGTTGTTTCATTCTTTGAAGGTCTTGAATTAATGAATTTAAGTCGCGAGAATCTCCAAAGTGAGTATTTAATAATGTTTTAATTTCTTCCCAATTTGAAGGGTCGCGTGAATGAATTAATTCAGCGGCTCTTCCTTTAAGTTTGTTTTTTATATGAAGAGTTAAAAGTACTTTTTGGTCGTTGCCGGCCATTCTGTAAGCTATTTTACAAGCATTTATAAAAGTATTTAAGAAAATTTGATTACCGTCATATTCCGGAATTATTGAAAATATTTCGGATAATATGTAAGGTTCAAGATTTGACGCTTGATCGGTTTGAGCAATTGGAGTATTAGCATTGGCATTAGTGTTTGTTGCACTACGTGTTTCAGGCATTTGGCTTTATATTAAAATGATCGTATTCAAAATAAAAGTAAATTATGACAATAGAACTTGGTAAAAATAAAAATAAATTGCAAAATATTAAATAAAAATAAAACGAGATGATTCTTACGTAAATATTTTCATTCCTTCCTTGGCAGCTGAAATCCTTATCCGTGAGCTTTGCTACACCTGGTTAGCAGTTTGCGTGTTCCTGGTACCGGAGAGACCGTCTGCTTCTTGAAGATCTGGAGCTGGTACTTGAAAATTCCTTAAAGGTTTAGGAACCACCACACTTAGTTAGGCAATCCTTGTTCTAAATGTGTTTAGGAATCCTACTGACTGCGCCACTGTTATATTCACAAATTCACATTAAACTTTTTAAAAACAATTTTTATTGAGTTACACAGTTTCATGTTATATAAAAAAGAATTAATAGGTTGAAATTATAATTGTAACTAACTATTTTACATAAAGTCAAAGAATTTATAGATTTTGTTAGATCAACGTCACCGTTTATTTTCGTGGAGAACTCGATGTAGCGTCGCTCCCATGAAAGTGCAGAAATCATTATTTTTCTGTAACATGATATTTGTGTTACTTAATGTGTTTATTTTATAAAAACGCAACGTAGCATCGTTCTCATGAAAATACGGAAATCGTAATCTGATGTTTGACATTGCGTAACATTACTTAAACATAAGCATTTTTTCCTATATAACATATATATATATATATATATATATATATATATATATATATATATATATATATATATATATATATAAGCAAAAGGTGATGATTGTCAGGTATGCGGTCAGTATAAGAAATAAAACTATATTCTCATTCTCAATATTTCGCTATTGTTCAATAGCATCATCAGGAGACACTACAATAATTAAAATATAAATACAATGACAAAGATAGGAACACAAATACTTACAGATGTTAAGAGTCAGTAAAAGTTGATGTACACCACATTAAGGTACTAACTAGACTAATTGCTAATGATTAATTTGTAAAAATGGTTGTGGTGTGAATTGATAAAAACAAGAAACAATTTGAGTTAAAAACAAAACAACAAAATAAATAATCTGAAACGTATGAATAAATGGGGTGACAAAACAACAATATTAAAATGAATTTAAAAGGTGACAATAAATATCACTAAGTTTATTAGTATCAGATTTGAGGTTGATAGCATCCTTTTGTTTGTTGATGTGATACATTTCGAAAAATAAACGATTCCTGTATTGGTCAACTTTCTGGAGAATCTCTGTATCGTCATAACTAAACGTATGGCCCGTCTTTATAAAATGATCCACCACTACACAGTTATTCTTGCCTACTCGACAATCACTTCTATGTTGGGTAATACGGTTTTTTAACCATTGAGAAGTTTGACCAACGTAACATCCCGGACACTGCGAGCAATTTATTTTGTAAATCACGTTGGTTTGTAATAATGAAGGTGTTTTATCTTTAACTTTCGAAAAAAGGAGAGAAATAGTTGTCAAATTGTATTTAGCAACTCTGAAATTGGTGAACTGTTTGAACAGTGGTAAAATCAGTTGAGTTAAATTATTTATGTAAGGAAGTCTTTTGTACAGAGTAGCCTGTTGATTGAAATTGTCAACCTGACCATCGTAGAAGTCTGTGTTATAAATTAATTTTTTTAAAATGTGTTTGGGATAACCGTTGTTAACGAAAATATCAAATAACGATCTTAAGTTCTTATTAACAAATTTTTCATCACTGACGTGTAGAATTCTATTTTTCATTGTTAATACTAAGTTGTACTTCTGACTCTTAGGATGATCAGAGTAGAAATTTAAAAACCTTCCAGATGATGTTGGCTTTTGATACCAATCTAACAAGATAATGTTATTGTCGGATCTCATTACTCTGGTGTCCAAGAATGGTAAGCTGGCCCCACTCTCCAATTCCATAGTGAATTGTAAATGATTATCAAATGAATTGAAAACATTAAGTGTAAAATCAGTCTTATCAAAGGGAACAGCACAAATTATGTCATCGACATATTTATACAAAAAAGGTAATTTGAAGGGCAATTTAGGGATTACATTGTCAAGTAGCTCGTCAAGGACAAGAGTAGCTAGAACAGGACTGATGGGGGATCCCATCGGTGTGCCAAAAATTTGGCGATAAAATACGTTGTTAAAACTGAAAAAAGTGTTACCAAAAATAAATGTAACCAATGATAAAAAACTATCCTTGGATAATGTAGTGAAGGGTTCCAACAGAAACCATTTTTCATCAATAATATTGGTAATTAAGTTTAATGGGATGTTGGTAAATAAAGATACTACATCTAAAGAAATAAGTATGTAATCCTTTGGTAATCTACAGCCTCTGATAGCATTGACAAAAGAGAAAGTGTCGTTAATATTATAATTTGTGTGATCCTGAAACGCATTTTGTAGAATATCAGATAAAAATTTTGATAGCTTGTAAGTAGTAGAATTGATGGAACTAACTATCGGGCGAAGGGGTATCTCCAATTTATGTATTTTCGGTAAACAATACAACTTGGGAAAATTGGAATTATAAATGAATAATAACTTAGCGATATCATCGGAAAGTTCCTGTTTGGTTTTTAACTTTTTAATTAACAAATTATAATTTCTTTGTACAGAGGTGGTAGGATCCTTATTTAGTTCAATATAAGTTGACTCATCTCGTAATAACAATTTAGTTCTCTCAACATAATCTGATCTATTCATTGCAACCGTACAACCTCCTTTGTCTGCTTGTAAAATATAAAGTTCCGGATGAGATTTCAAAAACCATTTAGTTTTATTAAACATTTTAGTGTGGATGGAGAATTTATTACGTTTGGATTTATGTAGGAAGTTAGTTATAATATTAGTAGCACGGGCTCTTAATATATCTTTGGAATCCGTAGGTACATCATCAATAATATTTTCCAAATCGGCCATAAAAACATCCAATCTAATATTGGACGAATCAGGAGAAATACTAAATTTAGGCCCGAGAGATAAAAAGTCTGCTATATCATTCGGAATATCTAAATCTGACAGGTTTCTAAACCATTTGTTATTGTCAATAAATAATGCATTATTATCGGGCAAACTATCAACTGCTTTATTGAATTTCTTAATATTGTTAGATTTAATCCTGTTTAAACTGTTATTAAAAGTTGTTTGTAGCCTAATTTCATAATCTAATAAAATATTAGTTGGAATCAACATGTACAATTCAGCCCTGACTCCATCAATGTAACGCTTAATTCTCGAAATGCAATCACAAGTTATTTTTATTTCCAACGACAAAGTTTTTTGACACATTTTTAAAATGAAGTTATCAACCTTATTAGTCATTGTTTTATCATTACATGTAAAAAGTAAACTATGAACATTTTTTATACTGTCCTTAATATGTTTAGGTATTAGTCCAGTTGTTCTAAAACGTAGTAAAAATATTCTTTTATTCGTGTTCTTGGCTAGCTTGATGTTTAGCTTCGCCCACTGCTTAAGCAATTTAGTGGCATTTAAACCATATCTATCAGTAATCAATTGATAGAAACCCATCATAAATTTTTAAATCAGAAAATCAAAACAAATGATTATCCTGTGGTAATTATCGACCGTACTATTTATATAAGCAAAAGGTGATGATTGTCAGGTATGCGGTCAGTATAAGAAATAAAACTATATTCTCATTCTCAATATTTCGCTATTGTTCAATAGCATCATCAGGAGACACTACAATAATTAAAATATAAATACAATGACAAAGATAATCACCACAGGATAATCATTTGTTTTGATTTTCTGATTTAAAAATATATATATATATATATATATATATATATATATATATATATATATATATTTACATAGATTATATTTTATGTGATTGGCGCTTAACAAAATATGTAATTGTGAATTAAATAGTTATGATAAAATATTAAAATCACAACAATTTATATAAATAAAATAAAACACAATAATACATTGTACGTCTTTCTATTAATCGAACGTTTTAAGTAACGCATTTATGAAAACTATTTTGTTTCAACGTCGTGTATACTGTCCTACTTCATCTTGGTCCAGTGATCTCTATAAACAAGATACAATAGGGTCGTAATAGAGTTTGGGGAAGATGCTCTTTTCCTCTTTACATTCAAATCTCATAAGGAAGAAAACGAATATCGCTAATCAAGTTGGCTCAGCGCATATATACTCTAGGACAGAGGCGTTACAAATATGAGTTTTGCGTTTTATGTAATGAAAATAGAAATAATTAATAAAAGAATCTCTATAAAAAAGTTCTTATTGCTTTCTTCAAAATATTCGCCAATGACATATGAGGGCCCCAGTATCAAAGGCAGCAATGTACACTTTTTGACGAAATAGAGTTAGATACATGATATTTTTCGTTTTTTCGCGCTCTATCTTATTTATGGTTTTAGATATGAAAAGCAGCTTTATCCCATTGCAAAACTGTTTTAAAACATCACCTGATAATGGAATCCGGCAATCTCCATTACCCGCTTAGAATCAGATTCGGCAATATCCGTTTTGGCCAATCAGGTGGCTCGCAGCGATCACGTAATCTGACGTGACACGACGTACTGAACACTATTTTAGATATATTGAAACTAACAGGAACATGACATTTTTCTTTCAAGAATACAAAACAGTTTTTGTTAAAGAAATGTAAAACTGGGAATGTTTTCATTGGTTTAGAGGTTAATTGTACTATACTTCGTTTCAAAGTAGTTGATAGCACAGATCGCCTATAAAAAACGGAAAACGGATGTCTGGTGTCTCAAAATATTTTATCTCTTATTTATGTTTTACAATGTATCTAGACTAAGAAGAAAGAAATTTTGATCAGGCCACCCGCTAATCGGTCAAATAACAATAGGTAATAAAATGCAAATGAAAGCATACGCAGGTAACCAAACGGTCTATAGCCGTAGAACAGGGTTATTTATAAATTTTACTTAACGTTTATTATAATTCATATTATAATGAGAATACAAAGTAATTGTCCAAGATTTATATACACACATATTCTTGTAAAAAATAAAGAAATTATAACAAATAATTGCAGGTGAACATTACTTTAACTATAATATATACAGCATTATTAACTAAATTGTTCATCAGAAAAATCTGAAGAATCGTCTTGTCTCAGGTTAATAATTAACGATTCGATTTCTGTAGTTTCATCGATTAAGTCGTCATGATCCCACATTTTCCTCTCCTCAGCTATAACATGTTTTATGGCGCTTTACTAGTTTTCGGCTGTCACATTCGCCAATGAATCTATCAAAAGTTGCCGTACTTCTTGAAGTTTACAGTTTTGTTGTTCCTGGCAACATAACCTTTGACTTTTGCCCATATAAGCTCTATTGGGTTCAGCTCACAATGGTATCATGGCTCAACGATCACACATTTTTTAAACTCTGCCTCACGCTGTCTAACAATTTGCAAAAACTCTTTTTTCACCATTGTAACATCGAAATTTAAGATTTTACACCGGAACCACTCAATTTTCACAGTTTTTTCCATGAACTTGTGGGAAGCTTCTCTACTAATCGAGACTGATAGCTGGCGTTATCCATTACAATAACAGGAGAATGTGTTCGATCATTTGCTGGAAATATTCCTCAAAAACGTCAGCCGTCATTTCTTCGTGGTAGTCTTTGGTTGAATTAGATTGAAATTCCTATGATCCTTGATCCAAAAATCCGTTTTCACTGCCTATATGTGTTATAATAAGCCTGCGCCCCTTTCCAGACGGAAATCTTAATCCTGTTGACTAACCCTCCATGACAGCTTGTCAGGAATTCAGTATATTTTTATCTTGCCGGACTTCCTTCATTTAGGTACTACTCTAGTTCTTGATAGTTGTGGCAGGTGGCAGGTTTTCGTCATTCTGGGCGGCTTGCACAATCTTGTCCAATGTTGGTATTTCTTTTGCGAAATACATACCATGCACTATTCTACGTACACTGTTTTTGACATCGTCGTCAATTTCTAATGGTTTCTTCCCCGCGTGAGGAATAGGTTCAGCGAGGTTCCGGCATTTTCTCTCACGTAAAAATCTATAAATCGTTGATTCTCATACCCTTACCATATTGGCATAGTTCGTAATTATGTCGCGAACAGAACTTGTGGGGTTTTGGTGCAAAAGAGCATCATGAACGTTCAGGATTAATGTTTTTTCCCGCCAAGAATATGCACTTTTGCTAACTCGTTGAATAGGAATTGGAGAGAAACTTGAACTGGAAGCCATCTTAATTAGACGAACAGACGTTACTTGCTATTTGCCGAATACTAACTACATCAAATTTTATTCTAAACAGGTAGTTAGATTTAAATATTAACAGGAAATTGGGTTGTACCTATATAGGTTACGGGGCAGGTACACAGAAAAAAAGGAATTTTTGAATATAGTATAACAAAATAACTGCGGGAGATTTTGTAAAGCTTTCTATATACCTGGAAAAAACTTATATAGATAACACCAAATGAAACATTCTACCGTATTTCCATCCTTAGTCATGTACAATGAAATCACAAACTACTGAAATTTGGGAGCATCAATAGGCAGTAGCATGTGAAGATATTTACCGAGATATTTTAGTTATACGAATTGTAGAATTGAAACAATATCACATAAATATTTTTCTTCTTTCCCGCGGGCATGTTCCTAATTATACATTTGTTTCAAATAGCGATATTCTTGATTCAATACTACGGATTCTGAAATTAAATGAATATTTGAACAAAATCACTAATAATTTTTTCATTTCACCAGTCTGGTATTTATCAAACCATATGAATTCTAAAATTCAAGTAAATATTTGTTTCATTTGGGTATTTAATATTCTTATGAAAACACAGAAATGCTTATTAGCTTCGATGGTGGAATACATTCTCAGATGAAAGTGAAATTATTCTTGCATCAAATAAACCCGAAGAATTGAATGGACGAAATATGACAATTGACATCATCTAATATTTTCTTGTATCAAACAAATATTGGTCTTGGAATCCAAATAAACTAACGTTTTCTTTTAAATGATAGGTTTATTTCGCCATATTGGAACAACAAGTTTGTTTGACTGAAATATATTTTGTTTGATTCAATGCTTTCTTTTTTTCTGTGTAGTTCCGTCGCGTCTATGGTTTACAACTAGTTTATGGTCCGAACTCCCGATCCGTGCAACAACTCCATTGGGATAGACTTTACAAATGATTTACAAACCTTTAAATTGTTCTGAGGAATGGAAAATTCCTCTCATGCCATTATAAAAGGTGGTTTCCTACAAGTCAATACGCTGAAGCTCAAAGGTGTTGACAATATTCTTACAAACCACTTTGGGGATACTTCAAGATCTCTAGAAGAATTTCGTTTTTATGTAACTGGTATTCTGAGAAATTCTTGAGCCAGAGTAACCAGCTCAGGAAGAAATAAACGCATGGACACAAGTGAAAGAAACGGCAGGAGCTATTGAAGAAATGCCATCTCTACTTGTATAATGTGTACCTATTAGCTATTATGTTCAATAAAATATTTTAGATTATAAGTTTTCTTGAATTAATATTAATATTGCATTATTTTGTACGTAGATTCATTCCAAAATACTTGATGTTTATTTTACAACTAAAGACAGTGCAACATTTGGTATCAAATCCGGCAAAATCCAACTGTTAGTTTCATACACGGCATTCTGCATTTATTTTTATTTTTACATTGACTTCAAAATCTCATGTAGATTAACATTTTTCTTTAATTAGAAACTATGCGCTCTTTGGAATAAGCAATAATCAGGGTATAGCAGTTTTTTGCGCTTTAATAAAAAGTGAAAATTGTGGAGATTGCCGCCTTTGGTAGTAGGGCTCTCATATTTCACCTGACAACACCAGTGTTGCCAGTTATCAATATATTAATAGTGACCTTTGGACTATGGAAGGTGGTCGGAGGAAGATTCGATTGAACTCACCCTGCCACTTTACTTCATAAGTATAAAACGCTGCACCCTTCCTGATCGTCTTGTTAAAAAGATTGTGATTTGCGAGCAGTGCATTCTCAGATACTGCCAATACAAGTCTCTCTAATCCCCCAGTAATACTCTTTATGCCAATATCGACATCAAAACAATTCCTTCCCGTCTGAATAATTTTCAAGCCCGATTACTATCGAATCAGGCAACGTAATCTCTAAAAACGCCCTTTTTACAACCTGTATGACAAACAGACGGCCACTCGGTAATAAACCCAAGAGGAAACTTCCATATCCTCCAGCTAGGTTACCAGCCACCTCTACGACGATCTTCCTGAGAATTATCTAAACTACCTAGATCATTATCCGATTATTTCCATTAGATTATCACTTAAATCCTTATATGTGTACCCACTTCAACCCGCCTCCCCCTCGACGGGGTTACAGATTTTCTGGGGTTTTCCTGTAACCTAGTGAGTTTATTCCGAATGGCCAACGACAGCGAATAATACAACCGTAGCTGTACCCGCCTATATTTGCTTGATTGTTTTAAACCACCGCACCAAGCACAAACTACATCAAACTACCGCAAACTCGTCTTATCGAACACAATAAAGTCCACCGCCACCATCCAACATTAATTCTATACACCTTAATAAAATATCTCCTAGTCACTCTTCGAATAAAAATTCCAAATATTCAAATTTGTAAATTCTTCTCAATTTACTCTTAAGACAACGGAGCCACCCCAAATCCCTGTAAATCTAACGTCTACATATCTATTCATGACTAATTTCTAATACTAAGCCAACCCAGTCATATAAGTATCCGCAACACAGCGTGGTTCGTCGTCTCTCACGAGACCGTAAATACAACCAATTCTAGACACTTCTCTATTATTCCATTCTAGACACTTTTTAAACCATGATTCTCTCGTAACATCAACTCCCGTTTGCTGACCGAGTTAGCCTTTCTTCCCGGTCACTTTGTAGCGAAAATCCGGTCCATCAATCTCACACCTTTCTACGACCCAATTCTAGACACTTTTTTCACTGGGCTGTTCTCTAACCGAAAAAAGAGAGAGAAATTCGATGAATTTTGAGTTGGGGTTTGTGAATCTTTTGATTTTGGTTTTTTTGTGTTGAAATTTGGCCCTGATATAGGATATATTTCCTCTGCAGGGCTGGTTGGGGGTATGTTTGTGGGTGGTTTGTGTGCGCGTATTGACTTGGCTTGAATTCAGGGTAAGACTGAAAATTCAGTTTTGGAAAAGTGTGTGGAAAGTTGAGAAAAAGTGTATATAAATTTCGAAGTTTTATTTGTTTGTGGGCGAATGGTGGTTTTTTGCTAGAAATCAACCGGAGAGAGGCAGGAACAATCAGCAGCGAAACTGGGTGATTTTTGTGAGAACGTGGTTTTAGAAGTGTATAGGAAGGGGGGTTTAAAAGTGACTAGTAAAGATCGAATATGAATAAGACAAACCACGTTGTGTTGCGGATAGTTAAGAGAAGATGAGGTGGGTGTTTGAAATTGTTGGAAATTTGAGAATGTTTTTGGTATTGGGTGTCTCCGATGTCATGAGAGTTAATAAGAAAAGTTGGGAATGATTTTAGGATTTTTGAGTTTTATTTCGAATTTGTTTGAAAAGTGACTAAGAGACATTGAAAAATGTGTGGGAGACGTCGGGTGGTGGCGATTGGCTTTTTTCGAATTCGAGGTGAGGAATTTAGTTGGTTAGGTGTATAATATCTGTGGTGAGGTGGTTTGAATGTTGAAATATTACATTTTGTAAATTCTTGTTAAGATGTTGAAATGTGAAATTTTGTAAGTTACTTGTTGAAATGTTGAAATATAATTTTTGAATGACTGGTCAAAATGTTGAATTGAGTGGATGGTTGGCATAATAAAAACTTGTCGTACGTCGGCCCATTTGGCTAGCGAATAAATTCACTATGCTACAGGAAAAAACGTGAAAAACCTGCAGCAGCGACGGAGTGGATAGGGCTCGCGGATCAAGTTGAATCGCTTTCGCTCCTGATGGGAGTGAAAGCAAAGTGAGCACGCCTGCCTATATTTGTTATAGAATAGTTGTGTCGATAGATGGAAGGAATTACGTGACGAAGTGTGTCGGCTATGATATCCCTTCGATTAGGATTTTGGTGTCGGTAGAGAGTTCGAAGGGAACTGGTGGTTTTTCAAGTCTAACGGGGGCGGTCTCTTGTGGGGTTTTGGGTATCATAAGCCTGTGAGGGCAGCGAGGGTGGAAGGCGGGTTAAGGACCACCGCAATTTGTGCATTTGGGAGTTCCGGACTTGGGACAATTTTCTGGTCTGTGGCCTGTTTGGCCGCGAGAAGGGCATATTGGTTTAGACTGACAAGATTCGGAGGAATGTCCGGTTTGGGAGCACCGACTGCAATATTTAGGAACAGGGGGTAGCGGATTGGCGTTGGATGGCTCGCACTGATGTGGGAGACCATGAAATGAGAGGCCGGAAGCGAGGGCCTGATGGTAGTGGGTTTCGGAGGTGGTAACGATGCGAAACATCGATGTGGGCTTATTGGTGGCCTTGGTGACGATTCGCCAAGTTTTAAGGAATGGAATATGTTGATTATGAAGAATTCCTTCGAATTCTTCGAGGCTGATCGTGGTGTCTGCATTCCTGCAGACGAAAGAGAAGGTGGGTATGAGAGTTTTGTTGGCCTGGCGGGGCGGACGTTCGGTGGAGTTCAGGACGTTGATAGTGATGTTTGTATCACCGGTAGAATTGTGGATAGTTGAGACTGACTTAGGGGAGGACGTTTTGAGAAGTGCGGTGCGATTGAAATTTACTTTCAAATAAAGGATGTGGTTGTTTAGGAGCTCTAGAGTGTTGAGGAGTGTGAATAGGGATTTCTGTGTAGAGTATATTCGGTTGGACGGTTTCGGAGGTTTAGAGTTGGTATTGGTGTGTTGTTTTTGGTGTGGGTTACTGTAGGATTGTTGATAGGTTTCGGTGTTGTAGGTCGGGATTTGGTGTCACCGACGAGGGTGAATCCATCCTCGTTGGGGGCGTGGGGTTGTCGGATGACTGAGGGTGTAGGGGATTGGGATCTAACGGAGGAAGCGTAAGACCTGGTTGGGGATGTGTATGAAGTGCGTGTGTTTTGTTCGGATGTATGTTTAGAGGAGGTTGGTTTGGATGAATTTTGAGGTGATGGTGTTGAGGAGAAGTGGGATTTTTGGAAGTGTGTGCTGAGGGTGTGTTGGATTTGGTCGGTGTGAGAGGAGGGAATTCTTTCTCACAAAGGTTTGAGGTTTTTTGTTTTTTGGAAGAGTTTATGATGGAGTCGTATAATTGGTATATTTCTGGACAGAACATTGTGCGGTGGGGGTCGACTGCGATGATTTCTACAACTCCTTGATTGACTTCGGCTATGAGGTCGGATGAGGAGGTTTTTGTGGCTCTACGGCTACGACGGTGACTGGAGGACATTTTTGGTTGTGAATGTGGTGTGGATGGTGGGTGAAAGCTAACACCGGCAGCGGACTCACTGCAGGAGGGAGTTGCCTCCCTAGTTAAAGGTGTCCTGACTTATTAGCCTTCAGGGGTTTCTTATATTTATCTGACTGCTAAATGTCCTTCCCTCTTCGGTTGGTGTGGCTTCTTTTATTTTGAATATAAAATAAAAGAAAGTTAAATACAATTTATTATTTTCATAAATAGGAGTTTGTTTCGGTAGGAACAATTGACTACACTTCCTAGTGTGTTAATTGGTTGGTCTTCTGGTGGAGGCGTCCACGATGATGGCGAAGTCGCGGTGAATTGGTGTAAACGAAACCCTAACATAACACATCCAACCCCAGCCCTGCAGAGGAAACTAGTCGCGGGTCTTGTAGATAATATAATTTCCATCAACCGTTTAAATAAAAATCCCAATTCGACACAATTCATTCGAACTTTTCGCTATCTATCTCTCCCTCTCTCTGTCTCTCTCCTTCTCTCTCTCTCTCTCTCTCTCTCTCTCTCTCTCTCTCTATAGAGTATAGAGACTAGGAGAATAATCTTATCTGAGAGAAAAGTTGAAACAGTGTCCAGCTCTACGCTGTAAATAACTGTTCAAAAACAGTCCAGAAAGCGGTATTGTTTGTGAATAGTAAATTGAAAAATTTTGGGTAAAATTTGTGTTGTGAAGAGCTGTTGAAATAGGCGTAAATAACATGGAAAATTATCCGCATCGGCGCTCGGGTAGATCCAGGGTATGGTTTGAGAATAATAAATTGAACAATTTTGGGTAAAATTTGTGTTGTGAAGAGTTGTTGAAGTGGCCGTAAATAAAAAAAAAACAAAAAAATTATTCACCTCACTGTCGTATTTCCAACCAACAATATGTAAAACAATTTTTGTTTGAGAAATTTACTTTATCAAATATTGTTCATTTTTATAAATTGCTTAGTCTATCAACGCATTTATCTTGCTGATTTCTGGGTCCTACTTTTGGTGCTTTCTTTAAAATTTACCGTAAAGCTGCGTTGACGTAGATCAAGTGACTTGATCTACTCATTTAGATTCAAGTGAATTGAAATGCTTTTAAAGGTTTATACGTTTCATTTGACATGAAGGCGCCGAGAAAAATTCTTCGCTTTATTTTGCATCAGTTCTCGGTACTGCTAATGAAATAAAAAAACATTGTCAATAAAAAACTGTTCGACGCAAAAGAAGATTCTGGTGTAGAGAATTGATTAAACGGAGAAGTGAACTAGGAGCAAGGTTAATACAACAACTGAAAGATGAAAGAACCAGAACAGGGTACATATGTATATCATGTGAAGTGAACCGATCTGTGCACTGTTTTATTTTTCTCACTTCTGCAGGGTAGGTTGTTCGAATACTTTTTATACGGTTCTTTACATCCATCGTAGTCATGAAAAGTTCATTTTTGCGCGTTTCTATTATCTACACTTATAAGTACTAAAATTTGTTCACAATTTGAACCGAGTGAAGTGATCAATACATGGATGGTTGATGGATTTCCTAGTTCTTGTAGAAGTCTTGGCTGATAGTATTGAAAACTATTATTGGACCACATAACTTCAACACCTGTGTGATGTCAGGTATGCAAATTTATTAATTTTATGAGCTCATTTGCGGTGAAAACAAATTCACATTTTATCAAATTTAATGGTCATCGGCGGTTCCTAGAATAAAGAGATTATAACTGTATTATATTGTCGGAATAATATTGGCTGGTTGCTTACCTATGGTATAGGTGTATTTAATTACAGTAAAAATGTTCTTTAATTAAAATTCCTGAAATCATTAATGTGTGTTTGATTTTAATCTCCCATTCCAATAATAATAATAATAATTTGTATATCTTGACGAGATTGGCAATTGATTCATGTCTGTTGTATAATTATTAAGGTTGCCAATTGGAAAGTTTTTTACACCAGTTTGAGAAAACAAAAATAATATTAATAAGGAACAGTACACCAGTATTATGCTAATAAAGAAGTAAACTTCCCAAAATACAATATATTACATGTAATACACCCCAAAAGTGGGAAAGTGGTCGGTGACGGGGACTTAAGAAATGATACTTTAAGTGTAGAATAAGCTTTACCTACTAAATATTGGTGCAAAGAAAAATTCGCATTTAAGGAATCCTTAGCACTAAGTATTCATTTAAATCGTTGGTGCAATTGGGCGTTACTCTCCTTATCTCTACACTCCATAACTCGTACGTACGTTTATGTATGATTAAGGCCCGCTTGCACCAGTACCCCTTAAAAGGAGTACTTAACTAAGCGTCTCTTAAAGATAATGGACGCTTAAATTTATTGCCAGTTGCATGACTGACACTTACCAGAATCTTAAGTAAGGGGCCCTTAAAATTTTCTTTCTAGTGATATTTCAGTTTCTCATTTGTGTGCAACTTCATCCTAGTTCAATAAAACCATTTCATTGGCTGGCCGGTTGCCGATGGTTGTTGTAAATAACCTATCTTTAAGTCTTAAGTAAATTATTTAGCATTATTATTGATAATGATAAGGATTGTAGAAAAAAGGTAAGTTTATATACAACACTTTCTTTGTATGGTATGTACTTACTTCTTATACGAATTTGATATTGTTATATGGATTCCATTAATAACAATGAAAAAATGTTTATTATTAATTGTTGGTGCGATGTGAAGAAAATGTTGCTGTTAGTATGAATACGGTAAATGTTAGCCAAGCAGGTGGCGGTAAACGACAAAGGGCACCCAACTTCTCAAGAAAAGAAAAAAAGTTTGTTGCTAACTTTAGTATATGATTTAAGAGATAAAATCATAAAATTGAAAATAAAGACTGATGGCATTACCGTGAAGGTATTCAGTAATGAATTCATTCTATTCTCAAAATCCATCGAAAACTTTTAGAATGGTGAAATCATTAAAGAGGTTTTACGAAAATCAAAACAAGCACAGCAAAAAACTTCTACAAGTAAAACATGAGGAGGCCAAGAGATTGTACTAGACCAAATGATCTTACAGATCTGACTCTAGCAGTAATGAATCCCAAGTCTGTGAAGAGATTAAAAAATAAATTGTGTGGAGTGAGAAGATGGTGAAGAGTCCAAAACAGAGTACGAGAATATTTTGCTTCTATCTGAAGATGAAGCTTCAGGAGTACACAGTACTCTTACCATTTTGAAACAATTTCTTAATTTTATTTCTTTAGGAAATATGTGATCGACTTAATTGGCCATCTTCGCATCTGCAGACCCTGGTTAATGAAAAATTAAGAAATATCAAAACAACTCCTATTGTGCCAGCAGCTGCATTCCTACAAGGTCTGCAACGAGAAAGCAAAATAATACCCCTTCATCTTGGACGACCAGAAGAAGGCCAATTACTGAGCAGCTCCATTCAAGTGAATTAAGTGAGCAGTATGGAGAACTCGCAAATAAATCCATTATAAAAATTATAAGTCCAAGTGATTGGAAAATGACAGTTTAACAAATTATTTTAGGTTAAAATCCCACCCTTAAATATATAAGTGGTCATTGCAGGAGCACTTAAATTTAAGGCTACCTTTAGCCATTTAAGTGTCACTTAGCAGCTGGTGCAACGTAATTTAAGTTAAGGGTTCATTTTAAGGGACACTTAGCACTAAGTGTGTTTGGTGCAAACGGGTCTAAAACGGAATTATTGCGTGACATTTGACAGTTCCTCGAACAATTAGCATTTTCGTTTATTGTTAAAATCTAACAGTATATGAAGTCTGCTTCGACGCTGTGCGTGACATTTGCCATAACGTTCAAGTTGAGACCTGACATATCACATTTGACGTACACTGGTCATGACGCTTGTCCATATAACTAACGTTTATTGGAAGTTAGAATCAATGACGTTACTTCTTAGTGTCATCATAGATGCTCTACTAATTTTCAAACAGACAGTTGTAAAGTTCAGTTGAAATATTACTTAAGAAAGTTATGTTGTACAATATCTGGCTAGTAAGTTGTTAGCTGGTAGGAGTTTTCCTCAAAATACCGAATTTTTTCCACAACACTAGCATTCATTATTTTGCACTTTACATCAAATCGACATTAATAGACAATTACAGCTTAAATTAGATGCGCTCTAACACAATTTTCCGATGATTTTTTCCTTAAATGTACGTCCCTGTTGTCCGGTATACTAAGCCAACGGTGTAACTCAGCGAGGCGAAACAATTGAGTCTGAAAATAAATTTCCTTTTTCAATTTTCATTCTACGTCAATCTCTTACACTTATTTTCTTCGGCACAGATTTGATTTCATATTCCAGTTGGCGACTAGGCGATTCGCTTTTGTTTGTGGCTCGTTATTTACGTTTTCCTTGTTGCGACAAATGAGATTGGGGAATATGGATCTGGATGATAGGGAATATCATTAGAAAGTATTTTGTCTTTTTTTCCTCATCTTACATGCGTGGACCGACGAAATCATAAAAAATAATTGGCAGAGAGTTTTTCAAAGTGAACTACTTTAGATTCGACAGTGTTTAATATGTTATTTCACTCTATATGGTAAACAATCTAAAAATATATACAATTGAGATAGCTTAGACAATAAGCAGTTGGAAAGTATTAGTTTTAGTTTATAAAATACCAAAATTAATTGTAAAATTCTGTTCAAAGTTATAAATTTTTTTATTCTGATTTTTAATAAGCGAAACAGTAGTCGCCATGATATTACATCATCAAGGACATGTAAACTGAAAAGTTTCAACTTACTACTTATTTATATAACAGCTCAGTTAAGTTGGCCCATCCCCAATAGATATTTTCAATGAAAACATATATGGTCGTAATGCACCAATATGCTTCTTGAATAATTTTCTTTGCACCATATTCCCCGAGAGACTACAGCTATTTCTTTATGGGGGGAGGGGGCCAAATAAACTCTAGCCCACCCAATCGGAACTTTCAAATTTTATATAATCAAACGCTTGTTATGCACCATAATGCTCCATCTGAAAAATCCTTTGCACCCCTCCCCTCAGTACGTAGCTCCGCATTATTCAGAGTAAAGTCCCCCCCCCCCCCAATGACAATTGGCAAAAAACTTTTATTAACTCTCGTAGTCAAACGCGAATAGATATTACCATATCTACTATAAACACTTCGGATATAAACTCCGGCTGGCAAGTATCCGACGATATTTCAATGTCGCACCACCGCTGGATAAAATTCGAAATCAAAATGGCGGTAACAAACTCTACAATAACTCACGACCCCAGGAAAACGGACAGGACAAAATATGTCCACTGTTTGATTTGAAGATTTATTCTGAAACCATTCAAAACTCCATAATTAATGCCTACAAGATGTCTTGCCCACTCAGGCGGGTCGATCTTGATGGAGCCTCCACTTCGTAGTGGTACAATGAGATTGATCAGCTCAGGTGGACGGCGAAGAAATATTTGAATAAGGCTAAAAAAACCAGACTCGAAGAGGATTGGAACTCATACAAGTCTCACCTCAAGAAGTATAAAAAAGTCATTAGACAAAAACAAAGAGAAGCATGGAGAATCGATTGCGAGGAAAAAGAAGATTTCCCCCAAGCAGCTAGACACCAAAAAGCCCTCTCAAAAGATCCCCACCGTCATATCGGTATACTAACCAGAGAGGATGGCACAAAAACTGCCAACCTAAAGGAGAGCTTTCAACTATTAACGTCAACTCACTTCCCTGACTCCAGAACCTCAAACACGGCAGCGTGGGAGGATGAGGAGAATCACTACCCGACGGTATATCACAACAGATCGTCGACGCGGACAGATTGAGGTGGGCCATCTCTGACTTCTCCCCCTTCAAATCCCCAGGAACGGGCGGCATTTATCCAGCCCTACTTCAGTGGGGCCTGGATGACCTAATGCCGCACCTGGTAGGAATCCTCAGATCCTCACTGGCACTGAGGTATATTCCAAAAGGTTGGAGAGAAGTTAAAGTTATGTTCATACCAAAACCAGGAAGAATGAAAAAAAGGGGTACACCCTGGGTGTATTCATAGACATAGGAGGTACATTCAACAGAACCACTTTCCTAAAATAACAAATGGATTTTCCAACAAGAATATCCCCCAAACCATAAATGGCTGGATATATAACATGCTCTCAAAAAGAGCAATAAAAATCAGTGTAGATGACGTAACCAAGGCTTGGCTGTAAAAGGTTGCCCACAGGGAGGGGTACTCTCGCCACTACTGTGGAACATGGTCTTAGACTCATTGGTCAGCCGCCTCAACGATAGCAACTTCTACACAATAGCATATGCAGATGACCTAGTGATTCTGCTAACAGGAAGATTCGAGGAGACACTCTGCGCTTTAATGCAAGAGGCTGTCAATATCATAGAACAATGGTGCAAAGACCATTCACTGTCAATAAGGAAGCTTGTAAAATATCTAGCCCCAAAGTTTCTAGATACCAAACTTAATTTCTCTTCAGAGGTGAAATATTTAGGGGTCACCTTCGACAGTAAGTTAACGTGGAACTCTCACTTAGAAAGTAGAGTAAAAAAGCATATATTTCTTATAAGTAGTGTCGGCTACACCTGGGGAATGTCACCTAGGGTCGCTGCCTGAATCTACACTGGCATCATCAGACCCATGCTAACGTACGGCGCGGTTGCCTGGGGAGCTAAAGCAAACCAGCTGACGGTCGTCCGTAAACTGAATCAAATCCAAAGAACAGCATGCTTCAACACAGCAGGAGGCATGAGAACCACACCAACAAGAGCTATGGAGGTAATCCTCGGTCTCACTCCCCTTGACATATACATCAAGGATGTTGTTTTGATGACCATGACACGTCTACGCTCTACCGGTATACAACCTGATGTAGGATCCGGTAAACTGAGACGTAACTTGTGGCATGAGGCCCTCATGGAGGTCCCACTGCTGCAGGCCAATACGGACTCGATTCCACTGTGATATGCCTTTCACAGGCCCTACAAGGTACCTAATCTTTAAAAATAACGCACAAGACCCATTGGAAGAAGACGCAATCCGCATCTTCTCAGATGGGTCTAAATCCAATGTAGGCTCAGGATGTGAAATTTTTTCCAGATCCCTGAGTCTAAACATAAAATGGGCAGCGTGATACAATGCAAGTGTTGCTCACACAGAGCTCACTGCTATCTGCATCGATGCAAAAGAGATTACCAAAAGGAAAACACAGGTAATAATATAAACATCCTTACGGACAGTAGACAAACACTACTAGCCCTGAACAGACCACGCATTACATCAGACCTAGTACTAGAATGTCACATGGCCTTAATCGAAGTCTGTAACAACAACACGGTCACTTTAGGCTGGATCAAGGGCCATGAGAAATCGAAAGGATACCGTATTGCAGACTCGCTAGCCAGGAAGGCAGCCTCCCACACACTCTTGGGACCTGGCACTTTCATTGGTCTATCGGCGTGAGCGACAGCTGACCTATTAAAGGAACACTCTCTTAATGAGTTTAAGGGTAGATGGGACGACGCAGAAGGCTGCAGGCTTGCCAAGGAACTGCTACAGTATCCGGACAGCAAAGTAGCCAAAAAATACGTGTCTATGAACAGGCAGAACCTACGAACAGCCATGGGTATTCTGACTGGTCACTGCCACCTACGAAAACATCTCCATAGACTGGGTCTGTCTAACACCCCACTTTGTAGAGGATGTGAACAAGAAGATGAGACTGTCGAACACATTCGTTGCGAATGTCAGACACTCTCTCATTTTAAGTTTCATGTATTCGGCGAGCACAGGCTAATATACGCCAGTATGAGGGAACTTAATTCAGGCGACGTTATCAGCCTACTTCAAAGAAGTAGGCTGGATGACGAGCTAGAAGGAAATTTTGAACCTCAGAAGGATGCACAATGGCCAACTGTGGCCTAAGTGCTGTGGGGTCACCCACCCTTCAAACTTTTGCAGATACAGATATAATTGCAGCCAAATCCACTTCTAATGCACCACCAAGGAAAACAAAATCCCCCCCTCCCCTTACTAATAAAAACTTCAATATCTAAAGGACAGTTGCCCCCTCCAATTATAATTTTCAAAAAAATAAATGGCATCAGAGTCCAATCCAAATGCACTCCAAAGCACCACCAACAAAAACAAAATCCCTTCTCCCCCTAGTTAGTTAAACCTTATTATACATAGTAAATTTGCCCCCCTCAGGGCAGTGGGGTCCACTCCTAATGAACTCATATACACCACCAACTAAAAAAAAATCCCCCGTTCCCTTACTTACTTAAACCTCATAATTTAAAGTAAAGTTGACCTCACTGACATATTCGGAAAAAAATATTTGCCACTAGCATCCATACAGTTATGTACAAATTCAGATGTCAAATCTTTTGATTGAAATAGTGGACTTTTATTCAGGACTAAAACTGTTACGAATGTGCATATGAAAAAACTGAACACCTGCTCCATTTTTGGACGGGGAATTGCAAAACATTTATAATTTAGAGGCGCAAATCAATTAATAAATTTTAAGCCGAACTACTTTTTCCTATCTCGCAATAATGAGGGGTGCGGAGGGTTCTTACGAAAAGTTTGTATATAAATCCAGTTTTCTTTTTTGTGGAATTGATATAAACAAGTACTAAAATGTGTAAGGTCAAGTGCAAATTGGAGGAAATAGTAGAAAATATTCACGTCTGTGACGTTCAATACATTTTGAGGGGCTGTTTTACATACAGAGGACCCGATTTAGCTCTTGGTCACTACGTTGCCTTTGCATAGGCCCAACAATATGTAGGAGATGTATGATGATAGATAATCATCAAAAAAGCGGATAATGTTCAACGTATCAAGAAGTAAGAATTCAAATAATTCTATATAGCAGTTAAACTTAAAAAATCCTATTTCAATCCTAATTCAATCGGCGACTATTAAAGTTTTGCAGAATGTTGTTGAATTAGATGTAGAGTCTAAAGAGTTTGCTATCTTCTGTGCTTTGGTTTATGAGAAACAAGCCGTACCCTGTATTATGGGTTGAAAATTTCGGGTTCATTAGCTAACGTGTAAAATTTCTTAAACAAAATTTTACCTGAGTTATTATCTTGTTAATACTTTTTACCGCTTCTAATAATTTCGTTTATACTTAATTCGTTTAAGAGATATTCAATTTTTTCTTCTTTCATGGTCAGCAGCCACACTATATCGTAGAACATATTTTCTTAGGCGTTTATGCTTAATTATATAAAAAATTTTGATAACGTTTTGAAGGCTTCAAAGAAAATTTATCAACAAGGGCAAGATCTTTAGTATACATATAGTAGCTTGGCATCCAGCGTTTTTGTCAAATACCTTTGAATTGAAAATGTAAAATTCAAATTAATTTTCATGGCACTTGAATGAAAATTTTGTATTTTTTAGTGGTTAATTATTAGCCTATTAGGATCGAATTGAGACACTACGGTAAGCTGACGATAGGACTCTAGTTGCAGAGTCGGAGGAAGTATTGGTCAATCTAATACGAAGAGTCGAAGCAACCGGTAATGAAGTAGATCTACAAATAAATCATCAAAATGATAACAGACGTGACGTAAAGAAGATTAATAACATCGACGCAGTATACTATTTCATATATTTAGTTACCAAAATGTCAAATAAGGGCGGATCCAGTGAATAAATAAACAGTAGAAGTGCGAAGGCAAAAGAATCCATGCCCAAACTAACTAAACTATAAAATGCCACCAAATATCTCTTAACGCCAAAATGAGATTGGTATAATTCAAGGCATAATAGTTGACAATGCTTCGGCAAACACAACTATTACCGAAGAGCTTCAGACCCTTAAGGCGCATCCACACTTGCTATATAACATTGTTATAAAACGATGTTTTATAACATGTTATAAAAAATTATCACAAAACATTCCGATTTTCAATTTCGATTTCAACAAGTTATATGTTTTCGGTTGTGAACGGTAAACGTCAAAGAATGTTAGATAACTTTGTTTATAAACCTGTCCACACTCGTACGTTTGAAACAAAATAACAATTGCGATCAGTGCGTGGTTGTCACTTGCACGAGAACGTTGTGTGCTGTTTGTGACTATGGAGTGGACGAAAGAAGCTACTATCCGATCTCTTTAGAGTCCAGTGGAATTCTCGCCAGTCGGATTATATAAATCGGCAGTTAAAACATGACGCGTGGAATGAAATTGCCACGTCAATGGAAATGACTAAAGACGCCGTAGAAAAAAAAATTAGGAGTCTGATTGGTCAGTTCCAACGAGAACAGAAAAAACCAAAATCAGGGGCTGGAGCTTTCGACATGAATGAATCATAATGGTTTGCGTTTAAAAATTTGTTATTCTTAACAGACAAAAACCAGGCAAAAGAAACCCTGTAAGGTGGAATTCAGGTAAGAAATAATTACAATATTAGAGAGTATTCTTTTATTATAATCTAGGCATTGCCTAGTAGAAAACAAATATTTATTTAATATTTATGTTGCCATGACACTTTTCCTTTATCCGAAATAAAATACTCACAGAACTAATCTCGAAACGATTGAGCATCCAATGTTGCTTTTCTTGCAACTTTTTGAAGAGGAAGTAGTGATGTTTAAGATAAATTAGTAGTTCTCCATTGTCCTGGTACAATTATGCCAGTGTCTAATTG
Organism: Galeruca laticollis; assembly: GCA_963921935.1. Classification (NCBI taxonomy): domain Eukaryota; kingdom Metazoa; phylum Arthropoda; class Insecta; order Coleoptera; family Chrysomelidae; genus Galeruca; species Galeruca laticollis. Next base: position 164,205,154 of record OY998175.1, on the reverse strand, counting down.
AAAGTTTTTTGTGTTCCTAAAAATTAATGAGAATAAGTGATGATAAAAATATAATAATGTACCCGATTTTTGTCACTAAGCTACCTGGCATGCTCTAAATGATTCAATATTGTCAACTAATCCTGTAAAAACATCAACACAATTTTAAATTTAAGAACGGATGGAAAATGTTTTGTCCGAGATTAGCATTAACACTTAAAAATTCAACACCCTTTATAACCATGATATATTTGTTGGAAAATTTCAGAGTAATCTCCAAAAATTAGTTCCTTGTGTATTATCTTTAACCACACAATTCGTATTTTTTAACAAAAGTAACGGACCTTCAAAGTAATGTCAATCATCTTCCTAAATCCGCTTCTCTTATTGTCGCTTGTCAGATTAAGCGATATAGGCAACACCCTCGACAAAAGCTCGTAGCTAAAATATTTTGTACTTTGTACATGTTTGTGTTATCAACTTTGCAAAGCGGCTTAGTGGCCTTGTTAAAAAGGTACGAACATTTTCGTTTTATCTGTCACAACCCAAGTAATTTTTACAATAGATATTATGGAAGTTGTTCAATTTTACAGAACATACAAACTATTAAAAATTGCTCGAAAATATCGACTAAATATTAAAACCAAAAAAAATCATTATATTAAATTTATTATCAGCAAGTTGAATATTATTTGAAAGCGTACATTTCAATTGCATATGAAATGAGAAACTATAAAAAATATTTGAATTGAAGTATATTTTCTTTCAATGAAGACTTTTTTCGTTTAGGTACCAGTTTATGAGACACGACAAAAGATGCAAACAACGAGCTCTTCTATTTCTTCCTAACATATTAGGAGAGACTGTTAAAATTTCTAATCAAAATACTAGCCAATAAAATCATTGCTAAGGTAGATATCTCTGAAGAATAATGTTTTCGTCCAAATGGATGCACGTTTCATGCAATATTTATATGGTCTCAAGAGTACATCAGCGAATTACAGACCCGTACGCAATGGAAATCTAACTACCAAGGGTTAAAGCTGGGTGCTTTAGATCTAATAAAAGAAGACAATTTGCCTCCTCTTAAATAGAAACTGGGCAAATTAACGGAGCTTCATCCTGGAAGTTGATAGTGTCACAAGGGTAGTAAGTATAACAATATATAAAAAAATGTTATTCTTGTGTTTTAAGTGTTTAAACAATTTTCATGAACATTGAAATCCGAATTGCTAATTGACAGACTGCAATTAGTTAAAGCTGTTATCATTTTTACATTGACTGCTATTCACCTTCTCAAGCGGGGGAGAATATGTTAACAGTTTTGATTAAAATATTTTGTATTGTGATCTTATTCGCATTCTGTTGTCATGAAATCAAGTTTTTGTTTTTTAAAATAATAAAAGATGTCAAATTTGATATATGTTAACAAAAAGTTAAATAAAACCATAAAAACCCAATTTCGAAACCACTATGCAAATAAATATTACAGTTATGTTAATTCAACATCACATTGTGATAATGTTCTTCCTTTTTTTCCTCTTGTTTTCATCACATGCACATCTATGCAACCGCTTATGCCCAGCTTGTGGCTGTTAACATTTGTGATGCTTCAACTTAACCTTTCAGCGATGTTAAAGCGCTGTCTTTTTACATTACTGTGATGTTACTAGAACTTCCTCAAAAGGAAGTCTTTATAACGAAATAAAAACAACATTTCTGTTACATTCTGAAATGCCCTTTAACATCTAGTCGATGTTAATGCAATGTCTAAAAAATAACATCTTATCAATGATCTAAATGCGACATTTCAAAAACAATACAGTGTATTCTCGTAGATGTTGTATGGACATTACATTAACCTCTTAATAATATACCTGAAACATTCTGGATGACATCCTATAGATGTTTCTGGGCCTAAGCAGCAAATACAGGGTGAACAACTAAGAACGCCGGCTGTCGGCCATATTACAAAAAATAGTCATAGTACTACTTTAAAAAAATACCTTCAGGAAAATGACCCTGAAAAATATTGAGTTCCTAAAATATCTCCTATGGGGTGGAATGAACACTTAAAAACTTAATACTGTGATTATCTCCAAAAAAGACATACTAAACGTATCCAAGAAATACAATGTTTGATATTTTGTTGAGATTATGAAAAAATGTAGTTGGGGACTTTTTGTCTTTATTCTTCAAGTAAGGGGTGGGGGAAGGTTCAACCCAAACAACAAATGTCGTAACAATTTTTTTTTTAATCGACATCCATGTTTTTGGCTTCATTTGAAAAAGTTTTTCCTTTTTAATAAGAAATGCTTAACAAAAATAACAAAATTGGACAATTTTGTCAACGCTTTGTGAAAAAGTCCACAATTTTCCCATTTTTCTCGGAAATTTCAAATGTATTGAGGCATTTTTTGAATTCTGATGAAAAGGGGTAAAAAAATAGGAATCTATTCAAGGATATAAGATTTACAATATCAGATATAAACATTAAAAAAATGCTTCAATTTACATTTGAAATTTCCGAGTGGATACAAAATTATCTAATTTCGTTATCAATCTTATTAAACAGAAAAACTTTTAAATGCAGCTAAAATCATTGATATCGGTTAAAAAACGAAAAAGTTATACATTTGTTCATAAGTTTGAACCTTCCTCACCCATTATTTTCAGAATAATGGTAAAAAATGTATTCATAATCTCAAGATTTCAAAAATTGTATTTTTAAGACACCTTTAGTATGTTTTTTGGAGTGATTATGTTTTCGAGTGTTCATTGCACCCCTAGCGGATATTTTAGAGACTGCAAAATATTTTCCAGCAATTTTTCAGGATCCCCTACCTAAAGGTAATTTTTTTGAAAGTTGCTCCATGATTCTTTTCTGAGATATGGCCTACAGTCGTTCTTAGTTGTTCATCCTGTACATTTAAAATAAAATAGCAAAATAGCAATAAAGGATTTAAAACGTTTATTCACTATTAATGAACAGTACAGTAAATTTGAAAAAAACAGGTACAAAATTAGAAAAAAAATATCTTGTCCAGCAATCCAACCTAAAAAAAAAATAAAATTATGTAAGCATATTACATAACAAGTCTGGAAAGAGGAAACTATTGAACACATTCAGTGAAAGCAAGAAATAAAAAATGGTATATTAATCCATAGTTACCATAACATACCATATTTTGAAACTGAATTAATAAAGTTTAACGGATACACATACATTACAGCTAGTTTACAGAAAATTTATTAGAATAATTTTTTAATTATATTAAAACTAATAAAAATTTTACACCATAAAGATTTAATGAAACATTACGTTACATCAACAGAAATCCAATCTGATTTAAGAAAATTCTATCGTTTAATTACGGCTACTTTTTCTCACGCAAGAGTCGCTGATTCGAGTACCTCAACCATTCCATAACGTACACTTCAAAATCCTTATATGTGAAACATTTAAAGGTGTTCTGAACAACAGCTAATAAAACAATTACTTTAGATCAAATTGTACCCATAGAGACCTTTGATCGATCATCATAAATTACATCAAACTTGATTTTCAGCCAATTGACTGGGGCGAATTTTCCATAAGATACGTGCGGGGATCTTCAAAGGAATAATAACATATTTTATTTCGAGAAGTGACTTTTCATGATTTACCTTCTATTCCATGCCTCACTCCATTTGGCAGGTAAATTCAGGTGTGCTATGAAAATTCATTACTTCTTTTCTGTATAAAATAATATACTATTCTCCTCTTGTTATTTTCATCCTGGAACAAATTGTATATTAACATCGTGGAATTGTAACTTAATGAAAACTAAGCATTATTAATACACTGTATACAAAAAAACTACTTATGAGGAAGAGATATGAACACATTATCAAGTTAAATGAGTTTATAATTAATTGTATCCAATTGAGTATACAATAGCTGTGTCTCTACAATAATAAATAATTGCATGCTGTTTGTTGACTGGAGCATTCAGTATCATAAGTTACATATTCTTCAACTAGATTAATATAGGTACCATTGTAAGGGACTTCTACAGATTATTTATTGTATTCAGTGAATTTTCAAATGGAAATGAGCTTTAAACAGAAATTTTTGTTTTTAAAGTCTTAAACAGTCTCTAATGGTTAGTAATAATGTTAAAATTTTCTAAACCTGCAAAACTATATTCATGGCTACGACTACTACTAAAAAAACTAGAACTAGAGATACTTGATTCAATATTTTTTGTACTGTTTAATACAATGTTTATATCAGACTATCTGAAATAGTTACTCCCCTTTCATTACATAATTACCAACTATTTGTTTTTTATTTTATTTGTGTAAGTAGCTTCTGAAACATCTTGAACATTGAAAATATTTTCTTCTAGATTTAAATTTCTGCCAACATATGAGCACGTTTTATTATTAATAATAATATCTACCCTATTGCAATATCAAGTTTTTTGTAGGATATAATGCATATCTAGGATTTGAAATATTGTGAATCGTTTTCAAAATATACTTACTAGGTAACTAAAATATTTTAAAAATTGAAAAAACCCCTATTATATAATGTTAGTGTACAATTCCGACACCTTGAATTTCAATGTATAATAGCCGATTAAAGTATTGAATGAGTTTTAAGTTTTAATAATTATGATTTTCGAATAGGTACTTACCGATAACAATTGTTGTTCGTCCATTATAACAAGATTTATAACTAAGTATAGAAACTGTAGCTAAGTAGGAACTAACGAAAACGAAGACCACTTTATTCAAGTACTACTTGCAAAATATGTGCTTCCTGCAAATAAAATATAACACATAACTTAAAACCATCCGCCATTTCATGCTTGTCATTTTTGTTTCCACAGATAACTACTGTATGTTTATGTTTCGTTCATCAGTTCCTATTCTGTTTTCTTCTCTTTTGTGTTACTGAGATGTTTAATATGAGATATTACTGAGAGTTTTATGAACTAACGTCGTAAAGACGTAATAAGTACGATGTTAATAAAAATTATTTCGAAAGATGTAAAAGTAACTGCAACATGTGATCATCTTAGAAACATGTTAATTTGTAATATTACAGTAACGTTCTGTATGTGACATTAGTGAGAAGTATACAAATTAACATCGTATGAATGTTTCATATAGGAAGTTACTAAAAAGAAGTTCATAGGCTGTGTATGTAACTGCGAATTCAAGTATTACTGTGTACATTAAAAATATGTTTTATTTACATGATATGGATGTTAATAGAGTTGGTAATAAAATTACGACATCTAGGAGATATCTTATTAACGTTTTAAATAAACATCACGAAACGTCTTGTTATGTTTCTTGTTTAGTGGGAAAGTATTAATCCCGACACGGGAAATAACAACATGAACAAGTAACTTCATTTGCTATGTATATTAAATTTCTCAAGTTTTTCCAAACCATATTGGAACAAGTTGCATATAAGACCCGTGATTTGGCAGATTGTGCAGTTTATCTTTCTTTACTGCACCTTTTTACAAAAGTGGATTGTATCCACAATTTCTTTTTTTTTCTAGAAAAACTCTATTTTGAAGATAAAAAATTTAAGCTTTTACTCTAAATTACTTGGAAATGCGAAATTTGAAGAAACTTGGTATATTATTGTTTTTTTTGACAACATTAAATTGGCCTTACATATGATATATTTAAATGGAGACCTATATTATACCTATAGGTATTAAATTGTAATATAGTAATGAATCCTAAATACCCAACTTATACTGAATATCCTCTATAACTCCGAAGGGTTTAGAAGGGACTTTGCGAAAATATGTCTAAGAATCCCTTTCTAGTTGTTGAATATTTATGTGGAAAACCGGGTGAAAACAAGTTAGTGCAGAGACAGTTAGTGATCTTTAATTTGATGATAAACTAAGAAGAGATTGCTTTTTATACATTAAGCAGTTGACTGGTTGTATAGGAATATATCTTGATTCCAGTATATAGAGAAATTGGGTACTATTACAGAACCTTCTTTATAATATACTAGGTCTTCTCTTATGGCCTTTTCTCCTAGCTGTCTCATAATAAACATTGCGTCGATTGTGCTATTTGGTCCGCATCCAAATTGCGTTTCTTCTAATGTCTTTACTCACTTTTTTCCTCAGTATTTTGTGCAAAATTCTGGCGAACACTTTGGATACTGTACTAATCAATGTGATATCTCTGTAATTTTAGCATTCTACGTTACCCCTTTTTTTGTAGATTGGGCTAATGATCCCCAAATTCCAGTCCTCAGGTGTTTTGTATTCAAGTACTACGTACATGATCTCTATTAAATAACTATTAACATGTCCGCGATTATTTTGAGCTTTTTTGACCCCCTTTCTGCTTATGTTTTCGTTGGGATCTAATTCAAATTCTTATCTAGCTTGTGTATCTGTATCTTGTTTATTTTAATCTTAGTCTGTTTCTAATAGTTATTTTTGTAAAACAATTGTCACAATGACTCGTTTTGTAGTACGAGCGAAGTCTGCGCAACGAATCGCGAAGTGGTGAGTTGCGCAAGTCACAAGTACTACAGAAAGTCATTGTGACACAAGTTTTTCACAATATTTTTTATAATTCATATTTATTTAATTTTTTAAATAAAATAGAATTACATAATCCCTGTTGTTAAACTAGGAGGAGTGGTTTGAATTTAAGATGGCAATTCTGTAGATTTTGGATTGCTCAGATCACAGATGGTTTTATTCAGCACTTTTGACATATTATTTTCGAATAATTGCCTAAATTGTAAACAAACTTTCATTTAAGCAAATAGAGGGTGATTATTTGTTTGAGAAAGAACTTCTTTGTATATACTTGCAATCTATTTATATTATATCATGAACAGAATTATTTCTATAATACATCTTCACATAGATATCTGGTAATTTAACTCAAAAATCGAACATTATGTATACCTACATATTGATCCTATACAATATAAGAATAAATAATTGACAAATCATTCTTGAATGAACGTTAGCGTACTTTATTTATTAATATTTTCAATATATAATGTATTCAAATTTACCTTTAAGACCATTTAATATAATAATTTGCTAGCTGGAACACCGCTAGACCATTTTATGATTTGTTTCAAGGTTAAAGCCAAATATCAAATAAATATACATACATCAAAAAGTGTTCAAAGAGACTTCATTGTGACACTATAAACAATGTCTCGTTTATACGCGAATTATAAAAAAGTTCTTTATAGTACTCCCTCTATCTTTTCATAACGTTATCCTCAATACTTATAAGGTTGTCATTATTTTCGTGTTTTATGTTTGATGTCATTTCTTTCTTTCCTTGTTTTAACGTTCCGAAGAATAGCTTTTGGTTATCCTTGCTTGCGATTTTCTTCTTTTCCGCGAAATCTGGCATGCTTTTAATTTTTCTTCTTTTATTAATTTTTCAACTTGATTTCTTTGTTGCTGTGCTTTTTTCGTCGGTAAGTATTTTTTCTTTCAACGAAATTTACTGTTTCGACCATTACTTTCTATCTACTAACCTATCTAATATGCGAGAAAAGTATTGGTTTACCCCAAAAAAAGTTGGAATTTTGCATTTTTTTTAGTTATTTTCACGTTTTGCACCAAGAATAACACGAAAATACGGTTTTTAGAAAAAAATCCTATGTGTATGTCGTCGTTGTTGTCAGCCATTTTTCGTAACATGGTCTTGTTAGCACGATACAGCCTCCGGAGTGCAACAAGTCACCAATTTTATAATTGAGTATTGTTGAGGATATTTCACAGATGAACCCTATTGATTTTCAGTTCACCAGATCCAGTACAAGGGGTGCTATGGTACTTGAAGTACGACATTTTTGTCATTCTTGGAAAAATTTAAGTTTGTTGGCACGATACAGCCTCCGAAGTGCAACTAGTTACCAATTTTATGATTAAATATTGTTAAGGGCATCCCACAGATCAACTCTATTGCTTTTCAGCTCACCATAGCCTAACAACGGGCGTTATCGTACTTGAAATACGACATTTTTGTCATTTTTGGAGAAATTTCAGTTTGTTAGCATGATACCGGAGTGTATACAAGTGACCAATTTTATGATTGGATATTGGCATCTCACAGATTAACTCTATTGATGTTCTGCTCACTAGAGCTAGTACTACGGGTACTATGGTACTTGAAGTACCAATTTTTTGTCATTTTTGGAGAATTTTCAGTTTGTTAGCACGATACAGCCTCTGGTGTGTCTACAAGTGTCCAATTTTATGATTGGATATTGTCCAGGGCGTCATATAGATGAACCTTATTGCTTTTCAGCTCACTGGAGCTAGTACAACGGGTGACATGGCACTGGAAGGGCCACATTTTTGGTTATTTTTGGATGAATTTCGGGTTCTTAGTATGATACAGCCTCCGGAGTGTATACAAGTGACCAATATTATAATTTGATATTTTTCAGAGTGTGTCCCCAATGAATCATATTGATTTTCGGCTAGAGCGAGCACAACGGGTCCTATAAATCCAGAGATACTACATTTTTGGTTATTTTTGGAGAAATTTGTTAGTACGATACAGCCTCCGATGTGTATACAAGTGACAATTTTATGATAGGATATTGTTCAGAGCGTCTCACAGATGTGGAAAAGTTAGTTTTGATCTTTAAAACCGTTTATTTTAGATGAAACAGAAACGGTGATTCCGGTCCTGGACGAAAAGTGAATAAACGTGGTTGAGACTCGCTCCGCAATTAAATGAAATTTCAGAAAGAACCAAATTTAATAAAAATCAATTACATTAACTAGTATGGATTATATAAGCGTTCAGAAAGTGTAAGTGAAAGGACAACAGAGAACAAATGTTCACGTAAGAGATATAGTGCGAACTTTAATGTTTCGCCTTATCTTTTGATTTGAATACTGTCATAGTCCAGTCAATATTATAATTTAAAATGCTTATTAGACGATATATTCATTTAATATTATAACTTCAACTAACAATCGTTAAAATGTATTTAATAATTTTATAATTATCAAATACATCTTAAACATAACACCAGTCATTTAACACTACCTTATATCTCGTTTTATTAACAAGAATTAGTAATATAATTTTTTAATAACTTATTATTTTTTTCATATTTTACAACAATTTTTTCGAACAGGCACGTGTCCACCAGCGATAAGCAACGCTCATTATTTAGTTGGTAGGCTAGCGTCAAGAGAGAGCGTAGTGTGTAAGTGGTATTGGTAAAATAAAACACCATATTAATGCTTTTCAGAGTCTAGCTCCGCAACATAACTTAAAGGGGATATACCATTATTTCTGCACTATATGTTTTGCGCGTACTCTACTAAGAAGTCATAGAAAGTCATAGTCAAAATTATGAGAAATTCTAAAAAATGAGAGGGGGGGAGGAAGGTACCCGATAGATCTCCTGAAACATAGAAAGAATTGAAGCAAATCCGGAAAATTACGAAACAGACACATTCTTCAAAAAACTAATAGACGAGAATAAAACGGGACGGGTAAATGAAGACGTAAAAAGCAATGAAAAAAGGATGAATTCAAATAAAGAGGTAGGACAAAAAATAATATACCAAATGAATAAACAGCCAACGGACAAACGCGCTAAACAAAAAGACAAGAAACAAAAGGAGAGAGAAAGAAGGTGATAAAAGAGGTAAGAGCGAAGAAATCAGTGACAAAAAGTTTAAAAATTAACAGGGGAAAAACAGAGAGCAGTGTAAAACAGAAAAAGGGAATAAATCAGATAGATCAAAAGAAAATGAAATGAGAAACAGAATAATAGCTCCAACAAAATTAAACATGGAAAAGGAAAAGAATGAGATAACTGTAGCGATATGGAATATAAATACATTAACAGAAAAAGAGATAGAAATAAGCTAGGAGATGGAAAATAGTGAATTACAGATCTTGGGATTAAGCGAAACCAAAAAAAAAGAAAAAGGACATAACAGGCAAACAAACTAACATATATTATATTACTCAGGAGTACTACAAGAACAAAAGGCAAAATAGTGTGTCGGAATAATTCTTACAGAAGAAATGAAGAAAAACGCAGTAAAATATAAATCAGTGGATTCAAGAATCATAACGGCATGGATAAAAATAAACGACATAGGGGACATAATAAATATAATACAAATATATGGTCCAGTGGAAGGAGCACCTGAAGAAGATATAATGGAACTTTTTAGAAAACTACAAAGAGAACTAGACGAGGGAAGAGAAGAGAACGAATCAACAATAATCATGGGAGATTGGAACTGCGTAGTAGGTAATGACCAAAACAGGGGAATGGGATGGAGGGGAATTTAAGGAGAACCTACAATAAACAGGAATGGGATAAAGATTATCGATTTTTGCGGAAGAAATGATTTAATAATCGGAAATACGATGTGGTACCAACAAATTGATGAAAATTACACTCTTGTAGCAGAAGAAAACGATGCCAAAAGTCTGATTGACTATATTGTATATATCCAATGTTCAATATAAACTATACAAAAAGTCCAAACAAGAAAAGAAGCAGAACCAATCACAAATTAGTGACGCAAATGAAGGGGAAAACTGGGCAATAGAAGAAAAATGGAGAATAGTTAAAGAAACAGTGACATCCTGAGCAGAGAAAATATGTGGAAGAAGAATATTTATTAAGAATATAAAAAGAACGACGTGGTGGACTGAATAAATAAGAAACCTTGTGAAAGAAAAGAAAACGGCATGGAAAAAATACCTCCAAACAAAGACAATATAAGATAAAGAAGACTACAAAAGGAAGAGGAACGCTGTAAAAATTAAAATAAAAGAAGAGGAAATACAAAGTTGGATAGACTTTGGAGAGGGGATTACAGAACCACATAGGATAAATAACAGAAAATTTTGGATACAGATAAAAATATTTAGGGGAAACGGAAATAAAAGCAATAAAAGACAAAAATAGTGAACTACAAACAGAGGTAAAATAAATACTAGACACATGGAGAGACTACTATGTAAACAAATACAATACCTGAAAACGAAGATACAAAGGTAGAAGAAACAGAGATAGATCAGCAAGAAATAACGATAGTTGTAGAAGAAGCCATAAGGAACATTAAAACAGGACAAGAATTTATCAAATCGCCGGGAGATCGAGGAATAGATTGGATGTGGATAATGGTCAAAGTAGCATAGGTGCAAAAACAAATATCGAGTGAATGGGAAAATAATCTAATAATACCTATTTATAAAAAAGGGGAACAAACTCAATGTGAAAATTATTGAGGAATATGCTTGGAACAAAGAAGTTACTAACTCTATACAAGAATTTTTGAAACAAGACTGAGACACTGCATAGAACTAAAACTAGATGAACAACAAGCAGCTTTTAGATCGGAAAGACAAACCAGTGATAATATATACATTGTACGAAACTTAATAGAAAGAACAATTGAGAAATGGGAAGAACTGTTTCTGGTATTTATTGATTAGAAATCAGCATTTGACACGCTTTTTAGAAAAGAAATATGGTCAATACTAGTTCAAATGAAACTACCTAGAGGATTAATACTGGCTATAAGAAGCACAAATTAGATAGTAATGGCTAGAATATAAATTGCAGGGCAGACACTAGAAGTGTTTATAATGGATAGAGGAATAAAGCAAGGTGACACTCTAAGCCCGTTACTGTTTATACTTATTATGGACAAGATAGTTACGAACATAAAAAAACAAAGTAAACATCTGAGAACAATAATTGGATACAGAAACATGGAAGCATGGAACCCGTAAAAATGAGGACCTTACTATATGCAGATGATATGGTTTTAATAGGGAATTCCAAAAATAAAATTCAAATATTAATTAACGTCTAGTCTGTGGAGACAGAAAAAATGAAAATGGAGGTCAATGTGAATGAAATCAAAATCATATAATAAATCAAAACGACCAAAATAAAGAAATAAAATATAAGATCAATACTTTAGAAATGGCAACGAAATACAAATATATTGAAGTATGTTGAGAGGAAGACTGAAAAAATGAATCAACAAAAATCTACTATGCACTAAATATGGGGACACAAAAATATTGATATTGATGTGAAAATGAAAATATATAACGCAATAGCAGTACCAACTATAACATATACATCAGAAAATTGGACAATTAGGGTGAAATATGGGACAAAAATAAACGAAATGGAAATAAAATACTTAAGAAGAACAGCGGGAAAAACTAAGTGGGATATGATGATTATAAAGATATTAGAAAAGTAGTATAACAAGAACCAAGAATAGAAAAAATAAACAAGAAACAACTGACCTGGTGTGGACACATCATAAGAATGAAGGCAGATAGGTTAACATGAAAAATAATGGAGGCAGGAAATAGTATTAAGAAACGAACGGGATAACCAAGGAAAAATGGATAGACCAAGTAAAGGAACTGGGGGCAAAAAGAGAAAAAAACTTGGGAGGAAATGAGGAAGATGGCAAAAGACGGAAGACTGTGGAAGAAAAGGGTACAATAGGAACCGTAATTCCTATCCACTTGAAAGGGCAAAAGGAAATAAATGGGAAGAATAAATGGGTTTAAAACGCCAACAAAAAATTAATAATTAGTATAAGCTTGTCCAAATAAATATGACAAAGTACTTTTACATTTTAAAAATGAGTTCTTACTTTTTCATTAGGGAATAGAGTACAGACAAGTTGTACATAAGCTTTCCAATAAGTATTTTTGATGTTTGTTTTCACAAATAATTATTGAATTGTGCCATTTAACATAGGGCTTGTTTAATGTAACCATATGATAATTCACTATCTTTTTCATATTCTCTTATATTTGTATCTCTACTCTACCGCATGTGTAGCAGTCTACTTCGCCGAAAAATTTTTTACATAAAAGATTCTGAAACACCATGTATGTTTTTTGTTTGATATTCAACCATGCGCAAAAATCGTCTTATTTTTGTCACGTTGAAACCCATCTAGCTACCGAAATTCAATATCGAAATAATTCTTTGGAAAACGATCAAAATCGGAGTTCTTATGAAATTCGAGATCATCTTAAAATTGCCAGAAAAATTATAACGCACTTCCAAATAATAATATCTTGCCAACGCGATGCCAAATGTTGCCAATTCAATATCGAGTTACCTGCTGTGCAATTTGGGCAGTGGCGTTTCGATTTTCGATTAGAAAATTCAACGCTGCATTTACTAATATATTTATATTAAATCATAGTCAGGTATATTGATTCAAAGCTGAAATAATAGATATTCCATTGTTGTTTAAGATAGCATTTTATTTACGCAAGAAGAATTTTCTTAAGCCAATAAAATACATCTAAGTTGTATATGTGGAAAACATCTATCGATCAATTTATTGCTTTGTACTTTTGGTTATTGATAAAACATACAAAATACTACTGTTTATTGTTTCACCAGCAATAATATAACATGGGTACTGTGAAGAAAACAAATAGAGAAAAAACATACCGGATAATGCCGATAAAATATCAATACGGGTGCCAGCGCCCCAAACTGTAGTTCCTATTTATCAAATAACAGCTTTCCTTCAAAGCTGTGGACTGGGAATATTGATTCAAGAGGTTTAGAAGTGTCTAAGGGCTGCATGCAAAACCAGAATATGACCAAGTTAATTCATTCATTCATTGAGTTACATACCAGTGCTCAGAATTGTGATTTTCTATCTGGATTCATAGATCAGAGAGTGGTAGTAGGGATCCTCGATAAGGGTCTCTCACAGAAATTGCAGTGGGACTTCACTCTTACCTTACAAAAAGCTGTAACTTCTACTAGACAGTCAGAGGCTGTAAAGAAACAACAGGAAACATTTCGAAGTGAGACTTTCTCAGTTGACGCAGTGGTTGAAAAAAGATACCAGTCTGACAAAAGATCCAATCGAGGAGCTAATAATGTAGCCGGTCCTTCACAAACCACAGGCCCAGTATCTAAAGAAGCATTTAAGCAAACTGAGAATAAATGCTATTGGAGTGTCCATTCAGAGTTAAAATGTCCTGCTAGAAATGCAGTCTGTGGAAAATGCCAAGTTAAAGAACACTATGCTCGGTTTTGTCAGAGAAAAAACAGACAAATGGAGTTGGGGAAGTTCAAAATGATTCTGATAATGAGCAGGACAAATTTGTTGGTGAAGTAGCATCTAACAAAAACAAGGAATTATGTCAATTTGAACATTTTGGATCAGTTTTTAACAGTCAAAGTGGATGCGGCTGCAGACGGGTGTGTTCTTCCTGAGACTTTGTACTATAAGAGGTTCAAAAGCCATGGACTATCAGGTTCCGAAACAGCAATTTCTAGACCTGGTGGAAACCAGTTGAATGTTGCTGGAATATTGATGGTAATAGTTATTGTGAAAAACAAGACAGTTAATAAACGATTTTATGTTGTGTCTGGTGCCAAGCAAACATCGCTAAGTTATCATGCTTCTGAAAAGCTGGAACTTATTCAGCGCTTGTTTGAGGTTAATAATAATGGTAAAACTATGGACCCACATAAGAAGTTTCTATAACTCTTGGAAATACATAACATCCTTATCACATAAATTTAGATCAGATGCAGTACCTTATGCACTGTGTATTCCAAGAGTCGTGCCCCTACCACTTAAAAAGGTTTCGAAACAAGAATTAAATAACCTTTCTTCTAAAGGTGTAATTCAACCAGTTAGTAAACCAACTGTCTGGTGTGCTCCTGTTGTGATTGTCCCAAAGCCTAATGGTCGAATTCGGTGTGTTGAACTAAACCCAATTTAATAAAAATGTAGAGAGGGAACTATTTCCAATTAGTGACGTGGTCAAATGGTAGGAGCAAGGATTTTCAGTAAAATTGATGCCAATAATGGATTCTGGCAAATTCCATTACCCGAGGAAAGTATGTGTCTAACAACCTTCATTACACCATTTGAGAAATTCTTGTTCAAAAGAATGCCTTTTGGACTGTCCTCTGCAACGAAGGTTTTTCAAAAACAGATAAGCCAATTGCTCCAAGTGATAGATGGGGGGATATGTCATTTTGATGATGTTTATAATCCATGGGAAAAACTGGCTGGAACATGATGAGTGTTTGAAAACAGTGCTGACTAAACTAGGATATGCTAGCTGGACGTTGAATTCAGAAAAGTTTCTATACAAATACTAGGCCATGTCGTTTCCTCAGAAGGAATAGTTCCAGACCAGAAGAAGATTCAAGCAATCATTAATCTACCTGATCCAACAAACGTAACAGTACTCAAACGGTTCCTGGGAATTGTGAATTTTATTGGCAAATTTGTATCAAATTTGTCAACGTTGGCTCGACCACTTTATGAGCTTTTGCTTGCTGATAGTGAATGGTGTTGGGAAAAAATGCAAATGATGGCTTTCCAAAAGATTAAGGAGATCATATTAAATCCACCTGTCTTAGCATTCTATGATATACCTATCTAAGAAGACTATGTTATTCGTGGGCAGCCCTTCCTATCGACTAAGAACAGTTCTAATGCAGCGTCAGTCAGATTCATGCCCATACCCTATGCTTCATGGACCTTGTCTTCAACTTAAACACGGTATTCCCAAATAGAGAAGGAAGCTGTGACTATAGCATATGGTTGTGAAAATTTTGTTGTTGGCAAAAAAATTTATATTGAGACAGACCACAAACCACTAGTTTCAATCATTGGACAACATTACCTGGATACGTCTTCAACGAATTAAAATGCGATTAATGAGATATTCATATGAAATAAAGTATACACCTAAAAAGGAACTAATGATCGCTGATATGCTGTCCAGGATCTCTGAAGGATGGGAAGAGACTGGCACAAATTATTCATTGTCAGCGTCAATACACTGTATGTTCCGAGTTGATCAAATATTATGTAGAGGGTTGGCCTGTACGTAATAAGTTATCTCAAGAGACAATTCCATACTAGAACATGGAAATTTAATCACCGTACAAGAAGAACTTATGATGAAAGATATTCGAATTATTATTCCACATGAATTGAGGAGAGATGTCCCTGCAAAATTACATGTTGATCATCAAGGAATCAATAAATGTCGATCTTTAGCTAGATGATCTGTGCGGTGGCCAGGACTATCGTTACACACTGAGGAAATTATTAAAAACTGTGTTATTTTTATTCAACAAGACTCAGATCCAGAAGAAACATTAGTGCCATCTGAATTTCCAGATCACCCTTGGCAAATTGTTGGGACAGGCTTATATATTATATAATTTATTGAAGTCGCTAAGTTAGAAAAGTTAACTTCATCATGTGTCATAACTCACCTCAAGTCAATATTTGCACGCCATGTAGTACCTCAAGTCGTCAGAAGTGACAATGGTTCGCAATTTTCACAGATAGAATTTGAGGTAGTGACGTCTAGTCCCATATTCAATCGAAGCAAAGGGTTCATTAAGTCCCAGGTTAAAAATTTTCAACGTCATTTTAAAAAGAGTGAAGATCCATATCAAATGTTAGATTCACGAACAACACCCATCCAAAATGGGTGCAGTCCTCGAGAATTATTGATGGAAAGGAAGTTGAGAGGAATAGTGCTAATGTCCTCCAAAGAGTTATATCCGATTACACCTGATCGCCATGCCATCCTCGAAAAAGATTAAAACGAAGGGATAGTCAAAAACAAAATATCGGTTCTGCTCATGGGGCCACGGATTTATAAGAACTTCAAGAAGGCCAGCATGTTTGGATTCCAGATTTACGTCAATCGGGTACTGTCGAGTGTAAACATCGCGATCATATATTGTACGTAGTCCCACCCTCTTCCTAGTAAATTTGACGAAACCGTGAAATATCCACAGAGGATATTGAATCAGGTTCAAGTATTCCAAAGAATATTACTTAGTATGTGCCTGATAAAAAGGGGCATTGTTCTCAAACTGAGTAAACGATACAGGTGGCACCTACACCTGAAGTTTTTCGTCGATCTATCAGTAAATGTATGGTTTTGTACTTTTTCATTCGCCCCCAATTGAAGGAGTTCTGTAAGTTTAGGTTACTTATCATCTACAGGCTAAGAACACATTGTAAATCTGTATAAACAAATGGTATATGATCAACCAGAGACAAAGATGACTGCCATAGTATTTAAAATTGTAAAAACGTTGGATAAGTTATAGAAAATAACACTTTTGTGTGAAATTAACGAGTACAAATTTTACTATTTAGCATTTGCTAAATCAATGTACTATTACAAAATATAGAAACACTGGAACATTTGATTCTTTTAACCATCGTGGAAGTCGTCCAGAAATTGTAAACATTCGATGACACAACTAAAAATATAAATGACGTATCATTCTACGTTTCTTTTTTAAAAATAAAGCCCCAACTTTGGATAAAATTCTCACTGGAATAAGAAAATGCCCAGATTTACCGCTTCATTATTATATAAAGTTATGAAAAAAATTGATTTTAAGAAAAATATTAAATTTAAACTAAAAGATGTACAGGAAAAAAAGCTCACAATATCCACAGCCAAAATTGTGTTGCACATGTTGTAAAAAAAGATAAAATATTGAAGTTAGATAGGATTATGGATAATCTTATAGAATCAATAAGTGTTTTTTCCTCTAGTGACGATAGTGGGGCATATTCTGAGTGAATATTTATATTTTATATACAGTTTTCTAGTGTTTCTTGAGTTAATAAATAATAGACCATGTAATTCATAGTTCAGATATATTGTAAAATGTTACATATAGCGTTTAATAGAACATTATGCAATTAGTTCAACGACTAAATTATTTTTCTACCAATTCTGATTTCAGTGTGACGATTAACCATAATAGGTTGACTTTCTAACCTATTGTAAACTAGGCCCTTTTTCATACCATTTGGAAATTTCCTGTTCGGTATAGGTATAGGTACTATGAAATATTCCAAATAAGAAATCTACGGAAGAAGTGACGACAAATACATTATTCTGCTAAAGTGTATGGCATACAGATATTTATGATGATTTACAGGCAAATTAATTTCGGCAGTTGACGATGCGCGAGAAAGCCATATAATTTGCAACGTTGTAAACGCAGTTACCGGGAAGAGCTGGCGACCTACATTCCTCATTCAAAGTTTTAAAGGTTGTGAGCCTGCTAATACGTATGAGGGTAACACAATATTTTAAATTTAGATTTAAAATTAGGAAATTGTGGCACATGTATAATGCTATATAAAATCGAGTTTACAAAACAAAATAATATTAATGTGATATTTATTATTATTTAAATGAATAAGGAAATAAAAACCATTAGATTTTTTTACGAAAATTGGTTTTTTTGTACAGACATAATTATTT
Organism: Galeruca laticollis; assembly: GCA_963921935.1. Classification (NCBI taxonomy): domain Eukaryota; kingdom Metazoa; phylum Arthropoda; class Insecta; order Coleoptera; family Chrysomelidae; genus Galeruca; species Galeruca laticollis. The sequence goes on along the minus strand of OY998175.1, from coordinate 164,186,830 downwards.
ATTGCTTCAAAAACCATACGGGGAATTCTATAATTACCCTTCATTATTTTATATTGGGTAAATAATCAATAATAAATAGATTCCAAGAGACATAAACTTTCACCTTTACTTCAAATTAATGTCTTTTAAGTGGTCCCTTTATAATTTTCGTCATTGAGGTTTATTTGTATATAAATTGGAAGTCAGGTAGATTTTGTAGATCAAGCGTACAGTATGATAGAATTGTTAAACGACTTTTTAAACTTAACAATGGCCAATAATTTTTCCTATCTATTAGTAGTAATAGTTAATGACATACCTACCTGTTAAGCTTTCTAAAATTGTTATTCTTAATAATATGTAGTAGATAATCATGTAAATATTCTGGTTTATACATAAAATTTGAAAAACAAATTGGGGAAATCGCCTTTAGAGATGGTTTAATAAGTATACTAATAATAAAAATCAAATATTAAAGCTTTTTTGTGGTAGATATTTCTATTTTCATATGTAAATTTTGGGTTTTTAGCAAATACTTACTATGAAATTAGAACATCCCTTCACACTTTTTACAGAGTTAGGAATGGCAAAACAAAAAAATCTTGGTTTTGTGTGCCGTCAATTATAGTTTATTTAGAACTATGTACAGATGTGCTACAAATATTATATTACTCTAGTGGAATTCGTCTCTAATATCTACAATTTTATAACACCTATTTACATTTTTACATTTGTTGCGTTTAATGTATTCAGTCATACCACCTACAAACAAACATTATAATGAAAAATATGTTTTAGATGTACAGGGATCATCAAAACTAAAATAATTATGTGCATCTACAAATGATTCTTCTATATCAACTTCATCATCCTCGCTATCTCCGTCTTATTTTCTAGAACAATATCTAAAAGTGGTTCATTGTTCATACATTCATCTTCAATCTTTTTAACATGGTCACATCTAACTTCCCAATCAATTGCAGAAAATGTGTCAAAAAATTCATTACAGAATTCTTTAACCTTTGTAAAATTGAAGGAAACATTTCGTTTGGCCACATATTCTAGAGCATTGTAATATGGGGCGTTATCAATAACCACAACAGGTTTTTTGGTAGGTTTGGAATAAGTTTTGTCTTGTACCCACTTCTCATAATTTTCGTACACCATATCATTATAATAATCTCATGTTTTTGACTGGAAGCTCCACATAACACCAGCATTAGGTACAAAACCATTTTCACTTCCTGCATGCACAATAATGAGCCTATTACCTTTTGAAACGGATTGTCTTAATCTTTCGTTACTCTTGTCGCTCCATCCTTTAAGGTGCGTGTTACATGAATGAATGTATGTTTCATCCATATAAATGATAGGTTTGTTCTGTTCTCTGCACTTTTAATGATACTTTAATATAGTAGGCGTAAATGTCTGATTTCTGATTCCGAGACGTTCCATTAACAAACTTCTATTGTTTTTCATGTTGGTCCAACGAAAACCCAAAGAATGTATTTGTTTCCGCAGAGATTAGCGACTTCCTGCGAAGCCATAACTATCTGCAAAGGTTTGGTATACAAGTCTTAACGTGGGTACTTTTTTCTCGGATATGTGATAATTTATTATGCACCTTCTAAGCACAGTTTTGTCGAATTGATCAATACGGATACTGGACGTTCTTTGTTTTTAGTAGGCACATCAGTGTCAGCATTACTTCCTGCCAGAGCTTCTTTTTTAATACGGGAAAGCGTTCTTTGGCTAACTTTCGTAGCAGCAGAAACTCGTTCAATGACCTGACAATGAAATAAGTCGATATAAATGTAGTATTAAAAGTTTTACTCATGTGTTTTTATACAAATAAAATGAGGAAGTAGTTAAATTTGTTTTCAGTGACCGTTCTTTGGAATCAAAATTTTTGTCGTAGTTTTCGGCCATTTAAAAGAAGTATTAAATTCAAAAATACTATATTACGTTTCAGTTCATTAGTTGTTGTAAACGATCTTTACATTTTAGTTTAAACTTATTTTAATATGACCAAACCGCAATTGTAACTGAAATCGGAAGATGGTTCAAAACAAATAATAAAACCGAAACGTAATAGAGATAGGTATGAAATGAGTATAATAATTATAATTATAAGCTAAAAAACCTATTACATTTAATTAAGTATCTTACACAAAATAAACATGTGCCTTTTTATATACTCTTGTAAACAGATATAGAATAGTTATTTATGCAACAGCTGCATAAAGTGGTGATTTTTTTCACGAATGGAAAAATTGACGCATGAGCCGCAGGCATGCAAAAACAAAAAAAATGTCTAATTGAGGTTCCTCTAAATGGACTAAAAATAGCGTCGATTTGTTTGTAATGATGACATAACGGTGCATAAAATTGATACTTGAGTGCATAAAATTGACACATGAGTGCATAAAATACTTTGTCTCACCCTAATGTCACTTTTTCAAATCGTTTAACATATAAATATTTTATATAAGAAAATCGATTTAAAAAATTTACTATCGAGTGAACATTTGTTAAATAATTACTTTGGTTTAAAAGTTTTATTGCAATAATTAAAACTTACCTTTGTTAATGGAATTGTTGATGTGCCATTGTTTGCCTCTTCGGTCATGAAATTTAAAACGTTCATAATTATTTCACGACACTGCTCACTCAACTTTTTATGAACAACTTCATTTTCTGGAGTCGCCATAACAAGTTAGTATTGCATAACCCCGGTAATCACACTTTACTCTGAACTGTACTGTCGAAACGATGCTTACGAATTCTGCCAGCGAAGACAGCTCTTGCAATCCGCATACGTCTTTGCTACGGCGCATCGGACGTTGCCAAAATTACGACTGTCAAAATTAATTTGCGAACCTTAATTTTTGTTTCTCTGCTCTTTCAATAACTATATTTTTTTTCTATTGCGGTTCCTTCATTCTCAATTATCTACATTTGATCAGAAACGACTCAGATCTTACCATTTTTTTAAAATAATACAAATCTTTTTGAAACTTAAAACTTCATGTGCCACCAAATTTGACAACTCTTATTAACCTTCTTACAAAAGTAATCGCCGACCTTGGAATTCTTTATAGATTTAATGTTACAATTCGTTGTATTTTTTTCGTTTTCAATAATAGTCATACGCTCTTTTATCATATGGGAAGGTAGGCTACAGTGAGACGGCGTACACTGTGAGACATAGCCATTTTTTCTTAGACAGTTTGAAATTTTTTAAGTTTGACAACACCGTAAGTTTACTTCTATATACACGGTCGCTTGACCTTGTTTATGTTAGTTAATATTAGGACCTTATCGTGAGGTAGGTGGTTCGTGGTATTATTAGACTGAAAGTTACGTGCTAGTTGATTTTAAAGACCTTCTGGAGTGGGACAAAATACTTTGGAAAATTTATTAGGTAAGTACATTTCAAGCCCAGGTTTTAAACTAATAGTATGTCTAGTTTACAGGTGATTATTATTATGTTTTAATATTTGGCAGCCATTTTAGTTTTAACCGGCAAATGTACACACTGAGACACTACAAGGTAGTACACCGTGAGACAGTGTCTCACTGTGTACCATAGGTAGGTAAAACATATTATAAGTATTAAATTCTCGTTTCAGTTTTCTTTGAAAATGGTAAGGCCAACAGATACACAGAGAAAAATTGGCAAAACATCAGCAGATCAAATGGCTGGAGCTATTAGATTAGTTATTGAAGAAAAAATGTTCATTCGAGAAGCAGCAAGAGAAACAAATATTGCGTTTCAAACGCTACATAGGTACGTTAAGAAGGCAAAATTAAATCCAGAGGGTAATATAAGAACGAATCCTCATTAGGACGTTCGTAAAATTTTTACTGTAAAACAAGAACAAGACCTTGCTGAATATATAGAGCAATTTAGTGCAATGGCTTATGGTCTGTCAACAAAAGAGGTGAGAAAATTAGCGTACGAAATGGCGCTAATAAATACCTTAAAAATACCTGATTCTTGGAAAATGTATGAAAGTGCAGGTAAGGACTGGTTAAGAGGATTTTTACATCGTAACCGTAACTTAAGCATTAGAACACCTGAAGCTTGCAGTCTATCGAGGTTAACTTCATTTAATAAGCACAACATTGACATGTTTTTTGATAATTTGAAAAAAGTTTACGAAAGGCTACCACAACTATTAGATGATTCTCGTACATATAATTTTGACGAAACGGGACTGACAACTGTTCAGAAACCTAAAAAAGTTGTCGCCAAGAAAGGAGTCAAACAATTGAATAAATGTAGTAGTGCCGAACGAGGGCAACTAATAACTGCTGTGGTATTTATTTCAGGAATAGGTACGTTTATTCCTCCTGTGCTCATATTCCCCAGAAAAAAATTTAAACAACACATGGTTACAGGAGCTCCAGCAGGAACACTTGGGCTTGCTAGTCCATCTGGATGGATGGTGACAGAGTTGTTTCCTGAAGTATTAAACCACTTTATAAAATATACCGGCAGCAGCAAAGAAAATCCAACGTTACTTATATGTGATAACCATGAATCGCACATAAGCATAACAGCGTTAAATATAGCGAAGGGGAATGGAGTAACAATTCTGACTATACCTCCCCACACTATTCATAAAATCCAACCATTGGAGGTGTCTGTTTACGGCCCCCTAAAGGCGTAGTATAATGAAGCCGTCAACAACTAGCTCCTTGCCCATCCTGGTATTCCGCTAATAATTTATCAAGTAGCTGAATGTTTCGGTAAAGCGCTATCAAAGGCGTTAACTTTTCCGCTTGACAGGGATGTTTTTACGGAATCAGACTTTTTGCCTCCGTTACAGATCGTCCTCAATCAGATGTGTTGCGTCCTTCTGCACATTTAAATGTTGAAGAAATAGCTTCAACATCCGAAGAACCCATTTCCACTAATATTCCTACCACATCTAAAGACACTGTTGCAAATAAGCCACAAGAAGAAAATATTTTCATTTCTCCCAAAGCATTCAAAGGGTATCCCAAGGCTTTACTAAGAAAACAAACAACTAAAGGTCGCAAAAAATATTTAGCTAGTAGATTTTTAATATAGGTTGTTGTAGTATTAAGGTTGATAGAAAATTCTATCTTTGTGTTTCGTTTATAATATCTTTGAAAAGTTATATTTTTTTTTTGTAATTTGTCTGATCATATATTATATAAATTTGAATTCCAACTCACTTTGGTACTCATTTCATATCTATTCTCATTGTATTTGATAATTTTCATGCTATAGAAAATTTGATATAATAAGTAACATTTAGTTAATTTCCAGTGACAGTAAAATCATATATGTCATAAGATAATTTAATTGTCTTGTAGTATATTGAACAAACAGTTACTCTAGATTTGGAATAGCGTAATACGTAATTTGGAGAATTCATTGAAATTTATAAATTTGAATTATTACTTAAAATCTTTGATCCCTCCCTGAGATAAGAGTGAGTAAGTCGATTGTGTATTGATTTATCTTTCAAAGTACAAAATTTTATATTCATTTGAGCCGGGCATATTAATTTGACAACTGCTGTCAAAATTCAAATAGGTTATATTCAGTGATAAAGGTGTGTTTACAATAGTGTAGTTACAATCACAAATTCTGATAACATCGACAGTTAATAATATTCATATCGTTAAATTCATATATAAACTATTAAATTACTATTATGACAGATACACCAGAAAAAACACTTATTGCTGAATTGGCGTTACAAAGAGAATTAAAAAAAACAAAAGGAAATGGAATGAAAAAACAAAAGGTAACCAAGGACTTGTTTTCAACGAATAACAAGCAACTAAGAAGAAATGCCAAAATTAATGAGAGTTCCGAATTGTCAAATGGAGAATCAGATTCTGAGGTAAGGCACATAATGTTGTTTAATAGTTTGTGATACCTATTTTGTCTTACCATATTCGTTTTTAGGTGGTTTTAAATGATTCAGATGACTCGGAATTATTTTCGGAAAAGGAAAATTTAGACAGAGAACCCACTGTAAATGATTATGTTGTTGTTCGGTTTTCCAATCAAGTTCATTATGTAGCTCAAATACTTACAAATAGAATACAGGAAAAGATTATCAAGTTTCTTTTCTACGTAAACGAGAAAAAGTAAATTGGTTTACTTTTCCAGATGTTGCGATGGTGAACTTGTCTGACATTATCATGCTATTACCCGCCCCGATTAGGATGCAGACGAAACGATTAAGTAGATATCTGTTTCTCTGTTAATTTCGATAACATTAATATACGTTAATTATTAAAATTTTGCAATATAACTTCATTTGTTTATTTTCTACCGTTATATTAATTCATTTGTTTATTTTCTACCGCTATATTAACGGTGTCTCACTGTACCCGACTGTGAGGTACACAGTGAGACAATTTTGTTGTTTTTTTTTTGTTTATAATGCAATTTGTGTGTTTTTTTAATAAAGAAACTTCGTTATTTGTGATAGATAATTCATTACTTTATAACATGCCATCCTTATTTACAGTTATTATTCATCTATTACCTTCTCATACTGGTTTATGTAAAAAACGTCTCACTGTAGACTACCTTCCCCTATGTCCATTAGCTCAATTATTATTTAGTCTGTGGTTCATTATTTCCAGACTGTATAATTTTAGTATGACTGTTACTAATGTCATCGCTCCTAATCTAGAAACTTTTTTAGTGATTTCTAGTGGTGTGATTCAGGTTTTTTAAAATGCTCCTCCTAGTTTAAAAATAGAGTATAGAGCGAGAATATTTACATTCTATCATTGAAATTTATTTCAGAATTATTAGTTTCACTAATAGTCTTTGAGAAAGTTAATTAAAGTATTCATCTCAATATTAATTTAAAACATATATTAAAATGGCTAATGTCTACGGTTGTTGATGCGCTCCTGCTACTGCCGTATAATTTGGTAACAAAAGAGAATCAGCAAAGGGCTGAATGTGCTCAGACAGGCGCTCCTGATATCAGACTACACCATGGAAAACGAGCCGTCTGCTAATAAGGTGGCCGATTACAGACTAAATTTGATCTTCGATGCGAAATACCGTGCTGGTAATATCGATTTTATACACCGTTGCACGTCAGTCCCGTGTATCACGGCTTCTCAAATCACAGTATTTGCTTTATATTCATTTATTTTTCAGAGATGTGGGTCAGTTGGTACAAAATAATTTTATTTGTCGTCATCAAAATTATTTTTATAATGTCAAAATATTGGTTATTAAAAGAGCATCTCCGATTGAATTTGGGGTTTGCTACAGATCGTTTTGTTGTCTGATTCGTTTGATTTATTATTTTTGTGCAACAGAACAAAGAAATAAATTTGTATCGAAAATATTTTTATTGAATTTCAAATCGCACGGAGAAACAACCTACAAAGGCAATAGGTACATACAGAAATATGTGCAATGACAACGACTGCTAGAAAAAAATCAAAACGGAAGAAATAATGGAAAGAGTGAACGTTAAAAGATATGTGACAAGGACGCTAGAATATAGGTCATTAAATCGTTCTTCATGGCTGAAATCTCGTTCTTCATGGTCGAAATCTTCTCGTCCAAACTAGTACACATCTTGTCCATGTTAGCAGAAATATCATTCTTTATGGCAGAAATTGACGAGATTAAGGTGAAAGCCTCGTCGTTGGATAAAAATGTTTCTGGATCTAAGCCGTCATTTTCCAGTGCTATTTTAAGTCTTTCTATCAATTCACTCTTTTTACCGGATGTTTCCAACTCACGATTTTCCAATTCTGCCTTAAACTCTGTCACTTTCAGGTCACTTAGTCTCTTGGCCATGATTACGTGATTATTTATTTATATTCCGCCACTTCTGACACCAACGCAATGTTTTTCTTATTTATTTAAAAGTTTATCCTGACGGGTGGGATAAATTCATACACACGGTAGGTTCACACTTACTTAATTTATTTATTCACTAAACTATTCACTAATTTATATTATATACACAGTATATGCACTTAAATTAATTTATATAAACACTTCACTACTTAGACTATTCACTTATTCGCTGTTTATATCACGAGATCACTTTATAAACTAAGCTTCTCTCGCTGGTCGGTCCTTTATATATTAATGCCTTTTTTACTAGATAATTCTAAATTGCGGCTTACACAAAAACAATTGGCTCTCTGGAGTTTTCTAGATAAGACTGGTCACAAAAACAATGTCTAGATAAGATAATCACAAAAAATCGTAAACAGTTCTAGGAAATCCCTGCGCATCCGCCAAAATTTTAACTTTCATACATGGCTTAGACATAGTCGGATTCAGGGACTACACTAATGTGCTATTTGGTAACAATATATATATATATATATATATATATTATTATAGAGTGAAACACCCTGTATATCAAACAATAAAGAATTAAGATTATGCATTGTAATCTAGAAGAATTTTTTTTAAGTCAAAAATTTTTTAAACATTTGAATGGAGACAATCTGTACGATCCACTATTCGATAGAGAAGGCATCCAGAAAGGACAGACTGTATAATGTAGGGATAATTGCGAATAGGTGTGATAAACAATTTATGTGAAATAAATTAACCAAACTTTTATTAAAAAGATCAAGTATCAGAATTTGTTCATGATAAGAAACTAATAATGCTTTATTCTGTAAAGTCAAGCTAATCTCATAATATTTGTTGATTAAAACATTAAAGTAAGTTAGTGTAGCTGTTTAGACATAACAGAGCAGAAAAGTATATAATAATGTGAATTTCAGAGAACATGACTCATAAAAAAAAACGAATTTTCATTTTGCATATATATTTAAAGGTAACAGCTGTCATCTATTAAAACATTAAGAATATTCATTTGACATACATACTTAGAGGCTAGGAAATGTCATTTTAACAATACTAGGAAATATTATTGAATGAAAATAATATAGGAAGTCTAAGCAATTAAAAACCTTAGAATACAATATCCTGATATAATGGATGAACATTTCACTGGTTGAAATGAAGAATTTGAGTGATAAAATAAATAGTCAAATTTGATTGGTAAATAAACATTTAAAAAAGATCATATCGGCGACAATTATGTTGCTAACGAAAAAAAAATCGGAATGTAGAAGGTTGTTGATTATGGGGTCTATTCACTAAGAACTCTCTTTTTGGGAAGAAAAATTTGTATACATCAGTGTAAGTAGTTAAGTTTATATTAATAATTAAAAAAGGAATTGTCGAATGTTGTACAGTACTAACCATGATTTTTATTTTATAATATGGTGTCTTGTGTCTTGTGGAAGTAAAATAGCCACAATAGCTTTTGGAAAATACTGAATAATGGAATTTATATAAACTGCTTGGACTTAAAATGAAATACAGCATCGATTCCTGTTCTGGTAGAAACGGAATGCCAGCATGGAGTTTTTCCAGGAGGAGAATCTGAAACAAGTAAAAGAAACGGATCATTGAGGTGAACAAACAAAACAGTGAAGTGAATAAGGTAGTAAAAGTTAATTTATTAATATATTAAAAAGTCAAGCGTACTTACCAATTTATGCAAAGAACTAAAATTTTGTGACGCATAGACGCTTTTAGGAGTGTATTTCGCCATTTTATAAAAATCATATGTTTATGAAGTTGTATAATTGTATTTCACTCTTATAATAATATCTCACCAGAGTGCGTGTATGTTGTATGAAAGAGTCATCCTTTTAGATAGTTGAATTTTTTCAAGAACACTTGTAAAAGTGTAATGTATTTATTTTCATTAAATTAAATATCGTTTTTCCTTTGAAGAACGTTTTAAACTATTTTTGAGTTGTTCAGTTATTCATTTCATCTGGTGACTTGCGCACCATCTACTTACCATAGGCAGAAGCTCTGAATGACATCTATTGAATTATGCAGATTTGTTTTAAGCAGGACAGGACCGTATTTAGTTTGGAATCATTGAACAAGTAACATATTCTGATTAACAAATTTATTTTTGAAATATAAAGCATTTATTAACTTTGGCGCTAATATATATAAAATTCTAAAATCATTTTATCCTAAATACTTGAACTCTACCCTGAGATGAGAAGTTTTCATGTTAGTAATATAAACTGTTTATCATATATATAAAATCATCAATATACCGGGCAAACAATAAACTTAAAGTAAATTTAAACTAAAATAAAATAAGTATAACATTCTTATTACACCATAGCCAATTCATATTAATATGTCACCGCAACGTGGGGCTATAGTCAATCTATTATAAAGTGACGCACCAAACAAAGGCGAATAATATAAAAAGCATTGAAATACTTTTTTTTACTGTATTAAAAGATTTTAAATACATAAAATGGAAAGAAAAATACAGGGAGATGGAGATAAAAAAGAGGAAACTTTAGATATAACATTCATGTTTAAAATAATGAGGGAAAAAATGGATAAACAAGATAAAAAAAGTAGAGATGATCTGATAATGAAAATGTTGATTAGTATGAATGAAATGATAGACAGTTGGGGGAATAGAATTAGGGAAGATATAAAGAAATGGGATAATAAGTTTAGTGAAGATAGGAAATCGGACATGATGGTAAAAAAGGTTCACCGAGTAGGGGAGAACATTGATGATAAGACGGATATGATGTTAGATAAAATGGATAACATGAATATAGATATTAGTATGAAGGGAGATTTGAGTGGAAAACTGAACACAATGAGTGAAGAAGAAATAAGAGAAGAGGGGATTAAAGAAATAACGGAAATAGACAATTCACAGATTAACAGAATCAACAAAATAGAGGAGAAAGAAAAGGATTTCAAAGGAGAGATTCAAATGGATGAAAAGATACAAAATGAAAATATAAATGATGATACTATAGAACAAAAATTAATTAATAAAATGGAAATTGACGAAGTGAAAATACAAAGACAAATACATGAAATGATAGATTGTAATTTACAAAATTTAGGAAGTGAGGAAGTCATGAAAATTTATGAAAAAGAGATTTATTGGAAAATAACAGACCCAGATGTTAATATATTGAAACGAATAGTGACATATGGTAAAAGAAATAATAATAATAATAATAAGGGGATACAACTTAATTGGAAATTAGAGGAAATGAATAAGATATTACAAAAGACCAAGGAAGAAATAGAAGAAACCATAAGACAGAATATAGAAACAATAATTTATGCAGAAAATTTCGAAATGAGAGTAAAACTTGGCAGTAATATAAAGATAATTGATCCAAGAAATTTTAATAGGATAATTGAAAGTGAAATGATGGGAAATGAGAGTATTATGGGAAATGAAATAATTAAAAGAAGAAACAATAATATGAAGAAATTGGAAACGCAAATTTTGATTAATCTATTGGGAGAAATTGATGAGATAGGGGATAACAAAATAGAAAAAGACTTAGTGGAACATTTAAAGAAATTTAGGATACAAGAGGATCGAAAAATAAGAGAAGAGGATAAGACGAAATTTAGGAAAAGAAAATAAAATTGAATAAAAAGGCTGTATTATAGGACTGGAATCTAGAAAACGAATTAGGAATTGTGAAAGGTCAAGAAGGGATATAAAAACCACATGTAAATAAAAAGTTTATAACTAACAAATAATAATTTAAAAAAAACATATGTAAATATAATTTTGTACATAGATAGCAATTAGGATACGTGAAGATATAATGATGAAATACAGAAATAATTACATTAACAGATTTAATAACAATGGAGATTATAAAAATAACAATAATTATAATAACAATTCAGGAAATAACAATAACTATAATAAGAACGATAACAACCAAAACAACTATAACAGAAACTTTAAATATAATAACAACAAAAATAACAATTACAAAGAACAGTATTCAAAGGAGAGAAGAGAGAGTGATAACATATGAACATCCAAGGGAATATATTAAATTTGGGGAAGATTTGGAATTGAAAGGAATAATGGGATTGATAAAAATTAAAGGAAAATTAAATGGGAAATTTGTTAAAATATTAATAGATACAGGTTTGGAAGCGTCCATGATAAAAACAAAACTAATTGAAGAAAACATTGAAAATTATGAAAATAAGCTAGTTAAAATACCAAAAACTACATTAATAGGAGCAAACGGAAAGAAATTGTGTGAAGTTAGCAGATCTATAATACAAAGTATTGAATTAAAGGATGGGAAAGAAGTTGAGATGCAATTATTGTTAGTAGATAATCTAGAATCAGACATAGTTATAGGAATAGATGAATTAACAAAATATAAAGCAAGAATTGATTTTGAAAAGATGGAGATTGAATTAAATGGTAATAGAATTGAATTTGAAGAAGAAAATATAGAAGAATTGGAAGTTGAAGAGGATAATAAGAAGTTATGGAATATAGAAAGGATTGGAAATATGGAAGTATTGGCAATTAGAGAGGATAATAGGAAGTTATGGAATATAAAGAGGAGTGGAAATATGGAAGAATTGGAATTTGAAGAGGATAATAGGAAGTTATGGAATATGGAGAGGGATGAAATAATGGAAGAATTGGAATTAGTATGTGGAAATAAGGAATATGCTGAGAAAGTGAAGAATTTAATAAATAAATATAAAGGATTAGTTAAAAAAGAGATGAGAATGGCAAATAACTATGTACATAAGATAGAAGTTAAGGGAATAGAAAATTTCAGAATAAGAACATATCCCATACCTTATAAATATAGGAAAGAAGTTGATTCAGAGATACAAAATATGCTAAAGGATGGTATTATAGAGAGATGTAACACAAGAAATATAAATTAATAAATTGTACCGATATAAGAGACTCTGAGAAATGTAGAAGTAATAAGTCGCATAACGAACATTAAAGAATTTTCAAAAATGGATTTATAACATGATTTTTTAAACTAATTCCTTTGGATGAAACTTGTAAATGAAACATGTACCTAAAAATAAAATAAGAATTTGTATACATATTTAATTATGGTATTGTAAATAGATTTAAAACTATTTGAAGAGGATACTGCAACACAGGATTCCAGAATCATCTTTGTAACAGCGACCTGAAATAAGAAGAAATGTATTATTAGTAATATGTCAGACAGAAACAAACAAATGTGTGCGAAATTGAAACCACCTTTCGAGGGACCATATGTTATAGATAATGGAAACGGGATAAATAGCTATGTTTTAAAATATATGGAAAATGATGAAATAAGAGGTGTCTTCAATATAAAGGATATATATAAGTACAATAACTGATGAAGAAGTAAAGAAAAAGCAAAATAGTAAATGTTTAAGGTAAAATTTGCGTTCATAAAATTTTTCAGAACATCAAAATTTGATAAACGCAAAATTTAGGGGATGTTATTATAGAGTGAAACACCCTGTATATCAAACAATAAAGAATTAAGATTATGCATTGTAATCTAGAAGAATTTTTTTTAAGTCAAAAATTTTTTGAACATTTGAATGGAGACAATCTGTACGATCCACTATTCGATAGAGAAGGCATCCAGAAAGGACAGACTGTATAATGTAGGGATAATTGCGAATAGGTGTGATAAACAATTTATGTGAAATAAATTAACCAAACTTTTATTAAAAAGATCAAGTATCAGAATTTGTTCATGATAAGAAACTAATAATGCTTTATTCTGTAAAGTCAAGCTAATCTCATAATATTTGTTGATTAAAACATTAAAGTAAGTTAGTGTAGCTGTTTAGACATAACAGAGCAGAAAAGTATATAATAATGTGAATTTCAGAGAACATGACTCATAAAAAAAACGAATTTTCATTTTGCATATATATTTAAAGGTAACAGCTGTCATCTATTAAAACATTAAGAATATTCATTTGACATACATACTTAGAGGCTAGGAAATGTCATTTTAACAATACTAGGAAATATTATTGAATGAAAATAATATAGGAAGTCTAAGCAATTAAAAACCTTAGAATACAATATCCTGATATAATGGATGAACATTTCACTGGTTGAAATGAAGAATTTGAGTGATAAAATAAATAGTCAAATTTGATTGGTAAATAAACATTTAAAAAAGATCATATCGGCGACAATTATGTTGCTAACGAAAAAAAAATCGGAATGTAGAAGGTTGTTGATTATGGGGTCTATTCACTAAGAACTCTCTTTTTGGGAAGAAAAATTTGTAAGCAGAAAAACTCTTTGGTAAAGAAAATCATTTTGAAATTATTTGGAAGATAAAAATTTGACTATAAAATTCAAGAACAAATACATTATACTTACAAGATATACATCAGTGTAAGTAGTTAAGTTTATATTAATAATTAAAAAAGGAATTGTCGAATGTTGTACAGTACTAACCATGATTTTTATTTTATAATATGGTGTCTTGTGTATTGTGGAAGTAAAATAGCCACAATAGCTTTTGGAAAATACTGAATAATGGAATTTATATAAACTGCTTGGACTTAAAATGAAATACAGCATCGATTCCTGTTCTGGTAGAAACGGAATGCCAGCATGGAGTTTTTCCAGGAGGAGAATCTGAAACAAGTAAAAGAAACGGATCATTGAGGTGAACAAACAAAACAGTGAAGTGAATAAGGTAGTAAAAGTTAATTTATTAATATATTAAAAAGTCAAGCGTACTTACCAATTTATGCAAAGAACTAAAATTTTGTGACGCATAGACGCTTTTAGGAGTGTATTTCGCCATTTTATAAAAATCATATGTTTATGAAGTTGTATAATTGTATTTCACTCTTATAATAATATCTCACCAGAGTGCGTGTATGTTGTATGAAAGAGTCATCCTTTTAGATAGTTGAATTTTTTCAAGAACACTTGTAAAAGTGTAATGTATTTATTTTCATTAAATTAAATATCGTTTTTCCTTTGAAGAACGTTTTAAACTATTTTTGAGTTGTTCAGTTATTCATTTCATCTGGTGACTTGCGCACCATCTACTTACCATAGGCAGAAGCTCTGAATGACATCTATTGAATTATGCAGATTTGTTTTAAGCAGGACAGGACCGTATTTAGTTTGGAATCATTGAACAAGTAACATATTCTGATTAACAAATTTATTTTTGAAATATAAAGCATTTATTAACTTTGGCGCTAATATATATAAAATTCTAAAATCATTTTATCCTAAATACTTGAACTCTACCCTGAGATGAGAAGTTTTCATGTTAGTAATATAAACTGTTTATCATATATATAAAATCATCAATATACCGGGCAAACAATAAACTTAAAGTAAATTTAAACTAAAATAAAATAAGTATAACATTCTTAGTACACCATAGCCAATTCATATTAATATATATATATATATATATATATATATATAAATTGTAATATTTCCAATTATTATATATTCAATATTCTTCAATTGTAATTGCCCTACGATGTGGAGCCAACTTATAATATGTTGTCGCAGCGACAATTATTGTACATGCTACTTAAGTACGTATTCTATTTCAATTTTGACAGTAGTTGTCAAAAAAATATGCCCGGCGCCAATAAATATCAATCTAAAGATGAATATATATATATATATATATATATATATATATATATATATATATATACAATCGACCTATTACTCCTATCTCAGGGTGAGATCAAAGTTGTTCAAAATTAATTCTCCAAATTTATTTGTTTTCTAACGTATTTCCAAATTAAATGTTTCACTATTATCAAACTCTCGAATAACTGTTAATTCAATATAATAAAAGGCCGTTCAATTATTTTATGACATTTACTATTTTACTGTCATTGAAAATCAACCAAATGTAAAATGATAAGTTCAATGAGATTGGATACTAAATGAATACTACCGTGAGTTAGAATCAAAATTATATATTATACTATCAGATACGCAAATTCAACAAAATTATTATTCCCAAAAATACCATAAAAGAACAACAGTCGTAATCTCTACAAAAACTTAAAATTAGAATGCTAGAATTCAACCTAATTAATTATTATTATCAAACGTTACACTTGATGTGTATCAATGTCAAATAACGAAATTTCTGCTCAAATTGTCTATTCACTTGATGTTAAAACTGATATATGAATCGATAATTTTGGTATATTTCAAAATTTCTTATATAGATACATCTAAATTTTCAACTGTATTTAAAAAGGCCTGATTTCTCGAGAAATAAATTTAAAAACTGGAGTGGACTCACCAAATGGATCAGGAAAACTCGTACTTATTCTAACGTATTTAGAATTCTGCTAACTTTCTAAATATATACAATTTAGAAAACTGGAACCACATACACTTTTTACGACGCAATTCTTATCCGAATTATACACGCACTGGCTTTATTATATGGGTTATTTATCTGATTGTATGATATACAATTTATACAATCTACCAAAAAATTGAGACAACTCTAATTCTGATGTTGTCTCTTCAAAGGATAAAAAACTACTGACTAAATTTTAATAAAATAAATAATCCTCCTTTCCGTAGGTTACCGATTTTTCTTGTTTTTTAAAAAAATTACTAGTCTAACATTTTCAATAACCAAGTGAGATTTTGAAATTCTTTTATTACATTTCTAATGTTGCTAGCAGAAATCTCTATATTTTGCAATTTCAAATATTTTCTCCAAATCCTATTATGTTCTATCTATCATTAGATATATTCTACTCAAATGTCATCGAAATTATGAAATGTCATGTTTGATATTTCTACTGAATCTTTCAAAATTTAATAATTTACATATAGTATCGAAAGTATGGCAGCCAAAATTAAATAAATTTCCTTATGTTTTACTTATTCTTTAAATTTCAAATAGAGGATATGTATTAAATCCCCCTAATAAAAGAATGATAAATCGATTATTGTATTATTATAATTTCATCTTTACAATTTCCAAATATTATCCTATTATTTCAGTTGAAGCAGTTACACTTAGTCGTTTTCAATTTAATAAAGATCAATAGTATTCGTGAAATAAATCAAACTGATTCTCCCATCTTGTACTTTATTAGTCATCATTTTAACGAATATTTATAAATTGTAAAAAAAACATGTCTAAATCAATTATATATGCTGATAGTAAAAACAGTGAACAAAATCCTCACAACAATACTGAAGAAAATCTGACCAAAGATATTGAAACATACGATATACTCTTTGAACCACCAGAATCGAAATTAGAATGAAATTTAAAAGAATTTAAAAGAAACACGTCAAATTTTCATATAGTTAGTAAATATGCTGTTTTATGCAAGGGATTTCAGGAATTTTTAATAAATAGTAAATAAGTTTTGTTAATATTTATATGTATAAAAATTTTCATCGTTATATATTATAATTTCTAATACTAAAATGTTATTTTCATGCTTTATATACGGCTTTAGAAAATTAATGGTTCATTGTTATATAAACAGCCAATCGTCGACAAAGACAATATTTATACAGTTCATACGATAGAGAGATAAGTTTCGCTAGCAACCCGGAACGATGTGGATTATGATGGGGAATGAAAAACGTCAGTGATTTTGAAAACGTCAAAGGGAAAGAATATAATAATTCAACTCGTAAATGTGTTAAAATGTAAAGAAAAACTTATAAAAAATATAGCCTAAACAGTGAAACTAACCTTTTGAAAAGTTTTGGTAGAAAATAAACGTCAAGTGATCTCCGTAAGAGGGTTAATTGCAGTTTGATTCGTGGTGCAATTCTATATATGCGGTAGAGAAAACATCGAACATTTGAGAAGGACTAGAAAGGAAAGGTGGAACTGTGGTTGTAGATAAAAAGTGTAGCTGAGGTTATCGAAGAGAAGAGTACGATTCGTGTTTTAATTCTGGAGGTAATAATTTGAGTTTGAAAGTATGTTTGCCTAAAGATTTTCCCAATGAAAAACCTTCGTTAAAAGTAGTATCTGCAGTATCCGTGGATGATGGACGATGGTGATATTACTTCAGCTCCAGGTTTGCTTATTTGAATGGTACGACAACAAAGAAATTGTGAGTGAAGATTAGTTTGAAGTGGATACAAACTTAGTAAATAAAAGGTACCGTTTTAAAATATTATATTAGAGATCTCTAAATTAAAATAGGCCTTTATTTAAAAAAAACATTTTAATTGTTCCATAGTAATAGTAGTTTATTTTTTTGTAGTATATGTATAAACATTTTCTGTTTATAAACTTCTATGTTTAAAAAAAATCTTGAAATCATAAGTTTGTTCATTTTAATTTCACAATCCAATAATTAGAGTAAATTTGAATGGCGCAATTGAACCCTACCCTTTGATAGAGTTGTTATACACGCTTAACGATTTTTCAGTTTCAAATAATAAATAAATATAGAAACCTATACAATATATATATATATATATATATATATATATATATATATATATATATATATTAACTTTTAAGATACATACGTATACATCGAAAACGTCGTTGTTGATTGATTAATTATTTTTTTCTTCTGATTTCTATGAGACCTCGCCGGATTATCTTTGTTTTTCTCGCAGTTCTAGCTTCGATATACACTTGAAAACGCACTGACAAATCTGACATTCAAACCCTGTCTGACGGATGCTTGTCAAATATAATCAATCAATCTCATTGGATATAATGAACTTTCATCTACATTATTTACAATTTGAAAACGTTCGCGGGATTGATACAAACGAACACAACTAATATGTCACTTTTAATGATGCTAGGTTAAAAGACCTGGAAGTCAAAAATGTTTCCTATAATGTGATTTCACCACATATAAGTCTTCTACATTATTTTCCATTGTTCTGATATTTAACTCTTTTACATTCGAATAGTACATTTTTTTCAAATTAATTTAACACATCCGTAAAGTCGAACGTGCCCTTCACGTGAAGTGAACTTTACTAATTTGTAAAATTTATATCTGGAAAAGTATTTGCTTCCGCAACTTTTAACAAAACATATCTGTAAAAAAATATGAATCCATTACTCGACCGTATCATACTAAAGTTTAGCCCCTTAGAGTAAATATCAGTTTTTTTTAAATATACAAAAATCCTAGCTCCAAAAGTACTTGACTGATATATCTACACCGTATACGTAACCTTTGGTAAATTCCCACTCCCTCATAAAAGCATAAAAATCAAAACGAAAATTAACACTCCCTAGTAACTACACAAACCAGAGGATAATCCTTTGCAAGCACCCAAAAACGCATTAAAACATGCAAGCTTGAATTAAACACTTTTTAAAGCAATACAGGCGCAATTCCCCTCACTTGCATCCAAAAACTAAATCTGTAATCTCCTTGTATGACTAAACAATCGGGATACGAACTCAGCGGCGTATGATTTGTAAATGTTAAGGAAATTAAATAATTCGTATATAAATATAAAGAGTGATTGATGCGTTTTTAGTAGTAGTAATCAATATGTTCATGTTTTATGAGAAACCATAACTACTTTTTGAAGTATTCTTGTATCATTCATACCCAACGCCAACAATTAGAACATTCCGACGACTCTAGAGGTAAACGAAGACGATACTCGGACAAGTTTTGCAGTCATAAATGAAAGTAAACATGAAATTATCGTCATTCCTAATGATCTCTATTCTTAGAACTTTGGATATGAACATTATGGAACCATTCCAAATCGTACTGCTTAAGAAAATAATGCCTAGAAACTTGGCAATCATTATATACTTGAATAAAATTATTTACATGCTCCTTCAAGCCCCTAGGGCCTTAGGGGTTACAACAACTAGGTACTAACTTAAATGAAATAGGGTGGCCCGTTTAATAGTATATTTCATTAGGAGTCTGGAAAAATCCATTTCTGGACGTGTATTGACCGATACTTTTTGTTATACTTATCTGAAAACATCGCAAAAAAGGATAAGAAGTAAATTTTATATTCAAAGTATTCATAATACATCGTACCAAACATGATTAACATTTCCATAGCAACGATATATTTATTATCGGCATTGTTTTATTTTCTGTCAGTTTAATTCATGTTAGTTTTAAAAAATTTACTCGGAAGAAAATCCAGATATTCGTAAAACATATTAGAGCTAGCGGCACAAGCCAGTGCTGATATCTTTCTAGCAAAATCCAGGTCGATAAATGAACTTTTTATGAAATGGCGAGATCTCAAAAAAGTTAAAACTGTAAGTGATGATATTCTTCTAGTTTATTTTGCCGAAAAAGCCAAGAATATGAAATCTTCCACGTTATGGAGTCGGTTCTCAATGCTAAACAGTTTAGCTATAAATGAAAATGCTGGCAACAGAATAGTATATTAAAGTATAAGTGGGGAAAGAGGTCTTTCAAACACGCGCGATTTTTCGAGCACGACGGCGCAGCCGGAGGGCTCGAAATAGAACACGTGTTTGAAAGACCAGTTATCCACGAATACTTCACGCTATTTTTTTTATTGGTGCACTTTGAAATTATAAAATATTATTATTATATTATCACTACAAAAAAATGGAAGTCCGTCTTCGATGCCCAGCCAAGTTTCATTTCATAAAAATCCGCCCTCGATGCCCAGCCAAGTTTCGTGAAAGTCCCTCCTAAATAGTATTTATTTTTATTTGACGTTACGAGGTATTGCTGTCAGATCAATAATCAAAAAGTTTATTTATTTATATTTAAAAGGATACAATGTATTTATGAATATATAGATAAATTTTGCAGAAAAAACCAAATAAGACATTGGTTCACAATGAAAATATACAATTTAAAAACTAATAAAAAAAGTTGTCATTGATACTTACGTTTCTCGAATTGTTGTTGTTACCATAGGGACTTTAAAAAACGCGCCTGTTTGAAAGTTCGATTGAAACACGCTGAGGCGTGCTTTAAATAGGTAATATGAGGCATCAATAAAAAAAATATAGAAAAACTATTGCTTTTTTGAAGTGCCAGGCTGTGGGCTATATACCAAAAAAGTCCGGGCAAAAAACACCAGAACAAGGAACCACATTCTTATGCGAAGCTTCAGATGAACAATACCTACTGGCAAAAGTGATATTAGTGTTTGGGATCTTTGGCGCATGTCGTAGAGATGATTCAGTACGCTTGAGTTTAGACGATGTGGAAGATAATGGGCGCTTTATTGTTGTGTTTTCGCGAGATGGAAAAAAAACATATGTCAAGAAGTTTTACTAGTATCAATGAGGAATGTACATTAGAGCCCTGTGTACTTTACCGTAAATATGCAGATCTACGGCCTAAAAATATGAACAGCTGAAGATTATTTGTTACATACCGAAATCGCTGGTGTTATGCCCAACATGTTCGATGCCATACCATCAGCGCTGTCCCGAAACTTCTTGCAAAATACCTGAAACTGAAAAATCCCGAAGAATATACCGGACATGGGCTAAGGCGCTCTTAAGCAACCATGTTGGTGGAAAGCGGTGGTGATTTGCTTACTCTGAAAAGACACGGAGGATGGCATTCCTCCAACGTAGCAGAAAGATACATAGGAGAATCCATACAAAGAAAAATAGAGGTATCACAAAAATTGTGTAACCCTTCTCACTTGCAAAATACAAGCTCTGCGACGTTCCATCAGAAAAATCAAAACATCTGCGAACCGTCTGTTTCAACATCTTTAGTTCTAAATAATGATAAACCGAAGGGACTTAACTTCTGCAATAATACAAATTGTACAATAAATGTTACTTTTGATACCAACGATTCCTAAGTATACTAATTATGTTGTAGTTGTTTTCAGAAAAGCATTATAAATTAATAATTGTTTTTTCTTATAATTAATTTCATTTGTATTTTTTTATTTGGCTCACGGGAAAAAATCGGAGATCCGGAAATTTTTCCCGTGCGCTGTTCTGAAAATGCTACCGTTACGTCTTTGTAAAAACAGATGAAAACATGGTGTTTTCATATAAGTATAATAAAAAACGATTTTCAATATTCTATGAATCGATAAAGGATATCTTGGATGTTGATAATAAGAATAATTCTAATAACTTTGTAAAATACTTCGTTATTGTGCTTTCCTTTAAAAAAAATTCTCATTTCTGTATTTCACTTCTTAATAAAGTCTTGTGTCAGTTTATCTTCTGTGTCAGCACCAGTATTATAGCTCCAAAACTAATATATTTAACGGGATTTAAAACAAAGAAAGTGGTGAATGTGATTCATCAAGAAAATAACGAAAATTAAACATAAAATAATGACTATATAATTTAAGCAAAACCAGATTGCGTTTTATGAATATTTCGTGTGGAAGGCACAAAATGTAAAGAAAGTAATATTACAAATAAGATAAGAATATCCTTAAGAAATAAAAAAGACATAAACCTGACGGAAGGAGCTAAACAAAATGAAAAGTTATGCAAAAAACTTGCAATAATCGTGGATTTGCTGTAAAATCCATAGATAGAATCAGAATTCGAAAATAGAGCTGAAGGATAGATTGAAGTTTTGAAACAAATCTATTTATCAATCTACAATCCCCAATGGACGCTACTGTTCCGTCCCTTTCATTCACTTAGTTTTTTCTAAATACAAATCTGACGAATAATAGGATTGTGTAGTGTATGTTTTGTTACAATTAGCGATGTAGCGGCAGATGTAAATAGAATACAACTAACGGGATTACTAATGTAATCCTTACATAGATATCGAAGCTATGCGCTTAGCTGAATGTGTAAAAATGTGTGAAACGACATTCGTCAATTAATTGGCGGCATTCAACAGTTTGATAATAAATAATAGTATATAGTTTGATATTACTTTTTTAAATGATACTAACTGTTTCTAAATAATTCTACAATATAATGAAAAATGGTAAAATTCTAAAACATTGACAATTGTTTCGATATTACTATCATCGTCAGAATGTCAGAAGCTACATTTCACGTAATGCCGAGCTGATGTTCAATAATTATTTTTGGCGAGACATATAAGTGACCTACATTGTAATTGACTTAATATATATGAATAGAAAGGAAGATATGATATTACAAATATTAAAGCTTATATATCTTTTATCATTTAAGATCAGTATAACTGTGCAATGGCATAGGAAACCTGGAAAACTATATCTGCTGATCTTTACAATGAGAAGATAGTTTAAAAGTGGTAAACTCCCTTGATTTATATGTTCATTGACGACTTCATATTGTGGGTCTCTTAAGTGTCTTCTAATTTCTAATTCACAAATATGCAATAATTACTTCTAGTTATGTCTTGGGTGTCAATGAATGTCTGAAGTAGATGTTTTGCGTAGTGGGATTTCTCTGGTTGCTTTAATCTGTATTCTCATAAATGTTCACTGTATTTAATTTCAAAATTTCTAAGGGTTTGACCCAAATAGACAGCACTACATTCTGGATATATAAGAGGGGCCTCCTCACAGGTATATAAACCTAAAAAGTATTAAACAGAAAAACTCTTTTAAATGCAGCTAAAATCAATAATATCGGTTAAAAACCGAAAAAGTTATACATTTGTTCATAAGTTTGAACATTCCCCACCCATTATTTGACGAATAATGGCAAAAAATCTCCTTAATTGAATTTTTTCATAATCTCATCAACATTTCAAAAATTGTATTTTTTGGACACCTTTAGTATGGTTTTTGGAGTATTAGGTTTTCGAGTGTCCATTCCGCCCCTAGCGGGTTTTTAAGGACTGCAAAATATTTTCCAGCAATTTTTCAGGATCACTTACCTACAGGTAATTTTTTTGAAAGTTGTGCCATGATTCTTCTCTGAGATGGGGCCTACAGTCGTTCTTAGTTGTTCACCCTGTACATTTGAAATAAAATAGCAAAAAAAGCAATAAAGGATTTAAAACGTTTATTCACTATTAATGAACAGTACAGTAAATTTGAAAAAACAGGTACAAAATTAGAAAAAAAAAATATTTTGCCCTGCAATCCAACTTAAAAAAAATAAAATTGTGTAAGCATATTACATAACAAGTGTGGAAACTATTGAACGTATTCAGTGAAAGCATCAAGAAATAAAAAATGGTATATTAATCTGTAGTTGTCATAATGTAACATGCTTTGAAACTGAATTAATAAAGTTTAATGGATATACATACATTACAGCTAGTTTACAGAAAATTTATTAGAATAGTTTTTTAATAATATTAAAACTAATAAAAATTTTACACCATAAAGATTTTATGAAACATTACGTTAAATCAACAGAAATCCAATCTAATTAAAGAAAACTCTATCGTTTACTTACGGTTACTTTTTCGCACGCTGTTTCGAGTGCCTCAACCATTTCATAACGTACACTTCAAAATCCTTATCTGTGAAACATTTAAAGGTGTTCTGAACTGCAGCTAATAAATTAATTACTTTAAATCAAATTGTGCCCATGAAGACCTTTGATCGGTCATCATAAACTACATCAAACTTGATTTTCAGCCAATTGACTGGGACCCATTTTCCACAAGATACATGCGGGGCTCTTCAAAGGAATAACAACATGTTTTATTTCGTGAAGTGACTTTTCATGATTTACCTTCTATTACATGCCTCACTCTGTTTGGCAAGTAAATTCAGGTGTGCCATGAAAATTCATATTTCTTTTCTATATAAAATAATATACTATTCTCATCTTATTATTTTCATCCTGGAACATATTGTATATTAACATCGTGGAATTGTAACTTAATGAAAACTACGCATTATTAATATATGTACTGTATACAAAAAAAACTACTTATGAAGCAGATATATGAACACATTATCAAGTTAAATGAGTTTATGATTAATTGTATCCAATTGAGTATCCAATAGCTGTGTTTCTACAATAATAAATAATTGAGTTCTGTTTGTTGACTGGAGCATTCAGTGTCATAAGTTACATATTCTTCAACTAGATTAATATAGGTACCATTGTAAGGGACAACTACAGCTTATTTATTGTATTCAGCGTATTTTCTCAAGTTGAAATGAGCTTTTTAACAGAAATTTCTGTTTTTAAAGTCTTAAACAGTCTCTAATTGTTTACAAGAATTGTTTGTATTAATGTTGAAATTCTCTAAACCTGCAAAACTATATTGATGGCTATGACTACTACTACAAAAACTAGAACTAGAGATACTCGATTCAAAATTTTTTGTATTGTTCAATACGATATCTGCAGCAGACTATCTGAAATAGTTATTCCCCTTTCTTTACATAATTACCAACTATTTGTTTTTTATTTTATTTATGTAAGTAGCTTCTGAAACATCTTGAACATTGAAAATATTTTCTTCTAGATTCAAACCTCTGCCAACATATGAGCATGTTTTATTATTAATAATAATATCTACCCTATTGCTATATTAAGTATTTTGTAGGGTAGGTATAATGCATATCTAGGATTTGAAATATTGAGAATCGTTTTTAAAATATACTTACTAACTAAAATATTTTAAAAGTTGAAGAAACTCTTATTTTGTAAACTCTATTATATAATGTTAGTGTACAATTCCGCCACCTGGACAATAGCCGATTAAAGTCTTGAATGAGTATTAAGTTTTAATAATTATGATTTTGGAATAGGTACTTACCGATAACAACTGTTGTCCGTCCATTATAACAAGAATTATAACTAAGTATAGAAACTGAAGCTAAGTAGGAACTAACGAAAACGAAGACCACTTTATTCAAGTACTTGCAAGAAATGTGCTTCCTGCAAATAAAATATAACACAAAACTGAAAACCATCCGCCATTTCATGCTTGTCATTTGTTTCCAAAGATAAAACTACTGTTTGTTTCGTTCGTCAGTTCCTCTTCTACTTTCTTTTTTTTATGTTACTGTGATGTTGAATATGAGATATTACTGAGAGTTTTATGAACTAACATCGTACAAACGTAATCACAAGAACTTACTAAAAATTATGTTAATTTGTAATATTACAGTAACGTTCTGTATGTGATATTAGTGAGAAGTATACAAATTAACATCGTATGAATGTTTCCTATAGGAAGTTGCTAAAAAGAAGTTCATAGGATGTGTATGTAACTGCGAATTCAAGTATTATCGTGTACATCAAAAATATGTTTTATTTACATGACATGGATGTTAATAGAGTTGGTAATAAAATTAAGACATCTAGGAGATTTCTTATTAACGTTTTAAATAAACATCACGAAAAGTCTCTAAAAGGAACATCACAAAAAAGACTTGTTATGTTTCTTGTTTAGTGGGAACACTAACTCGGGAGGCCGATGTATGTATGCAGATGTGATCTGTGGCTGTGTACAGATCCCCGGAGGAACCAAAAGGCCTCGATATGGGGATCAGTAAATATGAGGCACTTGTGGAATCACTAGCAACAGCTAAAAATATTTGTGATTTATTTTGAATCTAGGCTACGCGTAACACAATACTTGTGGTGGAGCACATGTGGAGTAAATATAAACAGCATTTACAAAGCACAAATTTACTTATCCAGTATGAAAATTATTTTATTATAACCACCTACAAATACAATACATACTAACAAACTATAAATTTGGAATATTTATATGGACATAAAACACATAACAACGACAATTGACCGTCGTCATCTGTCGTTGATGATCCATACAGCGCCGTACATCAAGACGGTGGAACGGTTGAACTAAAGTAAAAAGTTGCTCGTTTGCAAAATTGTTCCTTCAACAAATCTCAAAAAATGTCATGATTTGAGATTTCATATTTTCAGAATCGAATTCTCTAGGCTTCCTTTTGGGGATCAGATTTTGGCGTTCAAATTGGTGACCACAAATTAAAAATTCAAAATCAAACTATCGCTTAAGGGCTTATATATTTTTTATAATAATATAAAAATTAACCAAAATATCTGATCTCCAAGACAAAGGTCCAAGTTATATTGTGTTAAAACTTCAACACCCAATTTCACTGCGTTCGTTAGATTTGTTGTTCACAAAATGACCTAAATTTTCTTGCGGGCGCCACATTTTTGAGGTTTCTAAAATGTAAGTTTATAATACCAGACATTTTTAATGGAGATATTTTTGATTTTACTTTTAACAATTTTGTACTCACATTACTTTCTATTTTAACGGACATTGTTGTATTTGTGGCTAAACATACTAACTTTGAAATATTATCAGAAGTATTACCATCAAATGTGATGGTTATGTAATTCTTCATTTCTTTAACTTGTTTAGGAAATATTAGTTGTAATACCACTTTTTCCTCTTTTTTATTACGTAATTCATTTATTATTTGTAGTGGATAACCGTTGTAGGTTGGTATTTGTTTAATTGTATTAAAATCTGTATCAAAATTATATTTGTTGATAGGAACTGAAAATGCTCTATCTATCAATGCATTATATGTTGCTAATATATATATATATATATATATATATATATATATATATATATATATATACATATAGCATGGGATTATTGGAATTATGTGGAATAGTCACATCAGTGTATGTTGGTTTTCTGTAAATTGCATAATCAGGTACAGTGTTCACTCATTGAATTTTTAAATCAAGAAAATTGATTGAGTTATTTTCTTCAACTTCTAATGTAAATTTAATTTTTGGGTGTAAATTATTAATGTGGTTGAAAAATATATCTAATTGTCGTTCACTACATATAAAACAAGCTAATATGTCATCTACATATCTATACCAAAATTAGATATTTTTTGAAATGTTACATTCAAAGATTTTTCTCTCTAAATCGTCCATAAAAATGTTTGCCAAAATTAATGATATAGGGCTTCCCATTGGTAAACCTTCATTTTGAATATATACCTTATTGTCAAAAGTGAAATAATTCTAATATTAGTAGATTCCACAATGTAAGGGTCGAAACAGTAAATTTATTGTTCGATAAGTGATGAAAGTCGCAATTTGTGAAGTAAGATTGGCTTGAAAGTAATCTTACTTTTGAATCCATCTATCAACTCTGTGATATGGCAAAAGAATCCAAAATTTGTAAAATTAGGGCGGATTTCAAAGATTAAAAAAAGATGACTTTCTCTATTAATTTATTAGTAATTATGGGCTTAATGGCCGACTGTAGGAATATACAGTAACATTTAACGAAGTGATGTTTTATAAAAATAATATGTAAGGCTTTTTTATGGTCTCGTGGGGATTTTTTCTGTAGATAAAACTCCCGTTTTTTACTAGTTGCTTAATGAAAATTCAGTTCGTAAACAATACTCAAAATAGAGCAGTATCAAAATGTGGATAAATAATATATTCGAAAACTATATATCCTTCCTTCGTTTGACAACTTTCACTTGATACTACATTTCAACAATCATTATAGGAATTATTCCTTGGAAT
This sequence comes from Galeruca laticollis, assembly GCA_963921935.1. Lineage (NCBI taxonomy): Eukaryota > Metazoa > Arthropoda > Insecta > Coleoptera > Chrysomelidae > Galeruca > Galeruca laticollis. The sequence goes on along the minus strand of OY998175.1, from coordinate 164,158,570 downwards.
TCTTCGTGGAATGATAATTCGCTTTGCTTATTTATCTAACAGATTGTAGAGTAAATCCTTTCTTCTGTTCAAACAACAGGTTTCAAAGTTTTCTATTGTGGTCAGTAGATAATTCTAATTACCATTAGTTTCTCAAGAGAAAGTTTCACCCAGCCGCTACTCAATGGTGAATATTGAGAGATAGGCCAAGCAAGAGGGAATTTGTGCTGTTCATGTCAGAAAACCGACAACAAAAGATCATAATTTTTAGTATAATTTTTACAAGCCAACTAAGGTTTTTATTAATTTTTCAATGATTATTTGAACCAACAATTTCTTTTTATTGTTTAATTTATAATATAAAAAAACTGCTTGCGAAATCTTAACTGAAGTTTATTTAAATTACATTCATACACTCCATCAAATTGACCTTTAACCTGACGTCATATCCAACAACTACACCAAATGAATACAGTCAAAATTGAGTGGCTACTGTTACTTCGTCGTGTGCGTAAATAGTTCCACTATTTTAATATCTTGTCATAGTATATTTTCCCATTTCAAAATTTTCTACAGTAAAACAAAACCGTTTGAGAAAAGGTGGTCGAACTACAATTACTGAGAAAAATTTAGATATATCTCAAAAAAAAGAATGGATACAGCAAAAAAATATAGCAAAAATGAGCATGAAAGCTCATCAACTGTTCAATATATCACTGAACATGATCGAAATGATGATAGAGCTCTGAATAAGTCAACGTTGCACTGAAATAAAATACCCTGGAAACACCTTGAATTCTTCGAACGAAGAATGATGGAAGGTACAGAAATAAATCTTTCATTGGCCATCAAAACAGCGGTGTAGGTACGCTGCATGTAGTTCCTCGGCCAACATACATGAGGATGTATAAAAAAACCAAAGAGTCTAGTGACATAATAGGAAAGGAAATCTGACATAATGGGAAAGGAAATCTGGCAATATTGCAAATGTTAAATATTGCTATCTTTTGGATCTACACCAACGTATCAGTAGTAGGAATTTTCTGTGGGCACATATGTTTAAGCGTCAATGTGTTAGAAAGAAACAAATACATACAAATTCAGTGTATTATTCTTTTTCGCTAACAGGGTATCATAAAGTGGAAAACGTGCAAACATGTCCATAACGATAATGTGTTACAAATTCTTTGTAGGTACTAACGGGAAAATGTAAGGGTCACATGGCATTACCAGTGTGTTAGAGAGAGACAATCGTGAGATAGACAATCAAAAGTCAGCGTATATTATTACAGTTAAAATAAGGATACTAGAATATACGAATTGCGCGTGCGCCTCTCGAGGCGGTACCTACCAAACGAATACCAACCAAGTGTTCAGCGACATCTTTCACGCTGCCAAATCTGAAAAAAGTAAAGGTTTTAACTTCTTTCAAACTAAAAACTAAACAATTTCCTGTATTACAATAAAATGTGCAACAAATAGATCGGATGAATTATCTTGATCTGTTACAACCTCTCGAATTATCATAATTACAAGCTTCTTATAACTTGTTCACGTGTTAGAACAATGTATTTTCCAAATGATATAAATATATAATGAAAGTTGTCAACACTATTTCTGTTATCCTGTTAATACCTACAAGGAATTTGTAACACATTGTCGTTATGGACATGTTTGCACGTTTTCCACTTTATGATATCTTGCTAGCGAAAAAGAATAATACACTGAATTAATATGTATTTGTTTCTTTCTAACAAAAGTAACGTTAATACAAAATTGTTAAATGTAAAAACAAAAATATCATCATTAAAGAAATCTGGTATATATAAACTTAAATGTCCAGAATGTAATGCTGTCTATTTGGGTCAGACCCTTAGAAATTTTGAAATCCGATACAGTGAACACTTACGAGCATACAGATTAAAACAGACATATAAATCCCACTATGCCAGACATCTACTTGACACCAATCATTCATTGACACATAACACAGAACTATAGAAGTACTACATATTTGTGATAAGAAACAAGAA